>CANSGD010000980.1:3000000-3348709 GCA_947645195.1 Patellifolia procumbens
CCCGCATCATCGCGATCGTTACCACGGACACGATTGCATCCACGATTTTCTTCTTGGTCAAGTCATTCACCCTTCATGTCATTTTCTTTTCTCTTTTTTCCTTTTTACTTTTATGGTGTATGTCAAGAATATTGACTCTAATAGCCCTTCAACAGTGAAGAATAATAGGCATATGGAGCTATAGATCCACTACTGCAGATCATCAAAACAAATCTAATATGTATTTATCAGTTAGGGCTATAAGTTAAGCATAGAACTCTATATCCCATAGAGCATTCAAAGAATACTGACCTGCTTCTGTGCACAATCAGGTTGGCCTTTGATTTCCCAAGTTAGGCTCACGAGGGCCATCACCATTGCACAATAATGATGATATATCCACCTGCGAAGTGTAAGCAAGATTACTACAGTACTAATTGTCTAAACTAGCTGCCTAAGATAGAACTTTAAGAGGCTAATAAGACGCAAAGGTTTGACTAGAAATATAAAAAGGGGAGACAACAGGAGTCCTGTTGGAGAAGGGGAAATGAAATATGAAACTCTATATGGAAAAGAAAACAAATATAACATAAATGCTTACCGTGGGCGGCAAAACAACATATAAATCTATAATGATTTTCGCCTTTATGTGGCTGATATAAGCTATAAAAATTCTCCTTGGAACGTATAAATTCAATGCATAAACTGACCTTACCAGGATCAAGCTCACTTTAGAGTATTTTGGGTGATTTCATCTTAATCACATGTTTCACAAACATTCAAATATTCTTCTTAAGGAATTATTGGGTTTTGTCTTGGAAATGGTTTAAGGAGCTCTATCAGATCTTATAAAACTGCATTTTCTCCATAGTGCTTCTAGATTTTCCAAGAGTTGTTATGTTTTATGTTGCCTAGAATTCCCCAATGTGATTGGTAGGAGAGGTAATTTTACTTTTAAAGCTGGATGCCTAGGTCATGTTTGAGACCTAACTAGTACAAAATCGGCTCAATTACAACAACCCTCTCTTCACAATGGTCTTAAGGCCGTACGTTGTTGTGTGACAAAAGCTAGGATGTCAAATCTATGTTACATTGACTCTTAGTTTCCTTATGTATCCATGTCAGACTAGTGTAGTGTTCGACACAAGACACCACTTGGATACTTCATTTTAAACCAAAAACCTGAACATTTTTCTACAAAGTGGCCAAGCCCAATACCATAACCGAGTGGACACTTATAGCCGAGTATCAATAACATAGATGTCAATGCCCTTTAAAGTGCAGATTTTCCTTCTTTCAAATGGTCAAATAATCCTAATCATGTAGAGGAGAAAAAGTAGATAGAATAGGCAAGTAGGCCTTCACAGCAAGGAAGAAAATCGCGGATGCGGTCGCGTTCGCGGTAACGGTCACGATAACGCGGAAACGGCTTGTAACGGTCAAATAGAGACAAATCGCGGTTGACGCGGCGTGAATTTTTTCAAAAAATTCACACAATGAGATTTTTAATCTCAAAATGGCATTTTTGAAGTTTTATAAGTATTCTTATAACTTAATTTGACGAAACCAACCATATAGGCGGGCTACACATATGATGAATAAAATAATACTTTAAACATGAGATTTATATCCTATATATATATATTGATAGTTAGAGTCCAATTCACATATGGCAATTAAGAGACAGGACTTTGGATCTATCCACAATACTGTCCACTGAATGGTCATTGAGACAAAAAAGCACCAAATAGAACAACAAAACAAAGGGCTAGATATGAGCCTCAAGTTGGAAATAAACATTTTCTCACCAAACCCATGCTTGCGGACGCCAAACTGCCTAAAAACTACCCTTTCCACTAGGCAACAAAAAAAGTAGAATTAAAAGGGATCCTCCAATTCATTTGCAAGACAAGTTAAAATTACAATCAGATAATCACATCCATCACTTTAAAGCAGGCCTGTCATTCAGCAATGAAATTTCAAGGAAATTAAATGAGGGTGTTCCTATTAATCGGCGGAAAAAAAGTTTCACTTTTGTATTTTCTGCCTTACCATACTCCAACATATTCAAAATCATCTCCCAAATAGCAATAGCTCACAAACAGAAATACACGTCATTAATGGCAGTACGGTAAACTAGCCAGACTGACTTAGTGAGCGTCCCACTTTCTTTCTCCCCCTCTCACTTTCATGTCCTCAAGTTACTGTCTTCTCTTTCTCCAATCGTCATCTTTCAGGAAAATTTGTGACTCATTGGCAACTTCTAGAACTGGTGTCAATCCGCAAAATCACTCACTTGCAACGCCTCTCATTAACTTGTTGAAGGTTGCAGCCATGGTGCAAAAATACGGCCGTATCGGAACGGTTTGCTCGAGTTGGAAAGGTTTTCAACTTTGGCGAACCGAACTCGGTCGGTTCAACAAGGTGGATTTAAAAAGCCCGACATTATGGCCGTTTCAGTTGTATAACCTGTGAAAACAAGGGTTTGGTTTGCTCGAGTTGGAAAGGTTTTCAACTTTGGCGAACCGAACTCGGTCGGTTCAACAAGGTGGATTTAAAAAGCCCGACATTATGGCCGTTTCAGTTGTATAACCTGTGAAAACAAGGGTTTGCCCGTTTTTTCCGCTGCAAAACGTCACTTTGCAAGTTTTTTTTTCCAGATTTTTTCAAAGATTCCTTATCTTTACATTCATAGTAGCACCATTCTACCTCCAATAATGACCCAAAGACAAGAGAAAAGAAAGATAAGAGTTGGCACCAATGCATCATGAAACCCTATATAAGAGTAATTGAAGCAGAAAGACCAAAAAAAAACTCTAAAACTAAAGTCCTTCCGTGACAACTGCGATGCGGTCGTGAACAACATATCTGTTCCATTACCCTGAAACCGCGACACTTCCCGATCCCAAAACCGAAACTGTATTTTTGAACCATGGTTGCAGCAGCATGCCAGCACGTTAGTAGCTAGCAACCACAGACCAGTGATTTTTCATCAGTAGCCTATCAACAATAAATGGTCTATGACTAATTTAGGTGCCAAGAAGTCAATATTGTGCACTTAATATAAAAATTTGAAGGATGAAAAAGTTTGTGCTGAGATTTTAGTGTAGTAAAGCTTGTTTAGTTTCCTAGAAATTTTCACATCAGAAATTGCAAAGAAAATTTCGACTCTTTGGCAATTAGGCTAGTCAAGTGCAAATTAAGAAGGACATGGGGTTTTGGTGACAAAATGTTAAATGTGTTGCCGCTTTGAGGGAGTTTGGTGTTGCTGCCAACTTTGGCACAGAAATTCAGAAAAACACTACTCCAAATGGAGAAACACATCAAATATGTTGAGGAATATAACGATTTAAAAGGAAGACTCTTACTAGTGCAAAATTTCTCAGAAAATACACATAGTAGCACAAAAACAATAGGCACATAGTAGGCTTTAAAGTTGGATAATATATATACAATACGGACCTCATGTTTTACGTAACTTTTCATTTGTCATACGTAAAACCCAGCCATATGATGAATTTGGTCATAATTAAGTTATAAGAATACTTATAAAACTTAAAAAAGGGGATGTTTGAGGTTAAAAATCTAAATAGTGTGAATTTTTTTTTTTTGAAAAATTCACGTCATGTTAGCCAAGATATGTTCTATAGGAACGTTACAAGCCGCTTCCACGTCATCACGAACGCGACCGCGTCCGCGATTTACTTCCTTGGTCAAAAGTATACAAGAAAAGAAAATAAACGGTGCAACTATTATGACAATTCTAAAAAGAGGAAAGTGGTGCAAATATTTCTAAATAGAGGGAGTATTTACAATAAGAGCACCACAAACTAAAATAGAAAAGCTCTGATGAAGCAGTATCTAACTATGCACGATATGCTCCTAAGCAACCCAAAACCCAAAAGAGGCGGAAAAATGAACATGACTGACCAAAAGCTCTAAAAATTAAAATTTTAATATATAACAATGGAGAGACACATTGTTTCATATACTGCTCACTCATACACAAGCCAAAAGGTTCAACATGGAGAGGAAGGCCACCACAAAGAAAATAAAATTTATCAGAACACAACAAATCTCCAACACAAGAATAATTAACAAAGGCAATTACCATGGACGAATATCACTCCCATTCACTCTCAAGATGTTCTCTCTCAAAGCCAGACCTGTGTACAGGAACAAAAGCCAAGCCTGACAAAGTACACAAACAGCAGTAAATAACTTAAACTAACTGTATACAAAACTGATGTTATGCATGCCTGCAGCCAAATGTAACCTGTACCTGATACAGTTGAACTGGAAAAGCAGGCATGCAGCCATCCCACATCCAATATCTAAGAATAAGTAGAATTGAGGGAAATAGAAGAAACAAGTAGGCAGTCCTATCCTGCTCAAACAAAGAGTGCAATAATTAATAAACATTATCCAGGAAGCCAAGAGAATTGAAGGGAGTGGCTAAAGAGATAAGGTGAAAAGCAGACAACAAAAGCAATACATGGAGGCCCTTAGTAAATAGATTTGGCCATCCATAAGATATTCACACGTGTGGAACTAAAACTTTATCACATAAACACAACGGAAAAAACCACATCAAATGCCTCAATTGTTTCCACTGGCGTCTTACTTCGGTAAGTGCAGGTCAACTAATATTTCCAACACTTAGTTCAGAAAAAACCTCATGTAATTGTATGAACAACGTTAGGTTGCGTACATGTGAGATTCCATACCTAGGCTAAGGTAGGAGCCCCTTCGAAACCTCGGGCCTCAGAATAATAATATATCAGGAATTTGGTTGATTAATAACTTATGAAAAGTTGAAAATTTCTGCGGAATCATCACCTATCCCTTGCTTTCTGGTCCTAAACTATACACTTTAAACAAAAATTTAAATTTATTGAAATTTGTATCATTGAGCAAATCACTCATTAAGTCATTATTGTGTCTTTACCACCCATTATAGAAGTGGAAGAACTCCCATCCCACCAAATTTAAATACTACTCCTTCCATTACTTTTTTGATATGCACAATTTGAAGTTTTGCACTATTCACGTAGTCCACTTTAACCATAATCGGTGATTTATACGCAAGGCAAAACATTTTCATATGGGATCTTGTTAGATTCCCCTAAATAGTTTTTCAAAATACGAAGCATTTTCAATTTAAGTTATTGATTATCAAATATATTAATGGTCTAGTTTTGTGTTAGCAAACATGGTAGTCAAATTGTATAGATTAAAAAAAGGGTGGCATAGCGTCCTTTCTAATAGCATAAAGAAGATACAAGATCAAATTTTATATTCTAAAAGTTAGTGAATGTAAATACAATAATAAGGCATTGCCTCTATCCCCCAAAGCCTTTACCACTTTACCATTTATATTATCCTAATTACATCCCCCATTTCCTAATATATGAATAGGTCAACTAACTAAAACAATACTATTGTTGACCCTTCACCATTTATTTCTCTCTCCACCATTAGCTTTACAAAGCCATTTCATAATATCTTGTTCAGATTATACTCGGCAAAGGCCCATCACAAAGCTTTTCTTTAATACTAGTGCCCAAAAAAAATGGAAAGCCTTAAGAGTATTAAGTGAGACATTAAAATCAGGTTGTCAAGAATCATCCTCATATCAAACAGAATTACCCAGTTCAAATTCAAATTCAAATTCACTTAAGTGGTCATGACCTACATGAGTCATAAAAAATGCCTAACAAGTAACAACTTGAAACGTATTGTGCAAAAGAGACTAGTGACCAAAAAATTTTGCTCCTAATTCCAAAGAAACATTCTCTTTCTTTCAATCCCTTCGGACACCCCTAACCAAAACATATACCTAAACCCTTTAAGCATGAACCATTGCAACCAATTCCAAAACCATTTTCAAATATGCATAAATGGAACTAACAATATGAAGAAAATGGCCCATAATATCTTCCAGGATATTTATGCGAGTGTAACTACAAATAGAAAAATGTAGGTGCAGAGCAATCATTTCAGATCAAAAAAAATATTGGTACTAACGGCCAAAGACACGATACAACCCAAAATCTGAACTCCCCCCCCCTGAATTGTCCTTAATTATAATAATAGGTTCCTTGTGTCTTGCAAAGTTTATTGCTTCTTAACCAGCTTAATTTTTATACAAACAAACTAATATACATATGCAGTCATAAATTAACCAATTCAAACTCATCATATTCACATTTCTTCAAAATGTAAATAGCCCTCAAAATGGAAAAAAAACAAGTGATCAACAAAAACAGCTCACTTTGTAACTATTGTACTCCTCTTTGACTTTCAACTGCACATCCTTCCTGATAGCTCGCACATTAATAGGACCAAGAAACATCTTCAAAACCCGACCTATAGAGAAAGAACCAATTCCAAAGTTTTCACCACAGTAAGGACTATATTGAGATCCAAAGTGAGAGAACAAAAAGACACGCACTCTCAACTTTGCTGGGAAGAAAAGATGAAGCATCTCCGTCAACAAGGATGCATTTTGCTCTATTCAATTCATCCTCAAGCTGCATCAAAGATAAATCAAAGATACACTTACACCAACAAACATCAAAAACTAAATAATTAACTTAGCTCTTCAGGAATGTATGAAGAACCTTCTCAGCTAGCCTTGGATCGATGCGACTATCACAGGTGAGAGAGCCAATGGAGGAACGAAGCTTTCCAATGGATGCATCAAGTGAAAGAGCACGTTGTCGAAGGTCTTTCTCTTCCCTTGATGACTTCAAGATCAATGATGCTGCTGCTTCTTGCAATTCCTTTGCTTGCTCTACCAGTCTTTCCACTTCCTCCTCAAAATTAGTCACTAATTGGTTTGTTTGATCCCCCATCTGATGATCACCACCGAAGCTTTTCAAGTAATAGAAACTTAGGGTTGTTTGGTTACAGCATGGAACCGACACAACAAAGGGAAACACAGAGAAAGGAAAAGAACAGCCTACAATTGCCTGGTCAGTTAAGAAATTGAGTATATGAGTTCCCCCTTAGTTCCTTTGAGATTGTTTGGTTCAAAGAAGGGGAATCAACTAGTAAAAATTAAGGCCCATTCGATATCATTGTTAGTTTTTCGTTTTTATAATTTTAGAATCATATGATGTAAGTTGTAAAAACCTTGAAAATAACCATACAAACAGTAATCATGTCAATTTCAAAACTGACAACATAACTGAAAACCACTTTTTTTGGTTTGCATATTTTGGTTTTTGGTTGTAAGAAAAATTAAACAATGAAAATAAAAAAACAATAACGAATAGATCCTTATATTTTGGCAAAATTTTGGTGGCATTAGACTTTTCACTTATATAACATGAATTAAATTAGAGATCAAAGTAGTCTCTCTTTTTCCTTTATAAACCATTCTTTGCTTTGTTCTTTTTTTCTTCCCTTGTTATCCTCACATATTTAGCTTACTTGTATACAAGTAAGCAAATAGAAATTACCTTACTTGTTCCAAATAAGTGAATTGGCATTACCTTACTCTAACAAGTAAGCAAGTAGAAACTACTTTAAATTTAGATCGAAGAATTTGCTTCATATTGTTGGTCTTGGAATTTCATGAACGCAGAGCCAAAACGAGAACAGGTTCAGTCGAACACACACAGTGTATATAGTATATAAAAGTGGAAGAATATATTTTGTGAAAGAAAAAGGAGCCCCACCATGTACAAAGATTTTCATTTTTTTTACCTTTGCTTTGGTTAAGAATAGGTCTTCTCCGTTTCCTCCTTCCATTTCCTCCTTCCATGCAGAAGGAACTCCTTCTTCATGCCATGTCCTTCATGAATGCGGAATATTTATAGTATTAATATTACACTTTTGATGTACTCCCTCCATTGCTTTACCTCCCTTCATTCCATTTTCATCCGTTCCATGAAGTTCTTCATCCTTTTGCTATGATCCTAATTTGGTACATATTTCCTTTTCTACCCAACTTTATCCCACTTGTTGAACCCTTTTATTTCTTTTTTATAACAACCACAATTTTATCCTATGAACTCTTACTCCACCTTGCATTGTTTTCTACGGCTTTAGTAAATACGAAAAACTTCAAGGAATGAAAGAAGTATAAGATATTCTTTTGTAAGTTAAGATTATAGAATCATTTGAAAAATCATCATAAATATTCTTAAGTAAAAATAACTATTGGAGAGATTCAATAGATAAGAATAAAATTCATGTCTTAGAGAAATTCTTTTATTTATATTTGTTCAGAGTAATGTTTTGTGTTGGATTTTCTTCAAAACTTAATACTTACAAGTTACAACAGTTACAAGCTAGGTAGCCTATGTTTAAAAACCTTTAACTTACTAATGCGTAAATTTTCCAAAAAAGAAAAAAAATAACATATTGTTTGCCAAAAATAATAATGTTCACTTTCTTATCAATTAAATGAGGAATATAAAAAAGAAAAGTTGATACTTGTCACTTTTAGTTTATAAGAGAATAATCAAAACAATGGATAAAATTACTCATGTCATTATAGCACATTTTAGTAGTTCAAGTAAACATCCAGCTACCACCTATTCGTTAATCTTACAATTAAATCCTATGTGAATACTAGAGCTACCACCTAATCAAACCAGCTCCTGCAATCCGCTGCTATCCGACATTCAGCTATTCGCACTTTGCTAATTGCTGGTAACGGCCATTAGCTTGTTGGCAAGTATCCTTAGGTGTGATGATATAAAATTAGAATGAAGAATCATATACAAGGAAGAAAATCACGGATGTGGTCGCGTTCGCGATAATGCGGAAACGGCTTGTAAAGGTCAAATAGAGACGATTTGTGGTTGATGCGGCGTGAATTTTTTCAAAAATTTCACACAATTAGAATTTTAACCTCAAAATGACATTTTTGAAGCTTTATAAATATTCTTATAACTTAATTTGACCACACAAATCATATAGGCGGATAACACATATGATGAATAAAATAATACTTTAAACATGAGATTTATATCCTATTATATATATAAATTGATACTTTTAATATTATTATTCAACTTGAAAGCTTATGGCAAGTTTTTCTCCTTTCGTCATTGCGTTCCTATTGTTTTTGTGCTAATGTTTGTATTTTCCCTTTCTCTTTTTTGACCAATTTTGATATGGTAGCGGATGTAACGGGTAAAAAGCGCTCTAACGCGCCGTTACGTAACGCACAACGCGGCGAGTTGGACGTGAATTTTATCGCTGCGTTACGTAACGACATTTCGCGTAACGACAAGTTCAAAAATCCGTTACATAACGGCCGTTATTCAAACAAGACCAACTTCTTCCTCTTGAATCAAAGTTGCGTTCTGAGATGGAGATTGTGCTTGCGGAAGAAGAAACTCAGGTTTCAAAAGTCGCAGGAAGATTTTATTTGGGATGGTGATCGTAATACAAATTTTTTTCACTTGTCAACAATCGTTAGACGGAAGAGAAATCGTATTGACAGCTTACAAGATGCAGCAGGTCAGTGGACTGTTGAGCCATCGCTGGTGAAGAACCTCGCTCTTGATTAGTGGAAAGATTTATTCCGAGAAGAAGCTGGAAATTACGAGGACGTTTCACTCCTTCATGGATGGTTTCCAGAACTCTCGGGGGATGACAGAGAGCAGCTTTCTCGTCCCATTGGTAACTGTGAGATTTGGAGGGCATTGAAGGATATGCAACGGTTCAGGGCACCGGGGCAGTCTGAGTTTGGTACGAACAGTGAAAGACATTTTGGAAGGAAAAGATTTTCTAGAAGGTATAAACGATGCTTTTTTGGTTCTAGTTCCCAAAGTGGCGACTCCGCAACGGCCTAATCAGTTTTGTCCAATCGGACTCTGCAACATCACCTACAAAGTAGTCACAAAGGTCATTGTGAATTGTTTGAAGCCCATCTTGCCTTGTGTTATCTCCCCTACTCAATGTAGTTTCGTCCCTAATTGTCAGATCACGGACAATGTGATTATTGTTCAATAGATGATGCATTCTTGAGGAAGAAACAGGGAATGACAGGAATCATGGCAGTCAACATAGACTTTGAAAAAGCATATGATAGATTGAGATGGAGATTTATTCGTGATTCTCTTTTGGAATTATGTCTGCCACAACACATCTTTGACATTGTTATAAAATGTGTTACTTCAGGTAAACTGCAAATACTATAGAATGGGGAGGCTACACAGAAATTTTGTCCTTCACGTGGTATACGTCAAGGAGACCCACTCTCTCCATACTTGTATGTTAATTGTATGGAGAGGTTGTCTCAACTCATCGGAAGAGAAGTTCAAATGAAGTGTTGGAAACCTGCTAAAGCTAGTAGAGATGGCCCCGCTATTTCTAATTTTGCTTTCGCCGACGACCTCATTTTATTGTGTGAAGCTACCACATCTTAATCTGCCCTCGTGAATGATGTTCTGAAACGTTTTTGCAAAGCCTCTTGCCTCCGCATTACAAAAGAAAAGTCAAAAATACGAATCTTGATCTTCGAGGTGCTATTAGCATGGAGTTGGGGATGAAAACTACGGATGATCTGGGTTTGTACCTTGGAGTGCCGACTATCAATGGACATTCGTTGAAAAGAAGTTACTAGTTCCTTGTCGATCGTATCGATAGCAAGTTGTCCGGTTGGAAGACAAAGGTTCTTTCTATGGCGGGAAGATCGACCCTTATTCAATCTTCGCTTCTTTCCTTCCCACATTAATCCACTAAGCTCCCGAGATCGACAAGTGATGGAATTGACAAAAAGGCTAGAAGCTTTCTTTGGGGCGATACGGAAGAAAAGAAAAAGGTTCATCTCCTTACATGGAGTTCTATATTATAAAACCGAAGGATGAAGGGGGGCTTGGTTCCCGTTCTACTCGCCAGTCTAATGCAGCATTCTTATCTAAATTGGGTTGGAGGGTGTTAATGGAACCGAATATTCTTTGGTCTCGGGTGCTTAGAAGCAAATATTGCGAGGGTAGATGCAATGTTGACATGTTCAAAGCAAGAGCTGATGCTTCCAACGCTTGGCGTGGTATTGTGGAAAATGTCGATACTCTTCGCAAAGGCATTAACATGGCAGTCAGTAATGGTAAGAAAACCCTCTTTTTGAAACATAGATGGGTTGCTAAAGAGACTCTCTTGGATGTTGCAGCGGGTTCCCCCCTTGAGTATGCGAGATTGGTTTATTAAGGATGTGTGGGATGAGAATATTGGTTGAAAGTTCGAAATGTTGCTGATTTTCTCCCTCCTCAAATGCTTCGTGCAATAGCGGCATGTGAAGTGGTTGAAAATGAGAATGGAATAGGTGAATTTTTCTGGTATGGGTCATCTTCCGGCGGTTTCACCATTGGGTCGGCTATTCGTATAATGCGAGGAGTTGATCTACCGGAAATTAATCATGTTCGTGGTTGGAAACTAATATGGCAGCATTTGTTTCCTCAATGTGTCTACTTCTTTCTCTGGATGGTTGTCCAAGATAAATTAATGACAAACGCTAACCGTTTTGTGCGGTGTTTGACGGACAATCCACGTTGTATGAGTTGTGGTGTCTGTCACGAATACATGAACCATGTCTTAAGACGCTGCCCTGCTGCATTGTTGGTGTGGAAAAAACTTCATTGGGTGGAAGAACAAAATAACAACAATCTGCTTTTTCTAAGATTGGTTGTTGGGTCATCTTGAGCATGATAATGATGAGGAACAATCGAATAAAAATCTGATATTTGCGGTTACATGCTGGTGGCTATGGCATTAATGCTCGGTGTTTTGACAGACTATGTGAGATCCCTTTGGATCAGGCTAGCTTTACTTTAGCTCAAGTGGGTAACATCGTGAAGGCTGGCGAGAACAGTATCAATGTTGCCCGCGGAGTTAAGCGTCCTCGTGTCGAACTACTAGTGAGTTGGGAAGCTCCTAGAATGGGTTGGGGGGTTAAAGTGAACACGGATGGAGCGGATAAAGGTAATCCAGGTTCAGTCGGGGTGGGTGGAACCTTCAGAGGTCATAATGGGAAAGTGCATGAAGTTTTTGCCGCTAATTGTGGTGAATGCTCGTGTACCAAAGCAAAGTTACTCGGGGCTTTAAGGGGCCTCCTGATTGCTTGAGAGGGTGGACATAAACAAGTTCAACTGGTGTTAGACTCAGAGGTGGTGGTACGTTTGTTGGTGGATCCGATTCCTTCCAACTCCCCTTACATCCATATCATCCGAAGGTGTAAAGTTCTCTTGGCCGGGAAGGAGTGGAGAGTGACTGTCGGATATTGCTACAAAGAACTGATTGGCTAGCCAATTATGGAGTTACTTTAAAACAACGTTTGGTAATGCTGACGGATCTTTGTGCTGTCTTATTGGAGGACTTGCGTGGAGTTGCTTGGCCGAGGATAGTTCCGAGCTCGAGGAATTAGTATTGTCTGATTGTGTGGCCCGTTCATGTGTGAAGTGTGGTCTTTAGGAGTATTTTTGCTTTTATTTTCTTTTGCTTTTGATTCTGTTTTTTCGTTTTTGTGGGTGTTCTGTTAGTTTTGTTTTGTTTTCTCTGTTGGGGCTTTGCCCCTTGTATTCACCAAAATATATACTTCCTCCGTTTTTATTAGTTGTGACACTTTTGATTTCACGGACTCCTAGGCAATTTTTGGAGAAGAAAGAGATAGAGAGAAAGAAATAAGGGGACCCATGTGATAGGAGAGAGATAGAGAGAAAAATTTTCCCAAAAAGCAAGTGTGACAATTAATTCCAAACTTCCTCATTTGGAAAGTGTCACATTTTAAAAAAAAGGGAGAAAGTATATATATATAGTAGTATATAACATTCACTCGATAGTGCTAGAGCAATCAAAACTAATTTGACTTAACAATGTACTGCACATACAAAACAGCAAATGTAATGGCTATGTAAATTGTAATGAGATATTGACAGAACCGCAACATGATAGTTAAAAGATTTTTCTAACAACGATTAAAGTCCAGAGAAATTGAAAAATAGGCAAAAACATAAAATTTGAGTAATTTATTTTCCTATTTGAATTGTATACAGAATTCCTATACCCAAAAAATGGAAAATAAGATGAAGTGAAAGATATCGCATGATTGAATTAAAGTGCTCCAATTTCAACAGGAGAACTCCAATGCTACAACTAATTTAAGAATCTTAGTTTAAAAATATAGATGTAAAAGGAAAAGTTAACCAAAACAAAAACCGCAACTTGAGTTGATAAAATTCAAAACTGAAATATCTAACCTAATAAAGAGTAAAAATTGAAATGAAGGTTGATTACCTTGGAAAAGAAGGGAGGAGGAAGGAGAAGAATCTAGTAGCTTGGCTGCTGACGTCCGCCGCAAAGACAGCTATTCCGTCGATGATCACCTCTTCCCCGGTGGTGCGTCGGCGAAATAAGGAGACGAAATCAAGGAGAAGGACTTTGTCTATAGTCTCAACCTTGGCGGATGGTGGCCTTCAGTAAGGAGTTCAGAAAGTAGGAAGGAGAACTAGGAGAGAGAATGAATGACTTTGGTGTAAGTTTTTCCAGTTTTTTCCCAACTCAGTTAAGAGTTAAGAGGTTCTCTCCCAAACCATACGACTCTTCTCTCAAGCTCAGTGGTTGTTTGGTTCTCAATTTCATGTCAGAATATGCGGAAATATAAATTCTTATCAATTCTCAAATACTTCCTCCGTTTTTATTTAAATGTGACACTTTTAAATTCACGGACTCCTAGGCAATTTTTGAGAAGGAAAGAGAGAGAAAAAAATAAGGGGACCCATGTGAGAGGAGAGAGATAGAGAGAGCTTATTGACTAAAATAGAAAGTGTCACATTTAATTTAAAACTTCCTAAAATAGAAAGTGTCACATTTAAAAAAAACGGAGGAAGTATATAATTTTTTGGAAAATTCTACATTGTAGCTCGAGGTTTGAAACTTTCTACGTGGTAACCTTTCTTAAAATGAATTCTACATGGTAGTCTCTAAAGTTTTTGAAAATCTATGTGATAGCCCTTAGCTAAGTTAATTACCACCATTACCACCTTATTACCTTAAAAAATTAACTAATTAACAAAAAAAAATTGAACCCTCCCCCAAAGCCCCATCCCCCGAACCCCTGCCCCCCGGAAACACCCACCCCGAACCCCCACCCCACCCCCCGAAAGCCCCACCCTCGAACCCACCCACCACCCGAAAACCCCACCCTCGAACCCACCACCCCCGAAACCCCCAACCCCCGTAACCCCCTCCCCACCTCAGCCACCATTGAGACCGCTCACCCCCTCCCCTTTCCGACCACCGATCTGCACTCGTCACTCCTTTTTAATGTTTCTTTAAGGTAATTAGGTGGTAAGGGAGGTAATTAACTTAATTAGGTCTACCACATAGATTTCCCAAAACTTTCAGGGCTACCATGTAGAATTCATTTTAAGAAAGGCTACCATGTAGAAAATTCCAAACCTCAGGGCTACCATGTAGAATTTCCCTAATTTTTTTGGTTGACAATGAAAAAATAAAACTGGATATTTTTGAAGTTTTTGACTTTTAATGAAGTAGATGAAGATACTTACCTAGGGGACCTATATAAGTAGAGATTCTCACGGAAATTTAACTCCCCCATTATCAACCAATAGATTTAATCAAATTCTCGAGAATAAGGAATTTATTTCTTATGAATTGAAATTTCATGGGTTTTTTAATTTCGCATGAATACCAAACGACCACTTTATTTTTAATTCAGCTTCTGTTTATTTCAATTCAGTTCATTTTATTTCGATTCAGTTTAGTTCGGTTTAGTTCATTATCTAACCATTTCTTTAATATTATTATCATTATTATTTATCTAATTTATATTACTAAATACTCATACTAATATCATTACCCAATTCGGTTTAGTTCATTATCTAACCATTTCTTTAATATTATTATCATTATTATTTATCTAATTTATATTACTAAATACTCATACTAATATCATTTCCCAATTCATTACGCTCACTTTGACTCCTCGATTCTTTATATGTTTCGAAAAATATAGTCAAGTGGAATTTTATTACATTCATCTCAGTATGTAGTTTCATGCATCAACTTTTTATAATTTTTATACAATCAAAATTGTAGAGATAAGCATTTGAAATTATACGTTGGCAAACGTGCCATGGCCTTGGTCCCATTAAAAAAATGGATGAAGTATAATTTTCTTTATTATATCTTTATTCATTGTTATTACTATTATTATTAGATTGAGCATGGTTTGGGATGGTGCAGTGTGGGACATAACCTAAACCAGCCCACATAAAAATGGTTTGAGAAATTTTTGAGCCAATATAAATTGTGTCATATAAAACGCTTTGGTGCAGTACGATTTGCGGTTTCACCCATATTTTATCTCAATACGAGTATTCTATTTTGAAAATTTTGTTTATTGTACTCCCTCCGTTTGTTTTAAATTGTTACATTTTCCTTTTTTTAACGTTTCTTTTTAATTGTTACACTTTCATTTTTACTAATTTTGGTAAACTTCACATCTTCATATTCCAATTTTCAACGCTTTTGGGACCCACATGTCACCATCTTTTCCCATTAAATATCCAATCACCCCACACTTTTTACTTTTACAACATTATCTCTCCTACTTTATCTATTCCCCCAACAACTTTATCAATTCCCCAAACAATCATTGCATAGATTTCATCAATTTTTTCGGTTATCCCCCAAAGCAAAGTGTAACAATTAAAAACAAACGGATGGAGTACCGACTAGCGGCTTGGTTTGGTTTATAAACGTTATAGATCAAACATGAACCATAAACCAAAGTTTGGTCAAAAGCACAAATAAACCCATTTTTTGAGTCCATAAACCAACTCAAACCGCGCCAAAACGATTTGGGTTGCAATTTTATACGGTCCAATCCAATTATTTTCATTATTATTGTTGTTGTTGTGGTTGTTTGTTATTATACTATTATTATTAGTTTATTATTAATTCTTATTATTATCATAGTAATATTAATTTACCTCTTAGATAATAAAAACTAAATTACTACTATTATCATTATTCATTAATTAACATTATTAATTATTACTTATCATTATTATAATCATTTATTATTTAATAATTTATTATAATTTAATCATTATTAATTACAATTAGTTCAATTAAACTGCTCCCAGTTCAACTCAATTCAGTTTTGTTCAGCTATTTTCAGGCGAAGGAAGCAGATGCCTCTCTACTTTTTTTCAAAAATAATTCCCAAACTATCGTCCACATCAACAACTCAACACATTTTTTTTCAGCACTACAGATTGCCAATTAAATTTGCGGTTCAGGGAATGGGAAGCCACTAATGTACTGAGATATTTTTTTAGAACAAAACCTCTAATTGAATATGAGCTTTCGTTTTCCAAACCTCTAATTAAATAGGTGGTTTTGTATAAGATTTTTCTTTTAAAAACACAATGTTATCTAGGGCAATGCCAAAATCTGCAAATGCACCAACGAACTACAAATACCAACTACCAAATAACTTTTGGTTAATTATTCTGATCATTCAACCAAATATTGGTTAGTTAGCGCATTTAAAGTACACAAACTACACTCAAAATCAACTAAATATTTTTACAAAATAGTCAGTTTTAACACTTTAACTAGAGATTTTGGACAACAAAACCTCAAATTAAATTGGAGGTTTTGAAAACTTCGAATCAATTAAAGGTTTTGTTATACACAACCTCCACTTTAGCGGCTCCCCTTTCTAAAACCACAAAGTTAATTGATGGTTTTGTACCGCTGGAGATTTAAAAATAAATCTCTACGTTGACTTAATGATGTGGGCTATAGTTTAGGAATTGCTTTTTAAAAAATGGTAGCGAGGCATATGTTTTCTTCGGGCTGAAAACAAGTGAATTTTGAACTGAATTTAATGCATCTGAACTGAATGCAACTAGAATGAATTGGACTTTACTAAATTAAATTATCCAAGGAACGCCAAAGGGTCGATGGTGGATACGGAACCACCATGAGTATGGTGGACACATATCAAAACACAGAAGAATAAAAACAAAACACGGACATGGGAGGAACATCAGTTCAACTTTAATGAGCACAGGATACGGAATGAACATCAGTTCAACTTTAATGAGTACGAGACATGGAATGAACATTAGTTCGACTTTAATGAACAAATGTACATTTTTTTTTTAAAAATATAATATCATTTATAATCCTTTGGGCTGCCCTCGCTCAGGGCCCCCACCCAGAGGCCTATTACAAGCCATAGACCCCCCAACCCCCCAACAATAAGAAATTTACTTCCACCAAGATTTGAACCTTGGTCTCCCATGTGGGAGAAAGGAAGTTATACCATTGGACCCAAGGGTCCTTGGTATGAACAAATGTACATGAGTAGTTCAAATATGCTCGTTTACCTTAGGCTAATGTCATTAAGTTATTCAAGTTTTTGATATCAAATATACATTACAAAATCAACTTAAAATACAAAAGATTCAAATGAACATGAGTGATTGTCCCTACTGACTTTGACATTTGTTCTTTCACCTTGTACCGGTGTTCATTCAGGATACTCAAAATGTTCAGTTATGAATATCAAATGTACATTATAAAATCAACTCAATTTCAAAAGATTTTGTGTTTTCACTAACTTTGACATATGCTCTTTTACTTTACCTTAATGTCCATTTAAGTAGTTAAGAAGTTCAATTATTGATATCAAATTTACATTAAAAAGAGATGATGGAGTAGGGAGAAATAAATTGCCCCACAATTTTCTATGTTCATTAAAATTAAACTTGTTGAACTATGAATATAAAACTAGTATGTAGGCCCCGGCGATGCTCGGGAATTTTTGTGCATTGTAATTTAATAGTAGCTAAAATAATTGATGTATAATTGTTGTGAAAAATTATCCAAAAAATTCATCTCATTTACAATATGCATTCTAAAAATTTACAACATAACTCTTGATTTATGTTCATACATCATTATTGATTTTGATAAAAGAAGCACTAATAACATGTTGGAGTGGTGGTTGAAAACTCCTATTGCATACTTAAGGTCATGGGTTCGAATCTTCACATTGACATATTTTTGCATTTTAATAATATACAAATTAACTCTTGGTTTCTATTCATACATCATCATGGATTTTAATAGAAGAAGCACTAATAACATATTGGAGTGGTGGTTGGAATTCCTTATTGCATATTCAAGGTCACGGGTTCGAATTTTCACATTGACAAATTTTTTTATTATATGAGAATGAAGTGGATAGAGTGTCATTCAAAGAGGGATGGTGACACGTGGCAAATTGCAATCCTTGCTTACGCTTTTTAATATATATATAGACTAGTATGTAGGCCCGGGCGATGCTCCAGAATTTGTTACATTGTAATTTAATTAATGTTAAAAATAATTGGTACCATGTAGTGTAAGTTAATAAAAAAGAGTCATCTTATTTACAATATAGATTTTAAAAACTTACAACTTAACTATTAATTTCCATCTATACATTATCATTGATTTAATAGAAGAAGCACTAATAGTATGTTGGAGTAGTGGTTAGATTTCCTTATTTCATACTTAAGGTCACGGGTTCAAATCATCATGTTGGTAAATTTTTTAAATATACGAGAATGAAGTGGATAGAGTGTCATTCAAAGGGATGATGACACGTGGCGGATTGCATTGCTTGCCTACGCTTTTTAATATATATATATATTTATATATTTACATTATAAAATCAACTCAGTTGCAAAAAAGTTTCTATTTACACTAACTTTGACATAGGTTCTTTTAAGTCATTCAATATGTTTAATTGTTGATATCAAATGTACATTACATAGTGATAATGAAAAAGAAAAAAACTGCCTCTTCTCATTTAAATCTTTTAAATTTGAAATGATTTTCTAATGTTATTTGGAATCAATAATTGAATATATTGAATAACTTAACCAAACAATATCGTAATTAAGCTAAAAGAACATAATTGAACAATTCATGTACATTGGTTCATTAAAGTTGAACCGATGTCATTATGTGACTGGTGTTCATTGAAGTTAAACTAATACATCCTGCGTTTCTAAATAAGTTACACACTTTTCTAATATGAAAATGTCACAATAAGTGACACCAAACTCAAAATAGGATATTTTAAATGATAAAATTACATGATTACCCTTACTCAAACAATATATATCCAATTGTTTGTTTAGTTAAAGTACCTTTTTTCTTTTTAATTGTGGTCCCCAACTTTCTCTCTCTAACCTCCTTGGTTTCCCCCCACTTTCACTATGCACTTATTTAGAAACGGAGGAAGTATTCATTTAGTATCTGCTTTTCGTTATTAGTTGCTCAAAAATTGATGCGTGTCCATCCTCCACATGGTGGTTCCGCATTAGGAATGGTAATGGGTAGGGTCTGGGTCGGGTGTGACCAGATCCAGACGCAGACCCAGACCCGACCCAGACCCATTGGATCTGGAATTTTCAGACCCAGACCCAGATCCTTTGGGTCTAATGAGTCTAGGGTCCTTTTGAATTTTAAGTTTAATAGCATTTTTTTAATCTAATAAATTTATTTTGCCTATGTTATAGGATCGTGTGGCAACGGTTAAGATTTGTATCGAAACAATTAACATAATATAGCTCATAAAATCTTAAAAATGTTTCAACTTACATTATTACATGTCTTACAATGGAGTAACGACTACTCATAAAGTTGTAATTTACAACTTAATTTTTTCTTTGAATTTTTTTATATATATAAATGGGTCTGTGGAAGGATCTGGACCGGGTCTAGGTCTGATATATTTGGACCCGGATCCTGACCTGCATGATAATCTCTGGACTCAGACCCAACTCAGACCCATTGAATCTCAAAAAGTTAGACCCAAACTCTTATAAATGAATATGTGAGTCTGGATTTGGATCGGGTCCAAGACCCATTGTCATCCATATCCCGCATCCTATATCCACCATCGAATTTGCGAAGGAAAGGAAGCATGACAAAGTCTATAATACATAGAGAATAATACCAAACTACCTACAATAACGCTAAAAGTTATTTGGAAGAGAATGATGTGCTGTTTTAACTGGATTCCTACCTAAAAAGCCACTAGCTTTTGTACAAAACACTTGAGATTCTAGCAAATAACTATTATTAATATGGAATAAGCAACCTCTTTATATATAGCCAAGCAATCAAAGCTATGCCACATCAAAGCTCCAATCACCATCATAATAGCTACCAAGTATAGAAAAGTTTGAAGTCATGGCGCCTCCTACCAACCTTAGAAGAATAGGCAATGAAGCCTTCATGTTGTTGGATCAACTTGAACAGCGACTACAGCAACGGCCAAAATACTCGATTTATCATCGTAGTATTCACCAAAATTATCAAGTATTTCCTACAAGGGAGACGCCAACCATTGATACGTTTCAAGCTGCTCAGAAGTACGGTGGATTCATGTTATGCGGACACCGTGCAAAGAGGGCTAAGCCAATGCTAACTAGGAAGATTTATTAAGAAATAATGCTTCTTGATGTATGTCATCATATAAGTTAATATAATTATGTATTAAGAGACTCAGTATAAGTTAGCGAACACCAAATGTTAACGACTCAGAATAAGAGATTGCTTGATTATAATTATGTATGAATTATGATAATGAGTTAGTGACTTGAGAAATGCCTCGAGTTGTTGTGTGTCCAATATTTGATGATACCTAGCAACTATTATTATCAATCTATTAGTGATGTTAATTTGGTGTTGAACTATGTTAGATTTAACTTTTAACAACGAAATAACTCATCTTTCTTAATTAGGTATTTGGCTGTAGCTTAACACTTGATTTTGGGGAGGCCTTCCTAAAAGGTAAGCCCCTTCCTAAGAAAGTTATATTTTGAATGATTTTTAGATTTTTGTTGATTATAAAATTTCCCTTTACCACAAAAAAAAAAACAAACTTGATTTTCAATAAGTTCTAGCATACAGTTAATAAAATAAGTTTTAATGAGCGAGTTTCAATAAATTCAGATTAGTCATAAGGTTAAAAGCTACACGCTAAAATACTATTTAAATTAATTGCATAATATTAAATTAATTCAAAACATCAATTTTTTTTTGTTGATTTGGTGGATGAATGAACTAATCACCTCCTAACTTGATGTACATAAACAAGTATAATGTTTTTATAGGGAAATTTCCTGAGGTACCTTGGGGTTAGAGCTAATTCCTCTGTAGTTCAGATGCTATTGAGGTCACTCTATGTGGCTAAAATGTCATTACCAGTAACTATCTTTAACTCTTTCGTTAAGTATCTACTAACCCTAACCCCAACTCAAAAATTAAAAAAATAATTAAAAAGACCTTAGCTCCCCCACCCCTCCCACTCTCTCTCCTCCCCCTCCCCTCCCTTACTCAGACAGGTCTTCCCGCCTCCCTCCCACTACTCAACCACCACCCACGTACACCACCACCATTCGAACCACGATGACACCACCACCAACCAAGCCTCCTTTCCCACGACGGCACGACCCAACACTCACCATTTGTTGGTCCTATAGAACTACAAGTTTACTACAAGAGGGGGGTGAATTGTAGTAAAGGTATTTATAGACTATTTTTGCGAAATTAAAAACTTAGAAAGAATTAAAGAGAAACTTAAAACAATGAACACAAGAAATGCTTTTAAACAAGATCTTATTCCAATATTCTCTAGGAATAAATCTTGCCCTTTTATTTATAATAGTAAGTTTTTGAGTGAATAAATATGGTTGATACATTAAATCATGGTATTTACACGTACAGGAGCAGAGAGAATAAAAATTTGAGAGAAAGAAAAAGAAAAAAAATGAAAAAAAAATTTGCTCTTGTGTACACAGACCTTTTAAACAATACAAGCATTTCAACTTACGTACTCAATATATGTGCATGGACAATAAGGATAATATTTAAAGACAGAAGTGAGTTCTTAGACATGACTCTAGGTGTATGAATTGAATTCATGAAGATTGCAGGACACTCTTAGAAATGACTAGTACATAGGGTTCAAATCATATAGGCTATTTTATACTATTCTGATCATTCCTAGTTCCAAGCGAATATTTTTAAATCTATCCCTAGATAATGGTTTGGTAAGAATGTCAGCAATTTGATTTTCTGTAGGGTAAAATTCAACTTTGATTAAACCCTTTTCAACATAGTCTTTCAAGAAGTGGTGCCTAATGTGAATATGCTTGACCCTAGAATGGTCAACTGGATCCTTGGAGATGCATATGGCACTGGTATTATCAAAAAAGATAGGAACACATTTAAATTTAATACCAAAATCGCGTACATATTGCTTGATCCACAAGACTTGGGAACAACATGCAGCAGCAGACACATATTCAGCTTCAGCAGTTGACAAGGCAACTGTATGCTGTTTCTTGGAACCCCAAGAAACTAAGCTTGTTCCTAGGAACTGGGCAATTCCAGAGGTACTTTTGCGATTGACCAAATCTCCAGCATAGTAAGCATTAGAGTAGCTAACTAGATCAAATGTATCACTACGAGGATTGAACAAATAGAAATCATCACTTCCTTTCAAATACCTAAGGATCCTCTTGACAGCTATCAAGTGGGATTCCTTTGGATTTGATTGGAACCTAGCACATAGACCAAAACTAAAAGATATATCAGGCCTACTTGCTGTTAAATAAAGGAGAGATCCAATCATACCTATGTACAGTTTCTGATCTATTGATTTACCATTTAGATCTTCATTCAACCTTGTTCCTGTTCCTATAGGAGTGTGGTTGGTTTTAGCTTGTTCCAGTCCATATTTCTTTAGCAGTTCCTTAACATATTTTTGCTGATGGATCATTGTTCCTCTTTCAGTTTGCTTGATTTGCAAACCAAGAAAGAAGTTCAACTCTCCCATCATGCTCATTTCAAATATACTGCTCATCAAATCAGCAAAACCCTTGACAGAGAATCATTAGTAGCACAAAAAATAATATCATCAACATAAATTTGTACTACTAAAATGTATGTTCCTTTTGATTGAAGGAACAAGGTTCTGTCAACCTTGCCTCTAACAAAATTATGAGCAAGCAAGAATTTAGAAAGTCTTTCATACCAAGATCTAGGAGCTTATTTCAGCACATATAGAGCTTTATCTAGCTTATAGACCTGGTTTGGGAGATCAGGATTTTCAAATCCTAGAGGTTGTTCCACATAGACGTCTTACAATAAATATCCATTTAAAAATGCACACTTAACGTCCATCTGGTACAACCTAAATCCCATATAGGCTGCAAATGCAATTAAAATTCTTATTGCTTCTATTCTAACTACTGGAGCAAAGGTTTCATCGAAGTCAATACCTTCTTGTTGATTGTAACCTTTTGCTACGAATCTGGCCTTGTTCCTGATTACAGTACCATGTTCATCTAGCTTGTTCCTGAAGACCCACTTTAACCCAATTACCTTCTAATTCTTGGGTCTGGTCTCCAAGTGCCAAACCTTGTTCCTTTGAAATTCATTCAGTTCCTCTTACATGGCATTTATCCAGTCAGACTCTAGCATTGCTTCATTATGATCTCGAGGCTCTATCATAGATAAGAAGGCTTGGAAAGCACAAAAGTTTTTGAGTTGAGATCTAGTCTGAGTTCCCTTCTCAATGTCGCTTATGATCAAATCTAGGGGATGTGAGTTCTGGTGCTTCCAAGGTTTTGGTTCAAATCTACTTGTTCCTGTTCCTTCAACTTGAGGTTCTTCAGTTTGTTCGTTCTCTGAATGCATTTCTTCTGCATGTATTCCTAGATCAGTTGTTCCTTCATTTACCTGTTCCTCCTCAGGAACTGTTAGTTCATTTTCAGGAATATGTTTCTTAGCTGTACCTGCAGGAGTCAGTTCCTCATCAAGATTGCCAGTCTCTTGAGGATGAGTTAACCCAATTTCAAAATCATTTTCATAACATGGTTCCTGCAATGAATCAGTTTCATCAAAGATAATATGGACACTCTCCTCTACACACATTGTTCTCTTTTTATATACTCTATATGCCTTACTATTTAAAGCATATCCTATAAAAACAGCTTCATCACTTCTAGCATCAAATTTTCTTAAATTGTTCTTACCATTGTTGTGTACAAAGCATCTACATCCAAAGACTCTAAAATAAGAGATATTTGGCTTTCTTCCCTTAAGCAGTTCATAAGGAGTTTTCTTGGTGATGGGTCTAAGCATGACCCTGTTGATGATGTAACAAGCAGTGTTAACAGCTTCTGCCCAAAAATTCTTTAGAAGATTGCTAGATATAAGCACTGTTCTAGCCATATCCTCCAGAGTCCGATTCTTTCTTTCAACTACACCATTCTGTTGTGGTGTCCTTGGAGCAGAGAAGTTGTGATCTAATCCTTCATTACTGCAAAAATCATCAAACTTGGAGTTTTCAAACTCCGTGCTATGGTCGGATCTTAAGTGTTTTAATTTAAAGCCACTGATCCTTTGAACTATCTTGGCAAAAGTTATAAATTCATCAAACGTTTCATCTTTGCTATGAAGGAAGATTACCCATGTAAATTTAGAAAAATCATCAACAATAACTAATACATATCTCTTACCTGACCTGCTTTGAATTCTCACAGGGCCACAAAGATCCATGTGGATCAACTCAAGTAGACTTTGAGTGCTTACCATTTTCTTGAATTTGAACGAGGATCTGACTTGCTTTCCTCTTACACAAGCTCCACAAACTCCATGGCTTGATCCTTTTATAGTTGGTAAATCAACTACTAAGTCCTTACCACTTAGTTTATGAAGTAGTGTAAAGTTTGCGTGACCACACCTTTTATGCCAAAGGTTTTGATCATCTACTAGTACACTAAGACAAGTTAGATTGTTCCTAGGAACAAGGTTCAGGTCAACAACATAAGTGTTTACCTTTCTTGTTCCTTCTAGTATCTTGGTTCCTGTAATGGTGTCACTTACCACACAACATTCATTAGTAAATTTCACATTGTTTCCTTTGTCACAGAATTGAGAAATACTAAGTAAATTATATTTCAAGCCCTCGACTAAAAATACATTATTAATGGAATGTGACAGAGATTTCCCAACCTTACCTATACCTACTATGTTACCTGTCAGGTTGTCTCTAAAGGTCACAGTTCCTCCTTCGTAGACTGAATGTGAGAGAAATTTGGTTTTGTCTCCTGTCATGTGTTTAGAACAACCGCTATTGAGGTACCACAAGTTGTTCCCCCTCACTTTAGTCTGCACCTACAGTAATTAGTCAGTGGTAGGAACCCAGTTAGACTTGGGTTCCTCTGTTGAGCATGAGTTCCTCTTAACCTTCCACTCTTGCTTCACTAAGCGAATGTTCATTTCAATATGTTCCTCTTTGGTGGAACAGTCAGACACTAAATGTCCACTATTCCCACAGTAGGAACAGATTCTGTTGCTTGGTAGATCAAATATTTTTTATGTTTGTTCCTCTTCTTATAATTGAATCCTAGTCCATTCCTTCCTTCATTTTTATATTTTTGTATCCAACTGACTGGATCAGGTAACTTGGTTCTTGAAGATTCCAATTTCCTCTTCAGTACCATATTTTCATTTACCACAGTTTCATGCTCAATTTTAAAATTTTCAAAATCGGTACTGGTACTGTGATCTGGTTCCTTCAGGAACAACTAGTTTCAATTCCGCCAAAGCAATATTCAAGAAGTAGTTATCATTTTTTTCAGTTTTTCATATGCTTCTTGAAAACCACGGTATTTATCAAAAATATCAAAGAACCGTTCCTCAATTTCTGAATTCAGCTTTTTAAACCAGTTTGTGTGTTCCTTGGTAACCTTCAAGGCCTTCTCCATATTCTCTTCTCTTATGCAGATTGCCTTGTAGTTATCAAGAGTTTCTAAATGTAATTCAGTGAGTTGGTTCTTATTTAATTTTGATAATTCTTCTTCAACAACATTAAAGTTTACCTGATGGTTTGATACGTCCTCTTCATCATCTGATTTTGCCATCAGACATAGCTGAGCAGTTTTATCCTCAGGCTGTTCCTGCTCCTCATCAGAATCTGATTCTCCCAAGCTGCTACCATAGCTTTTCTCATTTCAGTTTTAGAGAAAGGCTTTTTCTGTTCCTTACCCTTGAATCTGCCTTTTCCTTTCTCGTTTTCTCGTAAAGGACATTCCTTTATAAAGTGATCTGGACTTCCACATTTATGGCAGCTTAGCTTTTAGGTTTTTTTTGTATTCTTCCCTTTATAGTTCTTGTTCAAGAACTTTTTGAATTTCTTCACTATTAAGGCAGCTTCCTCTTCATCAGTTTCTGATTCATCTTGTTCTTCAGACTTGAGAGCTAGGGACTTAGATCTGCTGGAGTCAGAGTTATGAGTTCCTAAATGCAACTCATGTGTCATCAAGGATCCAACAAGTTGTTCAATATTGAATTTGGTGAAATCCTTGGTTTCTTATAGAGTTGTCACCTTGGCCATCCACTTCTCATCTTGTGGAAGACTTCTCAGAACTTTGCGTACATGTTCCTCTGGAGAAATAGATTTTCCTAGAGAGTCAAGTTCATTTATGATATTTGAGAATCTTGTCAGCATATCATGAACTGGCTCTTTAGGCTTCATTTGAAATAACTCATATCTATGCATGAGCATGTCTTTTTGATCTCTTGACCTCGCTTGTTCCTTCATGTGTGACTTGAAGGAGTTCCCACATTTGCTTTGCACTCTTGCATCCCATGACTCTATTGTGTTCATGAGGACCAAGACCGCAATGAAGAATTTTCTTGGCCATGTTGTTCATCTCCATTTTCTCGAAGTCTTCTTTGTCATACTTTGAAAGTGGCTTTGGAACTAGCTCGCCTTCTTCATTCTTTTCGGTAACTTCAAAGTCACCTATCTCAATTACTCTCCAGGCTTGATAGTTTTCTGCCTTGATGAATATTTCCACCCTATTCTTCCAATAAAGATAGTGTTTGCCATTAAACATTGGAGGACGTTGAGTAGAGTATCCCTCATCAAGCTTTTCTCCTGTTGTATTCATGTTCTCTAGGATCTGCCTCCTCAGTGTTAACTGTTTCAGGAGGAACAAGCTCTGATACCAATTGTTGGTCCTATAGAACTACAAGTTTACTACAAGAGGGGGGTGAATTGTAGTAAAGATATTTATAGACTATTCTTGCGGAATTAAAAACTTAGAAAGAATTAAAGAAAAACTTAAAACAATGAAGACAAGAATTGCTTTTAAACAACATCTTATTCCAATATTCTCTAGGAATATATCATGCCCTTTTATTTATAATAGTAATTACACCCTATTATAAACAGCACCTCACTCTGTTCCTCTAGGAACTTGTTCCCAATCACCTTGTTCCCCCTGAAAACGTGACTTTCTCTCTTGACTTCACTTGAAGTCTTCTCTTTCTCTTTCTTCTCTTTCAATCTTAAGATTGGAAATTTTCTCATAAAATTTCACTCACCCCAAACTCTGATTTATGGATTACAATAATGAACAGTTGAAGAGAGAAAAACCGAAGTTAAACTTTCTAAAAAGATTACACAATTAATCTGGAAAGTCTTAAGAACTAAAACTGTTGTTCTTCAAAGATTAAATAGTTGTGTTGTTCTTTAACGGTCTTCTTCAATGCCAAGTATTGGGCGCTTGAATTCAGCCACGTTCTTCCACCTTAATAGCCGTTATAGATCATGCTTAGTCCACAATCCATAATCCTCTCTTTCGCGGTTGAATAGGTCTTTAGAATCTCCACGATCTTCTCTTGTGTGGTTGAATGGGTCTTTGACAGTTAGAGTTTGTTGGACTTGGATGTGCTCCCTAGATTCTAGGAACTCGCTACTATTACTCCAACATCCCAGAATTTTAGCCACGTAAATATGCGCATTTCTTCAACTCGTTATTCACCTGTAATTCAATAACAAACTCTACTAACATTATGGAATCTAATATTCCATAATATTAGATAAATTAAATTCACACAAAGTAACATTTTCAAATATCCTATTTATCCTAAATAACTTAATTTTGGTTAACACTAAACCAATTTTCCATAAGTTATTTTAGGTCTAATAAAATAAATAAATAATAATACTTTGTAAATAATTAAATAAATAAAACTATTTCTAAGTAAAAACTACTTTATTTGTCATCATCAAAATAACGAATACAGCACCATTTCTCAACAAAAAAACCGCTTTTAAGGCTGGGGTGGTTCAATTTACGGGTGGGGTGGGTCAATTGGTGGTTCGGGTGAGTGTTGGTGGTGGAAAAATCGAAGGTGGGGATAAGAGAGAGAGTGGTGGTGAGTGATGGTCGTGGTTGTGATGGTTGTGAGAGCTTGTGATTGTGGATAAATCGTGCTTGTGATGGTGGAAAAATCGTGGTTGTGATGGTGGAAAAATGGTGGTGACTACTCGTGTTTGCTCGTGGTGAGTATTCGTGGTTGTGATGGTGGGAAAATGGTGGTGAGTGATGGTGGGAAAACGGTGGTGAATGATGGTGGAAAAATGGTGCTGAGTGATGCACAATAGGTGGAAAAATCGTTGGAGTGGATGATGAGAGGAGGTGACAGAAGGGGAGTTGAGAGTGGTGGTGTTGTAGGTGATGGCAGAATAGGGGAAGGGTGGGGAGAGGAGAGAGAGTGGGAGGGGTGGTGGGAGGAGAAAGAGAGAGTTCATGGTGGATTGATTTTTTTAAATGGTGGTTTTAAAAGTTTTGTTTTCCTTTGTTTTTCAAAAATGAAATCAGAAATTAAAAGAGAAGGAAAGAGGGAATGAAGCAAACCTTTAGAGTTGGTTTGCTTGAGTTTTGGGTAGTATTTATAGGCAAAATTTTCTGAGCTTGGAGGTTCATGGTCAATGCTCCATTGATAAAGAAGATATGAAAATTGAATGGGAAGATTTGCTTTTTGACCAAAGGTGCCATTTGATCTGAAAATAGGTGAGGAATTCTGAGGAATTAAATGGGTGTGGTTGGAAGTTTTCTCATGGCTTGAAGAGCCATGTTTGTACGGTTGAAGGGGAGGAAGGAGATGGAAGATAAGTGATGGTGATGGGTGATAAGAGCATTTGTTGATAAGAACATTTGGGTGATAAGGGCAGAGCTTGTAATTTCAGCAAACTTTACTTAGTTTTGTCATCTTATGGCTTAAGGAGTATGTACAAGTTTATACATTCAATTGGAAATTACACTAAGTACATAATGAAAAAAATTTATATCATTAATACAATTAACGTTTTTTCAAATAATTAAAATTAAATAACGAATCTTGAAAATTAATATTAATACGTTTTTAGATTAATAAAATAATTTATTAATTTGCCAAAAACTCGGGGTACTACACATATACATACATACATACACTTCCTTTCAAACCACTAACCTTTAAATACTAAGTAAACTTTATAGATTTCGGATATCCGTTTAACAGAAACTAAAACATTCAAATAGCATGATTGTGGTCTTAGTTGAAACCAAAGTTGCTCAAAGTCAAACCAAAATAAAGTCAACGTTTAATAAAAAGACAAACTTGAAAAGTCAACATTCGTTAAAAGTCAACTCAAATGAAAAAGGCAACCAAAACATAAAGTCAATCGTAGTGGAAAACAAAACTTAGTCAACCCAAACCAACTTAAATAACAAGTACGAGGACCAATAATATCCAAATACCTATATGCATAATAATTGGTGAAGGCTAAATTAGAAAAAAAAACCAAGGCTATACCGTCGTAGGAGATCACTAACTTGAAACCAATTACGGTCTAATAATAGTGGTAATCGTAATTGGCCGGAATGCTCCCCAAGGGTAGCACAACGAGGCTAACACTAAGAGTTTTTCTTTGGAGAAATGCACGACCTGAACAGAAGAGACTATTTTGTGTGTATAATTGAAGAAGAAGGGATGTGATTCTATAGCAACAAATCAAACCCAAAACAGAAGGCAAATAAAGGCTGGGGAGACCAAGGGTTGCCCTAAGTACTGTAACAATGATATAAATGTTTTGGATAAAACATTACACAAACTCGGCCCAGGTCCAATAATTGCGATGGCCAAGTTAGAACAGATTCCAAGATTGTGCCGTCGTAGGAAACCACTAACTTGAAACAAATTACGGTCCGGCAATGGCAGCAATTGCTATTGGTCGGGAATGCTCCCAAAGGTTAGCACCACGAACCTAACACTAAGAGTTTTTTTTTTTGGAGAAATGCACGACCGAGAAAGAAGAGAAGAGGAACAAGAAGAACATAAGAGACTATTTTTGTGGGTATAATTGAAGAAGAAGGGATCTGACTTTATAGCAACAAATCAAACCCAAAACGGAAGGCAAATAAAGGTTGGAGGAAACCAAGGGTTGCCATAAATACTGTAACGATAACATAAACATTTTGGATAAAAAACATTACATACATTCAGCCCAGGTCCATAATTGAGACGGCTAAATAAAACATATTCCAAGACTGTGCCGTCGTAGGAGACCACTAACTTGAAACCTATTACGGCCCAACAATGGTGATAATCGCAATTGTCAGGAATGATCCCCAAGGTTAGCACACCGATCCTAACACTAAGAGTTTTGCTTTAGAGAAATACACGACCTAGGAAGAAGATAAGAATAAAAGAGACTATTTTTATGTGTATAATTGAAGAAGAGGGGATCTGATTTTATAGCAACAAATAAAATCCAAAAACAGAAGGTAAATAAAGGCTAGAGGAGACAAGGGTTGCCATAAGTAATATAATGATAACGCATAAACGTTTTGGATCAAATACGCTACGCACACACTCGGCCCATGTCCAAAAGTAGTGCTGATCTCTAATTCCCATATCCCATATCCCATATCCCATATCTAGGCCCACGTCTAACCCTACCTTGGTCCAGGCAGCGCCCACGCATGCGGGTAGTAGCAATCCTAAGCATTCACAAGAAGCCCAATCATAAAGGCGTCACATACTAGCTACTCAAACACAAGTGGAAAGGAGGCAATAAATTAACAAAGGAGATTCCCCTCTCATAACCGATATAAGACTCTTGGGAAAACTAAGATTTGGCTTTTAAAGCCATATTTCTGACATATATTATTGATGATATAAGAGAATCTCATCAGTAGGTGCGGATGGTAATATATAATTGAATCTATATAGTACCTTTGGCTGAAAGAATCGCTAGATTAGATGGATTCCTCCAAGTTCCAGCTAGCGGCTATGTCTTCCTTTGCGTGAGTACAATGCAACTTCATGATAACAAAGGCAATACCAGTAATAAGCAGGTATAGGAATTAATATACTAGGATAGCAGAATCAATTAAGGTTGGTGGTAGATTTGTATATTGAACTCAATTAACTATCATGATATAGAGAATATTATTCGTGGAGCTCTAACTAATTTCCGATCTAAAAAGTTATACCGTTCTAGAGTAGTATAATATACTAACTTAGCAGCAACGTAAAAGGATTAGGTGCACGTTAGGTTTATATGAGAAGTTAAAATTTTCATGACAAAATTGCCTGTAACAACACCAAGTATGACTTAGGTGCAAGCTACATCACAAATTTGTTTGAGCGCACAGAGCAACATGAACTTGTCCAAACGGTGCATAATTTAGCATAAATGACATTGGTACATAGTTTAGCACATCAATCAAAAGTCGGTATGTCTTCTCTTTTCCAATGGAAGATATCATTTCATGTTTTCCAATGAAGGACTTGTTTGTTTATTGCCTTAATCCGGTGAGAATCTCATGCACCGGTGTCATTTATGCTAAACTATGTACCCACCTTATAAGTTCATGTTGTTTTGTGAACCCAAACAAGTTTATGTTGTAGCTTGCACCTAAGAAAATACTTGGTGTTGTTGTGGCCAATTTGCCTATCTTATAAACTACTCCATTCGTCCCATAATATAAGTCCCATTTTTCCTTTTCGGGAGTCAAACATTAAAATTTTTGACCAAATATTCTTATTAGATTAGAAAACATACTCATATGAGATCTTGTTAGATCGCTTTAATATGTACTTTCATATACCAACTTTTTACTTCCTCCATTTTGAAACAAGTGATACAGTTTTTTTCACACTTAGGAAGCGACTTAAGGGTGTAAACGATTGTATTTCTCGATGAAATTATTACACAAATAATATAGAGTCTCATTCTTGCTTGTATTAAAATTTCATCGAAAAATTTACTCGTTTACACCCTTAAATCGCTTCCTTGATAAGCGTGAAAAAAAAATGTATCACTTATTTCAAAACAATGGAAGTATATTTTTTACTAATAGTATGAACTCGGAGATATAAAAGGTCAAAAGGTGCGTTTTAGAGACTGTGTAAAAGAAATCTGGACATATATTTTGAGATGGAGCCAGTCATGTGTTACATTTGTAATCTGATAAGGAAATGGTTGAATTATTATGCCAAAAACCGATATACTAAGACGTTTTCAAGTTTCTTATATCTTATATAAAAAGAGAATTGGAGGTTTGAGTGAAAATGGCATAAGCACAGTACCAAGTTTTCCTATACTCGTGTCCTTTTTCTTGGCGTCACCTATCATCATCATCATCAAATTTACCTTGTCTTTTCCCCCTCTCTCTCCTTCTTTCTTTTACTTCCTCTGACTTCTCTCTTAGCTTTTATTTCCTCTGATCTGCATCTCTCCGCTATCTCTCTCTCAGTATATGGGAATAGGAGTTTGGGGATTAGGAGATGGGATTTCTTACATATGGAATTATAAATCCCAATCCCAGGCCACCTCCAATTCCCACTAAACAAACACCCCCTCATTCTTCTTATTCTCTATATATTTATTTCTTAAAATTTCTGTGATTTATGAGTTGTGAAGGCATTTTGCTTTCCTTTTTTTAATCCTAGTTTTTCTTTTCTCCTCTATTAAGCCAATGAAAACCCAAAGATTTTTTTTTTTTAAAATGATAATTTTCTGTTTAGTATTGTTACTTTTATCTGCGGGCGAATTCTTTTTTACCGGATTTTAAGTCATCTTTTTTTGTTAATAGTTTTTGACATTTGGATTAGGAGCACAAATACTGCACACCGACTTAAATCTTGATCTAGATCATAAGGAAGAAAATAAGTGGAATTTGGAGTGGCAGAATATTGTTTTTTGTCGATTGAATATTGGAGGAGAGACAAAAACAGAAAGTTATTAGCGGAAAAGAAATAGAAAGAGTAAAGTTTATGTAATTTTCATTTTAGAAACAGGGAGAGAATACAGAAATGACATTATCACCATACCCAATCAAACGAAAAAGCCAATGTAAATGTTCAAGAGATGAAGGTAACATCGGGGATTTTGACAATGGAAGCAATTGGATTTTAAGGTATTCATTTTGTGGCAAATTGAGAAAAGGGGTAATCTGGGTGTCCTATTGTAGTCCTGTCGTGGCTGTAGATGAGTAGGAGGCCATGAAATAAAAACACTTCATGGTATTTTTCATATATGAAAATCTAATATGGTAGTATTAATAAATTTTCAATTGGATGAATTATTAATGAGGAGAAAGTGAAGAAAGGGAAAGAGAATCATGTAGTGATGGAGGCTAGAGGTGACAGAAAGGGGATGGAAGAGGAAGAAAAAAACATACTTGAAGAATAATAACAGGAGTAAAATGAAAACAAAATGTTTTTGGGCAATTGCAAGATTTGCCACTTACAAGTTACAACCACAACTCGATGAAGAATAATAATAGGAGTAAAATGAAGTATATCAACAAGTTTAAGTCATTTTCTATAATAATAATAATAAAAAAAATGATAAGTATAACTTTTAGGATTGTATATAAGGTGCTATTAATAGTTATTAATTATGAAAGAACATGAATAATTATAATAACATGTTTTTTGATATAATAAAGTAATTCCATAGGTAACTATTTTATATTTGTGACCAATTTCTTTAATAAGGTCATTAGTACTTTTCATAATTGCCAATGTACTTATATATTTGATCACGAATATCTCTAATACGCTTGAGTAAAAATTATGAAATTATATATTAAAAAGCTACACATCAAGATGAATCAAACTAGATCCCACATGACTATATTTTTCCTCTATATATAGATTACATAAGATGGACAAAGAATAGGATATAAATAGTAACAATAGTTAAAACATCTCTACTAAATAAAAACGAAGGGGGTATTAAACTAAAAATAAGAAATGAAATTGAAACTAAGTGACTCCTTTCCGTACTCACACAATTGTGCCAAACAACTAATAAAAATGACAATTATTATTAGTTCGTTACTCTTTTCATCTGAGATTATGTGATAACTCAGTTGGTTAGATAATTCAATGCACCGGAGATTTTGAGACCGATATTCATTCCAACATCGTGGCTACTTATGCACCAAAAACAAATCACTACTATTTCCTTTCATTAACTATTTTCATTACGGGTCTGTTTGGTAGGATGTAGAACATTTTCCTTGAAAATCGTTTTCTCATTTTACATTGTTGGTTTGGAGAAAACATCAAAATGTAAAATTTAGAGTGAAAAACCATTGTTCACCTTATTGAAAACATTTCCCCCCAAAATTGGGAGGAAAATATTTTCCATCACAAATGGGAGGAAAACATTTTCCATCATAATTGAAGTAATTGATTTTCAGTTCAACCAAATAATGAAAAATGCTTAAAATTGAAAATCATTTACATGCATCCAAACAACGGAAAACTTTCATAAAATAAAATTTTCAATGTAAAAGATTTTCCATGGAAAACCATTTTCACTCGGAAACATTTTACACCCTACCAAACGGAGCCTACATTCCATTTCCACCAGTTATATCAAACAACCCCTTAATGTCTCATTACTATTTCATGTATTGAGGTGTCTGGTTGTTTGATACTTTTCTTGAATTGAAATTCCGAAAATTATTTTGTTCTTTGATTGTTATTTTGTTTCTATTTTTTGAAATCCAACTCAATTTTTTTGTGTCAATTTGTGTTAGACGAAAACTACCTAACCTTTGGTTGACATGAGAAAACACGGAAAATAGAAATCCCTAAAAATTGGAAAATAGGATAGTTGTTTTATTGACAATAAAATGACAAAATGGAGGAATTAGAAATTCCTAGGAATTTCAACTTCTCACAAAACGAAGGAATTTATTTACCTAGAGGTCTTCCCTGGATAAATAGAAATTCCCATGGGAATTTAATTCCTCTATTGTCAACCATACACTATTAATTGCAATTTCAGGGATCTTTGATTGCCCACGTAAACCAAACGACCACTTAATAGTCCAATAATAGCGACATAAGAGTATAATCAATGTCATATTATGTTTTAGGTTTTTGTTAGCGCGAATCAACCTAACATAAGTGTCCTTTTAACATTCAGGTCTAAGACATAGTAAATACTATGGTACTGATTACTGAAAATATATAAGTTATGAGCATTGAAATAGTAATGTGACTTTTGGGATATTGCTGCATCTACTCACCACTAATACAATATTAAAATGTCACTGTATATGTTGAGTTGGATTTCACTATCATTACTCTCTATTAGAGGTGGGTAGTCTATCCAGTGAGTAAAATAAAGTATTTCCCTGATTTTTGTTGTAAAACTGCATGATTTTGTGCATCAAATGGGGCCTGAGGAAGAATTGCACACTTAATTGGATCAATTCTTCTAAACTACCTTTCTTCCTTTTTTAATTATTTCGTTTAGATAGATGACAAGTTTATTAGTACAATAGTATATGGATTAATAATAATTCATCTCAATAAAAATGAACATAATACTCCCTCCATTTGTTTTTAATTGTTAAGCTAAGGTTTGCTTTGGGGATAACCAAGAAAATTTGTCAAATCTATGCAATGGTTGTTTGGGGAATAGATAATGTTATTTAGGAAATAGATAAAGTATGAGAGATAAAGGTTGTAAAAGCAAAAAGTGTGGTAATTCGGTATTTAATGGGAAAAGAAATGACAAGTGGGTCCAAAAGTATGGAAATAAGAATATAAAGATATGAAAATTTACCAAATTAGTAAAAGTAAAAGTGTTACAATTAAAAAGAAACGTTAAAAAAGGAAAGTGTAGCAATTAAAAACAAACAGAGGTAGTAATTGCTAAAAAAACAAACATAGATATATCTATAGAAATATGATAGTAACATAAACCCTGTATTAGACGGTCTATGCATAAGTATGGGGAAAACCATATGAAACTTTAAGTTAAGACTACAACTTAAATGAACAATTTAAGGTTTCAAATTTTGACTTTATATATTTTTAAGTTAAAACCCACATGATAAGATTTTGAATTAAAATCTCACTCTTTTAATTTTGTTTGGTTTTACAACGGCCTATATATAAGCATGTGGATAAAACGACTGTGACAGACTTACTCTGATAAGTAATAAGCACAACTTGAATAAAAACACATGATTGGGCATGTAGTTTCATCATGATGAACACGATCCATAAGAATGAAAATTTCTGTACAAATTAACATGTTACCATTTAATTATTAAATGACTTATTAGTAAAACAATAAGCAAAAAAAAAAAGATAAGGAGCCAGAAATATTCTCTTAAACCCTAGCTTATTAAAAGTTATATAGCATTGGGCTAGAGTTAAAATAAATTATCATAAAAATGATTGAGTTTTAATACGTACACTGTTGCTTTATTCTTTTTTCCAAAATATAATATCTTAGAAGAAAATTTTCAGGTTGCTTCGTTTAGGGCTCTTATACAGAGACTCTTCACAGGCCAAACTCGCCCACCCCAACCTTCACTTCCCAAGCAAATGTTTACGATTGACTTTGTCGATCTGTAACATACAACTTTTCCTATTTGTATTTTTTATTGTGTATTAGTAAAACATATGAAAGTGTGATTCTCAAAATAATTACTTAAACATATTTGATAAATCCTACTACACAATGATTTTTTTTCCTAATAAAAATGTATAAAGAAAGATAGTCAAAAGATATCTAACTTTAACCACAATTAGAAATCGAAATAGTAAAAAAAAAAGAATAGACAAAATCTAACATAATATGGAAGTATAAATATTGTTTAGTAAGACTTTTATCTCTTTTATTATTCTATAGTATTGAGTATTTCGATTTGACGAAATAATATTCACGTTTAACTTGTGGTTCTGATCTAGATATGTTATATCCTATAGGACTCTCTTGTCTAAAGTAGTGGTTTTATTTTGTTGTCCTGATCTAATGTGCCTCGGGGTGATAATATGGATTCTTTTCTCCGAATTAGTGCCTTTTGATATGAAAGTTGTTTAATGCACCATTAATTGCAGAAGTTTCACCTTAGTTATAATAGAATCATTGCTTATTGAATAATATAGTACGCTATTAAAATTAGTATTGTAACTATATAAATTCATACTTCAAATACAAAGTTGGCTACCGCGTGCGGTCGAACTAGTAAAATGAAAGGAATATATTGAAAAAACATGTCTTGCAGGATCTTGATCTAAATATCTTCTTTAGTCCTTAACTATTCCGACCCTCACCACTCACTTGCACTCACACTTGACACATTCCCATTGCTTGTTTAGTCGTTTCTTTTCTCCTCATACTCATGCACTTTAACTTTCTAAATGGATAATAAGAAGTGATTAAATTCTTACAAATAATTAATGGATTAAGTAGCAAGTATGAAGGCATAATATTGTCACATCAAAATTAAACCCCTCTAAAATTTGAAAAGTGTAAAGGGATCAAAAAATGCATAATATTGTTTGGAACATAAAGATCATATCAACATGGAATACGAATAAATAATTTAGCTACAAAACCACTATGTATAGTCACATCAAAGAGAACCTAACTAGCCTATTTAAAGGCCAGACATGGAATTACCTATCATTCAACAACAAATTTTCAGCTAAAAAATTCAATAGCTTTCAACTGCTAAAATACAGGTTAACTAATATGGCGCCTCATAATCTTTCTTCTCAAGTTGCTAAGGAAGCCTTCATGATGTTGGAGCAGTTCGATGAGCAGCAACGCTGGCGAAGATCGAAGCCTCAACTTCAACCTCAACCTCAAACTCTTCAAACTCGGCCCCAAATCAATGCTTATCTTCCAAGGGAGAGATATCTTGATAGTGTTCAAGCAGCTAAATTATTTGGTGGAGTGATGTTTTGTGAGCACTATGTCAAGAAACCACCACTTAAAAAGGCTTATTGAACCTATTATGCTTGAATTAATGCATACTAGCTACTTTTTAGCATTTACCCTGGTACTAAGTTGTACTAAGAGGTAGTAGTTCACAAGTTATCTTGTACTAAGTTTCTAATCTTTATAATATAATTATGTAGTTTTACAAAGTTATATAATCCATAATAGAGGTCAAGACCTGCCTCGAGCAAATCCCTTTGGTTTAGGCACGTTCTCTAGTACTTCCATGAGTGCTTAACAATCTTGAATTTTCATCGGGTTGAGCTTGAGAAGCACAACATGCATAGATATTCAGAAGTTTTTTTTTTGTTAGTATGGATGTACAATGAATACAAAAAAATCCATTATTTTACAACGGTTCTTTTCTATTTATGGTGACTCCGCAACGAAAAGCAATAACATTCATGCTTAATCATACATAAATAGTTCTTAATTTCATGATCAATGTACATTTTTGGTGTCTTCTTCGAAGGACGAGTAAAAATTGCTAAGCCAAATATTTGGTACGATGAAACACAAGCAACGATCAAAAAACTATTACACAACTTTTTCTTCATCTATGTCTTGTCTTACACAAGAGGCTGAAGGTTGAAGGTATTAAGCCGAAACGCGTCCTGAACTCTATTCATAACTTAAAAGCAGTGATGGCCATTCTTTTAAAGGGGCCACTATATATAATCTAAACTTATAACACAAATATGTAACTATAAGGCTATAATCGATATCTTTATAATTTCTTTAAATTATTCAAAAATTCAATGAAAGCTATTAGACAAAGGATATTACCAAAAGTCAGCTATAAATGTATTCCTAAATTACATTACAATTTTATTTTTCAGTTTATAAGAAGCTTTCATTATTCTTTGGACTAATTTGTTTGTAAAATTATGCTGTTTTGTTACAATTTTGCAATGGTAATAACTGTTTAACAAAAAAGTTAGACCTCAACAACATCAATATTAAAAATAAAAGTCCAAATTAAGAGAGCCATAAAAGTTTAGAGAATGAAAAGAAAAGGAAAACATATCTCATGTGCATGAGACATCTGAATGATGGTATATTGTCGATTGAATTTGGTGAAGGCTTAAGGCCCAATGTTGCAGTAGCAACAAAACTCTAAAAATTATGGGTATTGGATTAATATATTGATAGTTGTAATTGGACTTGTAAATAAGTTGATGTTTGCTTTCTTTTACCATCTAAATAAAAAGTTCAAACCTAAAACTTTAGGCTTTCATGGAGAGCCAAGCCCTTAAGGACCCTCATGGAATGCAATTAGTAGATTATGCACCAAGGAGCACCATGAGCATGGTGCTCCTTGCCCAAAACGCAGCAAAAGTAGCACAAAACGCAACCTTTTAAGTTGGTCAGCCTGCTCAGTGAACATTGAGTGTCCATCAGTGTACACGAAAAATTCAAAAAAAAAAATTGATTTGACAACTCACTGCTCACCATTAAATGCAAAGTGGATGGATAAACTGCCATTTCTCTTTCCACTTCCCCATATTCCAACTCCATAATTTCTCTTTCTCTCTCAAATTTCTCTCTCAAAAAACTTCAAACCTCCATAACTATTTTCCTTCCAATCCAAATTTACGGTTGTCTCCCACAATCAAAAATTGTCAAAGTTTGGGAAATTCTTCATTGAAGACCACAAATTCGAATTCTTGCATCAACTTGTTACAATTTTAGAGGTTTGAGATGAACTAATGCCGTACGGAAAGAAGAAATCAAGGCAACCAAAGAAGCTACATTGCCCAAAGTCTCTCAAAATGCTTCACCAAGATCCACTTCTAACACCCAAAGAGTAAGTCTTCTTATTATCATGTTCAAAAAATCCTCCCATTTTACATATATTTAGCAAATTGTTGTCTCTTTTTCGTTACATGATCTAAAGAAGAAACCCCACTTTAGCTAAAAGAAGAAAAGCCTCTCTTATTCGTTCCATGATCAAAAAATCCTCCCATTTTACATATATTTAGCTAGATTTAATTGTTAGTATTTAATATGTTGTACATTAATAGAATTAAAATGTAAATTGGTGGTTGTTGGGTGTGTTTGTACAATAATTGAATATGGTTGTACACATGGTTGGGTGTTGTTGGGACCACTGAATTCATACATTTCATGGCTATGCTTTAGAAAGTTGTACATTCATAGAATCAGAATGTACATTGGTGGTTGTTAGGTGTTATGAATATGCTTTAGTAAGTTGTACATTAACAGAATTAGAGTACGACATTTGATGGTTGTTGGTTGTATCTATGAATTCATACATTTTTTATTTGTACATTGTTGTTAGCATGTTTGTTCATTAACAGAATAAGAATGTACATTTGATGGTTGTTGCATTGGTTGTTTCTATGAATTCATACATTGGACGGATGTGCTTGAGAAAGTTGTACATTATTGATTACCTGGTTGTTCATTAATAAATTCAATATGTACAATGATAGTCCCACAATTGAGAGTGAAGCAATTCCTAAAACTGATTGTTTCTTTGTACGCTGATGTGTTAATGGTTGTTCACTAATGAAGTCAATATGTACAATTACAGTCACATAACTCAAAGTGAAGTAGGTTCCACAGCTAAATTTGAAGCGGGTCCTCCGTCCTACAAACATCACAAATTCCTACAACTACTCACAAGTAATTAGTCTCTCTTCTTGTTTCTTTGTACATTAGTATATTCTTGTTGTACAATATATATGCTTATATGTTCATTATTTATATCACCATATGTGTTGTTAATTTGTGTAATGTCTATGTTATTGATTATGTACACTAGAAATCCTTAAATGATCATTATATCTAATAATATGTACATACTCTCATAAAAGATTTCGTAGCTTGTGTACTCTAATAAAGGATTCATTATCTAATAATGTGTACACTAGACACTTGTTCTATGTACAACACAAATGTATATATATTCATTTTGTCTAAAAAATGAACAACACTATATTTACTTGTATTTTCACTTTCTTTGAGCATATGTACACTGATTGTTCCCCAAATATTTACTATTTAAGTCTAAAAGTACAATGTCTATACCTAAGTGTCCAATTACTAACCCAACAAATATTTTGCGCTCAGTTTGATAGGATCAAACAGGTCAGGTAACAATAGTGTGTTGACGTTCTCAAGAGTAAAGTCAACAAGCGTGGAACATGGGTTGCGGAAAATGACAAAAAGCGGGAGAAGGGAAAATGCCAAGAATCATAGATGAAACCAAGTTCTTTTTAGCACCATTTCACAATGTTACTTTTTTTGTAAATAACAATGATACTATGTATCCAACAATTCCTAGAAATTTAGAATACTTTTGTATATCTACTGACTAATTAGAATCATAGTTCCTTTTGGCTTAACAAAAACATATGCATGTATTTCCTATCTTGCAAATATCCATTATATATCCAAGTCGCAATTACTTGACATGTGTATACTTTAGTGTGTATTTTTTACACTATTATATCAGCTTTTGTATAGTTTTACAAGTGTACACTAATTTTACTCATATGATCACTAACTTTATACATATGTGCACTTTCTATTCTCATATGTTCAATCACTTAGTCAATGAATACACTGTCTTAACCTACATGTTCACTTGAAATTTAATATTTTCCTATCCAAGTTGCACTAATTATTAACATTGATACTATGTTTTCAATAATTGTGCCCCTTATTTCTAGAAATTAAGAATACTTTTGTATAGTTACTGACTAATTAGTCAATTTTCCTTTTGGGCTAACAAGACAATATCCTTATATTTTATATCTAGCAAATGTTCATTATATATATATATATATCCAAATCTCATTATTTGACATATGTACACTCAGGTACGATCTTTTGTACACTTGCATGTAAGCTATTGTACAATTATCAATGTTCACTCACTTTTAATTTATATGTTCACTAATTGTATACACATGTACATTTTCTAAACCTATATGTTCACCCATTAACTTGTTGGGCACACTAAGTTTTATCAAATACCCTAGTATTCCCTATCTTGCAAATGTCTATTATATATCCACTAAGTCTTCTCAAAAATATTCATTTAATTGCATTCCCTAGCATTAATAATTAGGAAAAATTATTTTTGATAAGTCAACCTTTATGTCATCTTCTAAAATTAAGTTCACGTTTAGATTATTCTGGAATAAGTTAAGCTTGTATGGATATTAACTTGTAATAAGTTAGATCAGGTGTTGGGGTGGTGTTTGGGATCGAGTGGTAGTGGTGATTGTGATTATAGTTGTAGAAGGTTGGTAAAAGGAAAGAAAAGAGGGAAAAATTATTACATGCTATTAAAATAACCGATCACTTGAACTCATTGAAAGTTAATACCCATACAAGCTTAACTTATTCCAGAATAATTCAAAGATGAACTTAATTTAAGAAGATGGAGTAAATGTTGACTTATTAAAAATAATTTTTCCTAATAATTAACATCACATTCAATTGATAAAAAATAATTTTTGGTGTATTATCCCAAGTACAACATGAATGAGCTAGATGTATTACAAAACAATTAACTAATTATCTAAAAGGTACACCAAACAATGCAACATGCACAATTGCTGAAATAGAAAATAAAACAAATATCCACTTTTTGAGAATTTATGATAAATAGAAAGAAATAAATAAGAGAAATAAATGAAGAACGTAGATCAAGCTTAGTAACAATAAACACCCCAGACTCATTCACAAATCTCAACATCAAATTGAATATGCACTTTACATCCACAACGTTGATCAAGCTTAGTATATGTCTGTCAACACACGATGTCCATACGTTCTACATCAGTGTACATATGTCAATACCCAGTGATCAAATAATCTCTAGTAATAAACTTGAACATGTCTGATAGCATTCAACCACATACTTGCATCAAGAAAACAGAACATATATGAAAAATTAATGATCATGTTTTCAAAACCAATGATCATATTTTGAAACAAAATTATCATGTTTTGAAACAGAATGATCATGTTTTTCTCTTATAGCATATAAACAAGAATATATCATCTCACTAATTTACACTATTAAGAAAAACCATATAATTTACACTATCAAGAATATTTAAAACAATATAATTTACACTATAAAAAAAAATCATGTGGTGCTTAGTAACAATAAACACCCCAGACTCCTCTACAACATCAATTGAATATGCGCTTTACATCCACAACGTTGATCAAGCTTGGTATTTGCCTGTCAACACACAATGTTCATACGTTCTACATCAGTGTACATATGTCAATACCTAGTGATCAAACAATCTCCAGTAATGAACTTGAACAGGTTTGATAGCATTCTACCGCATTCTTGCATCAAGATAACATAACATATATGAAAAATCAATGATCATGTTTTGAAAAACAATGATCATGTTTTGAAGCCGAATGATCATGTTTTTCTTGTATAGCATAGAAACAAGAATATATCATCTCACTAATTTACACTATAAAAAAGATATATAATTTACACTATCAAGAATATTTAAAACCATATAATTTACATTATCAAAAAAATATCATCTCACTAATTTAATAAATGAGGAAGAGAACTAAACGAGGATGGGAAATAAATAAATAAATAAGAGGAATAAATGAAGAGCAAATAAGAGAGAGAGAAAATTAGAGTGAGAAATAAATGAGGAGGTGAGAAATAAAAATACAGCTGTCATGGCCAACCTTTTGAAACAAAATGTCTGCCAAATACAGCTGCCATGGCCCACCTTTTGAAACAAAATGCCTGCCAACTTCCTTACCCCAATTTTTGGTGCTCTTTAATTGAAAAAACGGTGTCGTATGGTGCAGAGAGCACAATGAGCATCCTGCTCCTCCCTGCACCATCTAATTTGCGCATGGAATGTGTCTTTGCATAAAAGTTCTCTATTGATAAATCTCTTTTATGTTAAAGTATTTTAGGTTTCATCTTATGCCTTAACATCCTTATCTTGATATCTTCAAAAATAAAATCAAGAGAACGTGGGAACCAACCACTCAAGAAACCATTTTAAATATTAAGTCACCTTTTAAGCGGTAATCAATGGTAATATAGGCTTCGTTTGTTTTAATGGAAAACAATTTTCGTGGAAGATCACTTTTCAAGGAAAACAATATTCAATGGAAAGCATGATTTTAGAACAAGTTTTCCTTTGTTTGTTTGATTAGAGGACAACTTAGGGTCTAGGGAGAAAAGGTAAATGAAGTAAAAGAGAAGGAAAGATGGGAGGAGAGAAGTAAGAGAAGTAAGAGAAGTAAGGAGTAAAAAAAAATGTGGCATATCTTCTTTATAAAGGTAAATTGGTTTTCGTCTTCTAAGAGCATTTTTTCACCTTTAAAGAAATTATTTCCCCCCCTAGCAAAACAAACAAATGAAAATAGTGAAAGTATTGGGTCAGACCGTCTGACCAATGCTTACTGTCAGACGGGCAGAACTCCTCCTCCTTCCACCACCACTCTCGCCACCGACGCCGCTCCTTCCTCCTTCCTCTCCGCCGATACCACCGACGATCTCGACAGCATCTCCGCCGCTACGCCCGCCGATACTAACTGAGCACCGAAGAAAGAACAAGTAGAAGAATCATACTAGTTTCCCGAAACCCTAACAAGGGGAACCTCAGAGCGAGAGTGATAATGGCAAAATGGAGGAATTTGCAGATACCGAGAAGAATAACGCCATCAATGGAGGAGAACCAAAAGCAAAAACAGAAGAAAAAGAAAGAGAAGAAGAAAAAGAAGTAGAGACATTGTTTCAGTTCATTGGTCTATTCTTTCAATTGGTTGGTTTATCCTTTCAGTTGGTCACTTTATTCTTTCAGTTGGTTATTTATTCTTTCAGTTGGTTATTTATTCTTTCAGTTGGTTTCTTTCAGTTAGTTCTTTTTTCTTTCAATTGGTTCTTTTATCCTTTCAGTTGGTTGTTAGTGAGGCTGGTCCGACCACTTTTATTGTGTCAGATCAGTCTGGCACAATACCTTCTCATGAAAATAAAAGGAGGAAGAAATCCATTTTCAAAGGAGATGGTTTTCCACCAAAACAAACGGAGCCATAATGTCACGAGAAAAATCACAAACTTATACTATACAAGTATTATCATGAATATTTATGTGATACTTTCAATGCAAAATTAGGTACTCAACGTTACCACCATTAATTACCATCTGGTGAAGCTTAATCAACAAGCTTCCTATTGTCTCTGAGGAATATCATCCGAACAGTATTCTCATATTCCTACCTTAGACCGTTATTAGACCGGACCGCAAACTATGAAAGCAGATTAAGACTTATCACCATCCATCATCAAAGATGAGAATGTTATAGAATCTGAGCTATGGTGGCTATCTAAAGAGCAGGCAGGCAGGCAAGACAAAGTATAGAACATTTATTAATCACCACCAATTCACAAAATAAGACGTTTGGCCACATCAAAAGATGCCATATAATTGAAAAATGGATCATCTCAAGTTGCTTTAGGAATTGAAAAGTCAAATTTATTACTCTCCAAAATTCTTTTTATACGCTTAGAAGAAATGAAAAGGTCTGAAAATGAGAACCCTTATGGATATTGTTTGATTTGTCCTATTGTAACCCTAGTAAAGGAAGCAATGCTCCCCGTGAGCCTTAACGCACATAATTAATTTGTCCAATTGTAACCCTAGTATAAACAATTTCTAGACCGATTGACAATGTATTTCTTAATGAGTGGTTAGAGAACCCGTAAAAAGATAATTTTCTTGTATTATTATCTTGTACATTGATTCAAAGTCCTTGCGTAGTTTGGAGGTTCTCACACGTATATTAAGTTTACACATAAATATTTTTGTATGTTTTTTGTGGCGTTTCGATTTTTGTTATTTCCTATCTTTGGTTTTTGAATATTTTCATTAAATGTACAATTTGTCAGAGTAGTAATTCTCCACATATTGTGTCAAGCTAGCGCCAAGGTATGTTGTTCATCATTATCGTGTTGAACATGTATAATGGATGATAGAAAAGTGAGAATCAATAGGTTTGATGTAGGAGCATAAAGATGCAACTATAGCAAATTTTCAGGAAACAATTTTCTAACATCTAGATCAGGATCATGTACAAAACAATGATATGAATAAATAGACACTTTAAACCATAAACCTATGTTGTCTGACTTCAACATGTTAGAGGGAATGAATACTTCGAAGTAAATGTGTTGGTCTATCAATGTGCATTCTTTAGAGATCTTATGACTTCAAGCTAAGTGTAGCCACACGAATTAGGCGACGAGCAGTTGAGCACTACTTAATCCCACGTTTATTAGAACAGAAGAGGATGAACAAAGTTTGATCTCTTGCTTTTAGGGAGGGGGTTTGGAAGAAGAATACATATGGCTTCTTCTTCTCTCTTATTTTGTGCATTAAGTTACTGATTAATTTGTATTCGAAATCGTAGTACCGTATCATCAGTATATAATAGTAGAGAATTAGGCTAATTGAGGAGAACTATTTCTCCTTCTCTTCTCCCTTTTGTCCAGCTCCAATAAGGCTCAAGGGAGCTTTTATTTCCTTTAATTAGTTGCTATATAATATGACCTTATAGGATTAATATATCTAAGTTGCAGGGCAATATAATTGTCCTACTAATCAACATTTATTCTTTATCAAGTAAATGTGATTCCTAAACGAATTAACTAACTATTTCCATAAATAAATTCCTATTTATATTTAGTAATTGCCGGAAATTGTCTGAGAACATATCATTTCATTTGACGATAAGGATTCGGACTATGGAAGATGCAAATTGAAGATATATCTCTCGCTGAAGATGTGAAATGCCCATGTAGTGAGAACATGGAAGCATATACCATAAATATTCTATCATCTCAAGTCTCAACATATGAAAATATCTAGTACTAACATATAATGTCTTATGCAGTGGAACTGATCCAACCCAATTTGGACGGCCAGATTCTATTCTTGCAACACTCCACAAGCTTCTTCCATTTGTTTTTTTTTTTTCAGAAAGGGATAATATATCATTAGCAAATAGCAATGTTATCCTATATTCCTCAATAATGGCAGTTGGTATGAGACATATTCCTACAGAAACACAATACAATCAGTTGGAGAATTTCGCAAAGAATCTACCATATTATCTGGTTGTAAGATGTTATCTCAGCATTAGAGGTGTTCGATGGTGCGGGTCCGGGCCGGGTCAGTTTCTAAACGGGGCGGGTCACATAGAAGCCATAACAGGTTGTGTAGGGTCAGGGCCCATTGACCATCCTCTTTAAACCTGCCCATATTTGTTTTCCACAGAGCCCGTTTGAGCCCATCCTGTTTTGAGCCCGCCTACTAAAAGGCCGGATCCGGGCTGAAAATGGGCCCCGCCCCATTGCACAGGTCTACTCAGCATCTAACTGTGGAAGGCCGAATTGGTATTTTGGTATTTTCACTATCTGAATGTAAAAATTGATATTACAAGAGCACAGTTTGGTACCACGAGTTGTATCAATTAAATATCTTCTAACTGTTAAGAAACCAACTCAATAACCACAAGTCTAATTGGGTGGAGAGAGGTGGATGAGATTCAAACCCGTGATCATACTAGCTCTCGATACCATATTAAGGAACCAAACTCAACCAAAAATTTAAGCGAATGGTTGAAGGCATAGGATTAGTTTTATACTCGATCACTAACCACCTATATAAACTGTACCATTAGAGTCAACAACACCCAAAAACATTGAGTTGATAAAAATTAAGATTCTTTTATCAGGTTGTACAATCCATATTACTAGTGGAGATGGCCATTAGTCTAGTCTTAATCGAATTCTAAAGTATTCAAATTTTAGACATAAATCCACGAATTAAGAATCTGAGATTCATTGTCATCCCTACATGTCAGACTCCATCGATTATATGTTATTTCAAATTTCTGACATTTATAATCCTTAATTCCTATCTTATGGACAACGGGACAAGCGTCTTGGATCAGATTAAAATTGGCACCTTAGTTTCCGATTTGACCATACATCAAAATTCAAAAGTATAAAAGAATATGAATCTATAAAGTTTCTACCAAAAATTCAATAGAATCTAATCTCTTTGTCATATTAAGACCATTGAAACAAGTGAATCAATCTGGGCTATTTATAGGGCAGGCAACTCAAGATAACACCACGTCCACAACAAAGTAGCACTGATCACAAAAGTTTTTTAAAGAGTTAAACAAAAACTAACTAAAAATGGCACCTCCAAGCAACCTTTCACAAGTTAGCATGGAGGCTTTCACATTGTTGGAGAAATTAGACAGAAGGAATGGAAGAAGGGCAGGGCAACCTCACCATATCCATGTTCACCCTCCAAGAGACACTAACATGATTATCGACAGTTTTCAGGCCGCTCAGAAGTATGGTGGCGTGATGCTTTGTGAAAGCCGTGAAAAGAAACTCTTTGCAAGCAAGTTCTACTAAAATGTGCTCTGTATCCAAATCACAAGTACTGTACTTATGTAGCTTAAAGAGGTACCCTGGTGCTTAAGTAGCACTATGAGGTAGTATCATGTATCTACAACTTCAATAAAATGTAGCTTAATCACCAGTCTGCCGCCAGTCTTTTGTGAGAAGGTCTAGTCGTAGACTATTTTTTTTTTAATGGTGAGCAGAAGAGCCTGACCACATCAACTCGCGCTAAGAAACAATTGGAAGTAGGGGAAGGAAAAGGGAATCTCCACCTATAAGCGACTCTAGTGTGATTTGATCCCATGAGGCCATGATCTTAAAATCACGAGACCAAATGCCTTATTACTAGGTCAAGTCTTGCTTGGTCTATTTATTGACTAATTAAGTATTTTGGTTTTTCACTGAACTTCTAAGTTATTTGTATTAACATTTTAAAGGTGTTTCAACAACTTTTTACTTAAGTTTTTAAAATTACAAGTTATTTGTGGTCTGCCCTTCAAAATACCTGATGATACAAGAATTTGCGTTTTAGTGACAGTTAGGCTCAATACTTTTCAACTTATTCAAATAAATTTCACCAAAAATAAGTTAAGTTTCAGCAAAACTAACAACTAAGGGCTTGTTCGTATCAATAGTTCACTACCACTTTCCAGTTTCTGGTTTTTATAATTTTAGAGTCCCATGATAAAAGAATATATTTCCTCCGTTTCAGAATAAATGCCACAATGTTATTAAAACGGACTCGTAGGCAAAATTTCTAAAGCATGTTTAAGCAAATAATTAACCATATAATCAGCCACCAACTCCACCCAAGAAACCAACACATAACCCACCACCACCACCACCCACTGCCACCACCACCCACCGCCACCTCCACCCATGAAACCATCACAGAAACCACCGCCACCTCCACCCACGAAACCCACCAAAACCCACTAAAATCCACCCTAACCAACGAGTGAAACCCACGAAATCCACCCCCACGCCACCATCGATCTCTCGATCAGTTAGGTTTCAAGTGGCTCTCTTCCTCTTCTCGATCTCTCTGCTTCTTCATCAGGGGTCGATATTCCCTCTTCTCGATTCGTTCTTCCCTCTTCCCTCTTCCCGATTCGTTCTTCCCTCTTCCCTCTTCTTGATCTCTTTGATTCTTCGTCAGGGTTGGTGGCTAACGAATTTTGTGGTGGTGGTTGATTAGTTAGGGTTTTCGGCCGTCCTTCTCTCTGGTTTGGCGGTCGAATTCGGTGGTGGTGGTCAAATTATGCGGTCCATCTCTTTGGTGGTCGATTAGTTAGGGTTTTGGATCTTCTTCGTCAGTGGCTGACGAATTTGGTGGTGGTGGTCGGGGCTGGGTTTAGTGGTAGTGGTAAGCTAGGGCTGGAGAATTGGTTGTTGGTGGTGGTGGCTGGAGAATTTTATTATAGGTGTAGGTGGTGGTATTGTCTGGGTAGGGTGGTGGTATGGTGGTGAGAGAGAGGGGTGGGTGGGTAAAATTAGGAGAGAGAGTGGTGGATAAGTAAAATTAAATTAGTATTAATTAGATTAATTAGCACAATTAAACATGCTTTAATATTGTTAGTAAGGGTAAAATTGACATTTCACACACTAAGTTACTAAAGAAGGAAAAAATAAGAGTGTTGCATCTATTTTGAAATACCCCAAAATAGACAATGTTGCATCTATTTTGAAACGGATGAAGTAATAAATTTATAGTTGATCATATTAGGGAAACTATTTTATCAGATTTAAGAATTTTGGTTTTTGGTTATCAAAAAAACTAAAAACATAAAACAATAACGAACGGATCCTAAGTTAAGTTAAATAAAAACAAGTTAATTTTAGCAAAAATAAGTTCAACAAGAAAAAAATATTACCACTCTATGCTATTTTTAAAAACTAATTCCCTCAACACCGTCTACGTTTGAAAAGAATTTTGGGCCCAATAAAGCCGCTAATTCAATTAATAGTTTTGCTAAGTAATTTTTATTTTTTAAAAAGTGTTATTGGAAGGAAGGATGGGTGCGTAACCAAAGCTGCTAATTGATTAACAATTTATAAAGTCGCAAAAACTATTAGCAATTTTTGTTAAGGAACCGCTAATTCAATTAGCTTTGTGAAAGTACGCCGAAGCCATGGTGGAAAATATTTTCTGAATTACTATAAAATGATGGAAATACATTTACTTTCAACATTATTATGGGGAAAAAACCCAATAAGTTTTCTTCGGGTAAAAATAACTTATAATTAATAAGGTAAAAAGAAAAGAAAATTAAGTTTAAGTTGAGGAAATAAAAGGAAAGTTAAGTTCACACATTGATGAAGTTATGCATTATGTGACCTAGAACAAACAGGACAAAAATCTTCTACAGGCATTAATATAAGAGAATTCCAAGATTTAGGGTTTGTTCTCTTCAGCTTATTTTCAATTCATTTCACTTTAGCTCAATTATTTTCAGTTCAGTTATTGACAATATTTTTACTCTCACATATTATTATTCCTTTCGATTTAGTCTAATTCAATTCAGTTTCTTTTTTCCAATTTTGTTCAGCTATATAGCTAGTTCCAATGGTTCAAGACTTTGGTTCATCCCTGAGATAGGGAAACCTAGTCTTCTCCTTGTACCTCTTTAAAAAAAAAAAAAAAAGCTAGTTCCAATGGTTGAATACAATTTGTTTTACAGTAAATGAAAATATGAAAAGCTGAAAACTAAAACCCCACACTCATTGTGTTTCTGCCAGCATCATAACAGCAAAAACAAGTGAAATGTGATACTGGTTGTAGAGATAAAAATGACAAGACATTCACCAGAATTTACCTGCTTAGCATTTAACCTCTGCTTTTGACAATGTGATAAGGTCTGCAATGTTATGAAAAGAAAAGAACCTATAAGCTACCTTGGGGATTTTCAACATATTAACAAAATATTACTCCGTTTTTACTGTTACAGCATAATACTAAAGACATCAGAGAGCCACAGAATGAATGACTTGGAAACAGAATTACCTGGAATAAAAATTCCAGCCATCATTTGTTATAGTACATGAAACAATGTCCGCAAGCGGCAAGGGCCAAATCACCCTTTTCAAACTATACAAAAGGATACAAATAAGGATCTGCTTGCCCCAAATGTACATGCAATCAGAAGAAAGCCAGGCAAAGACAGAAGCAACAAAAGAGGAAGAGCGAAACCCTATTTAGAGACTTGTCAACTTGCATTTCTTGCCTTCTTAACCTCGGATTATTGCTCCCTACTACATTATATGAGTTCCGATATGTGTACAAGCTCCGTGAATTGCCAAAAACCCTTGCATAGACCATCTCCCCGAATACTCCAACAGGTTGAAAGATATTAGCAACTGCATCGCTCGTTTGGTTGAACGATGCTGATGAAGAAACCGCTTCTTCAGGCCCATTATAAGCGTGCACATAGGGTGGTTGATAAGGGTTACGGTATGGAAGCAGCTGGTGGCTACGCTGAGATGCAGCATTTAGCAGTGCATGGGTCCCACAGGCTGGTGGTCTCGGAGGTATACCTGGACCCCGTGAAGGGGCCGTAGCTTCATGCTCAGGGTTGGTCGGGGATTGGCCTCGGCCGTATAGTGGGACCACAGTTGTATGCGAGATTTCGGCCTTGCAAACTGGGCATTGTGGATACTCGTCTGACAGAAGAGAGGCACTCTGGACATGAAACCACTTGTAAATACAAGGCCAGCAATACAGGTGCCCACATAAGGTGACTACAGGTTCATTTGCAAAATCCAAGCAAATATTGCAATCAAAAGAGCCATTGAGAAATTCTGCTTCTTTTGATGCAGCTGGGATCCGTTTCTGATCAAACTGCTGTTCGACTGCCATGGATTAGCACCAGCAGCTTACAATCTTTTAACTAGATACCTGAGGAAAAACATAACAAAGTGGCCACACAATGAGTTGCAATGAGTCTCTCTACATGTTAACACAGTGGGGAAAAATCTTGCACGCTACAATTGAAGAAATTTTAAGAAAGATCATCTCTATCTGGCGAAATTTTAGTTAGCTAACATGAGATAGGAGGGTTTTAGGCTCCAAACAGGGTATATTTCCTCATGAGACAAAAATTAAGCTAAAAACTTTATCTAGATGAAAATAGTAGGTATGACCTATGACATGATTAGAGTAGCTTAAAAACTCTATTTAGCAACCACATGCATGAACACATGACTGTACATATGACATGTTTCAATCAATAGTGCAGCAAAATTCGGAAAGAAGTAACATCAGAGGGTCCATTGCCTAGCTGGATCATGTTCAAGACTTCAAGGGAACTAAAATCCTGATAAAGCTCATACGAAGACCCAAAGCAGATAAGAGAGAAAGTATCAGATATTCAATTATGCGTTCGAAAATAGAGAAGTATTTTTCAGGGACCACTCTGCTCTAATTAAGCTGGATAGATAAGAACGAGTAAAATAGCATAGGAATACACTTCGGTCCCCCACATTGAAGATGCAAAATTTGGCAACTCTCCCACAAAGGACACCTGACAAACAAAATTTGGCAAAAATTGACAAACAATTTGGTAAGGGTCTTGTTTAAATCTCATATTTGAAATGACTTAGGCCCTGTTCTTTTAGACTGCAATGACCGACCTATATAATTATATTATGGGAAATTCCCAATGGTGGCCCTTAGGTCTAAGGAATTCCCAGTGGCGGAAATTCCAAAAAAACTTTCCCGTTGATAGCCGTACTTTACAAATTATTCCCAAACATAACCTTAATGAAGAATATTCCGTTAATAATAAAGCAAATTCCGTTAGTTAACAGTTAAGGCGGTCACTCGCAAATAAAATGAGGCATTTTGGGTCTTTTTTTGCCAATTTCGACCTCAAAATCAACTCTTAAAGGCTAAAACTTACCCACTAAAATCATCCCTTAAGGGCAAAAAAGGATCCAAAATACCTCGTTTTACGTGCGAGTTACTACTTTAACTATTAACTAATATAATATGCTTTATTATTAATGAAATATTGTTCATTAAGGTTATGTTTGGGAATAATTTGTAAGCGGAAAAGTTTTTTTGAAATTTACACCAGTGAGAATTCTTAAAACCTAAGGGCCACCATTGGGAATTATAATAATAATTATTATCATTAATATTATTATGGAGTAATAATAATACTAATAATTAAATTATTGTTAATCAAATTAATAATATCATACCAATTAATAAAACTATTATTATTATTATGATTAATCCATTTTGTTTATTTCTCTTAATTGAATTGGCCTATGCTAAACTATGATCTACTCTAAGTTCAGGACAAACCAGGTGATGCCTGCAAGCACCAAGGCCATCTGAAATCAGGCATGCATGATATGATAGCCTTAAAAACTAGAGTAATCACAACTCTACCACATTCTGAAACAAATACCAAGAGTAGGCAGGATTAAGTAATTGACAATCTACCGGAGAAAAAAAGTTGCAAGAGCAGTAATCCTAGCTTTTTCTTTTTTCTTTTATTTGAAAGAATCCTCGTCAAACTATTCACAGGGAATGTCTACTACCCTGGCTTTTGTCCCGCTAATGAGATTTTAAGGGAGAAAGGAAGTAATTAAGCTTCAGAGCATCAAATCACTACAACCCTGGTATGAAAATTGTTGAACAGCTACTACTACTACAGTACAACTTGATCGCACATATATCCCACACCTCAGTAATTTGGCTTAATATTTGATTGCAAAAAGAGTTAATCTACTCAAGCAATGAAATAGATGATGGCAGTGACTGTTCAAACTTCAAAAAACAAACAAGGAAAGCCAATGGACTTGTCCGATGCAGAATTATTTGAGTATGGGCAGTTCAAGTATAGATGAAGTTTGTACAGCCAATGGATCAGAGATTTCAGAACTTAAACCAAAATATCTTGTTATATGGACTTCCTCTCAACCGAAGCATATTCTTTATCTAATTAAAAGCCTCATTAAGGAGATACTCCTGATCATCAGGATGCATATATAATATAATTTTACATATTGCTAGGCTGCAAGTCACTTGGAAATTTCAGATGTTTACACTACATGGTGGTACATGAACATGATTGAGTATTATTGAAATCGCTCGATTACTTTGGATGGGACCTCTAAATGTATTTTCTTCAACCTTCCATAGAAGTTCCATCCATCAAGCGAATTTATATAGACCACAAAGTATTCATGTATATCCAATGTTCACTAATTAAAACATCCTTAAGCCCTAGCCAACATTCACACTTATTATAAAAAAGAGCAATTCATCAATTCAGCAAATACCAAGAAGAACCGGGTAGATGGAAACTAGATAAGCTCAAAAATATTCATTTAACTTATAAGAACTTCTTCAGTTGCAACAAAAAACCGATTAACCTTCTTCAAATATGGATACCACGGATGAAAAGCTCAACCTATGTTACTCCACTTACTCGGACTCTTCATTTACTCGCACGAACATAGGTATCGATACTTCTAACTTCATTTTGGGCAAAAACAAAAGCAATTTTTTTGTAAAAAAAAAAGAGGTTGGACACTTGTACACATACCCATTTCCGACATGGGTACCCAAGTCCAAGTAACATAGAGCTTAACAACCCAAATAAAATAAAAAATAATGGAGTACAACTAATCCCTCCATTCCTAATTAACCGCTTTCTGAAGGCATGTACGAGCTTCTACAAAATCTTACTGTATTGGCATGTACATTATTAAGTAGTACATAAGTTTTTTTTGAAATACTAACATGTAATAAGATAATATTGTGTGAAATGAAAACCTAGAATTAAACTTGAATATATTATGATATGATTCTACTGTTCTTAATTTAATCATCGATAATCACCTTGTAATCAATTCTGTGAAATCAACATACGTCCAGCAATCGAAAATAAATGGATAAAAAAAAAAGAAAATAAAACCGATGATACATACATTAATTGCCATGTTTTGCTCAAAAAAAGTTAAAAAGAATAAACCTACAAAAAAAAGAAAGGAAAAAAGACATGGGAAATGAATGGAGAAGAGAAAGGGGATACCAGAAAGAGAAACAGCGGTGCAATGGTGCGGAAACAGAGTTGCAATGGCGTGACGTGGGTAGATCGACGATCGGCGATGAAGGAGATAGATTTCGAAGAGAATTGAGAATTTGAGCGGAGGAGGAGGAGGAGGAGGAGGAGGACGAGGGTATAAGGGACAGAAAGAGAAATGTTTGGAAAATGGAAAATGGAAATTTACAGCTGCCGACGATGCTACTGTATTAGTCATTACTGATTAGTGCCTGCTACTGATTACCGTATCAGGATCCGGGAGAAAGACGTGTCACCACGCATTAGCGCTTTTTTTTAACACGACAAATTATTTAAAAAAAGGATATTTTCTGAGGTAACCCCGAGGTTAAGGCTAATTTCTCGGGTACCCTCTTCGTTTGCGAGCTAGCTAAGATGCCACCAGAGTTAGTGTTTGCTGCTTAAATGCCATTAATGATAACGCCGTTAATTTTTCTGTTAACTTTCTCAATTTTATTTCAATTTTCATTTAATAAAAAAGAAAAACTGAAATTAAAACCCCGGGTACCTTAGGAAACGAGGAGGGTCTAATTTTATCATAAGATTAGACCAATCAAAGCCCACATTCAATTAACGAGCTCATGCTATCTTACTCTAACCCAATACTATTTTTAGACATTTGACACCACTCTACTTGTTCATTCTCTATTCTTTTCCTTATTTCAATTTTGGTCTCAAAATATAACAAGCGATACCCAAAACATGCATATGACTTACTGAAAAAATTAAACTAGTCACTAAATGGATTGAGCTAGTCACTAAATAGATTAAACTAGTCACTAAATAAATTCAACACTGAGTATTGAATGAACTAAACAGGTCACGAAATGAATTAATTAGGTCATGAAATGGATTAAACTGGTCCTTATTTTCAGAAGACGACTTGTTGATTTTCTCTTCTTATTATCGGACTTATTGGGCCGTTGCCTAATTTTATTCTAAAAGTAGGCAGTCTCTTACAAGACCAATTGTTTTTACACTACTTACATAAGTATTACTTATCTCATTATCATACATACTTAAATTGTATTACCATATGGGACGTGAAGCACGCACAACAAATTTTTTTAAATAGATTCTATATGGTGACCCTATAGTTATATAAATTCTATATGTTGGAAACTTTTTATTTTGAATTATCTTTGGTGACCCTGAACTTAATATTTTTATTTTCTATAACTTTTTCTCATTAAAAAAATAGGAAAAATTGTCAGGAATAAGTCAACCTTTGCGTTGACCGCTTCTAACAAGTCAACCTTAACTTATTCCAGTAACAAGTAAACCTTGTAACCACGTTTACTTTTAACAAGTTTTTTTACCGGTGACCTAGTACTAACTTGTTAGCTTAGGTGACTTGTCCACGTGTCTTATTCCTATTAGTTCTAATTAATTATTTATTTTTAATTTTATATCACTTTCTTTTTCTTTTCTTTTTCTCTCTCTTCCTCCTTCCCTAACCACCATAGCACCAGAATCTCTTTTCTCTCTCCTCTTTTCACAGCACCACCTCTCTGTTTTTTCCATCCTCGTAAACCACCACCTCCCTGCTTTCTCCATCCCCGAAAACCACCACCTCCCTATTGTCTAAACCCAGCCAAATCCTCAACATTCAACTGTTAAACCCAACTGACCCAAAGATTTAATAGCTGGAGCAACTTTAGCAATTATCCATTGTTAAAGAATATAGACTTCCAGCTTCATCAACATTCTCTCCTAATACTTCCAGCTAAACACACTAGAGTAGATCTTGTATAAAAATAACAAACTCGTAGTATATAACAGTTGATGAGATATGAAGATATTGAACAGACCCCAATAAGAAAATGGAAAAAGAGAAACGCAAAAGTAAGGATAAAAAAAGGAAACCAATCTTAAGGCATCCGCTACTTGTGCTTCTTTTTCTTTTTTTCTTATAGAACAAAGTTTAAACAAAGAAAGGTGCAATCATGATTGTATCAGTCTACTTTAAGCACTAAAAATACAGCAAATTTTGTAACAATGGAATAGAAGAGGAGCATTAAATCAGCCGGTGTAGATGTGAATATGGACGGAGAGGATGAGAATAGCATAAAGAGCAAAGAAGATAAGAGTTTGGAAAAATGAATGCGAAGGTCGAAGCTGAAGAAGAAGATGAACACGATTGCAAAGAGAGGGTTATGCAGAAGTATTCACTCTCTTATCTCTAATTCTCTGTGTTTCTCTCTATTTTCAGGAGCAGCATAATTGTTAAACCCTGAATGTCGGCTTCATGAGTGACATTTCGTTTTTTCTCTTCAAATTTGGAAGTTGACATCGTAGGTTTACTGTGTAACCGCATAGATTCTCGATTAATTCTGTAAATTCAACACCAAAACACAGATCAATTCATCGATTTCAAAACACATTATTAGTGAAATTAACAGATTATGAAACAAAATTTGGAGAAAGATATGAATGATTACCGGAGAAAGAAACGGAGCGATGAACGGAGAAGACGCGAGTGAGACCGCCGACGTAACGAAGAAGGCCGTCGAGAGGACGAGGGAGGATTTTACCGCCATAGCTGCTTTCTCCCTGCTTTCTCCTCTTTTGGTTGATTGATTTCAGTGAGAGTGGTGGTGTGGGTGTAGGTGACGGTGAGGGTGTGGACGTTGGGGTGGGGAAGAGGGAGAGAGGTATTTTTTTTTTATTTTTTTTTCAATATAAAGTTTTAAATTTAAATGGTTAATAGAGTGACATGTGTCCCTTTAATCTGTTAAACAGGTTACTAAGAGATAAAAGCGGTAAAAACTTGTTAAAAGTAAACGTGGTTACAAGGTTTACTTGTTACTGGAATAAGTTAAGGTTGACTTGTTAGAAGCGGTCAACGCAAAGGTTGACTTATTCCTGACAATTTTTCTAAAAAAATATTATTTAATTACAAAAATTGATTTTTTAATAACAAAACCATCCCTCTCTATCCATCAATGGCGTTCAAGAAAATTGTAGTACAAAGATTATTCTATCTCTCAAGATTCTTAGAACCCATTGTTCTTCTTCTTAGAGTAAAGAAAGGATTCGATTAAATGTGTTACTCCCGATTTCGAATGAAAGGCAGTTTGGGGTTATCGGTTAGTGAGGTGAAAAAGTTACTGAGAGCGTTGCAAGAAAATATCAGTTTTAGGGAGATATTGGGTTTGGGGTTTTTATATTATTATGTGTTCATTTTAATATCATTTTTTTATTCAAAAATCATTTTGTTATTGAAAAATAATTTTTCTAATTAAAAAAACAAGTTTTATTGAAAAAAAGGTTATAGAAAATAAAAGTAATAAGTTTACGGTCACCAACGAGATTTTGAAATAAAAAATTCCACCATAAAAAATTTTAAATTAGAAGGTGCACCAGGGTCCAGGGTGTACCTTACAAGGTCTACCCGGTGCTTAAACTACGTACTTTTCTTCTAAGCATTACGTGATGAGATTGAGAATCATCAATTTTTTTTGAGATTTTTGAGAATCATCAATAGATTTGTTATAGTTATACGTAATCCAATCATATAGTCATTTTTTTTTGAGTTTTTGCTTTTCAAAGAACAGAAATTATGCTTAACATATAAAAAGTACTATTAGTATTGTGCAAAAGAGCATGTGTTATATATCAAGATAATAATACATTTTAAAACAAACAATTGTAATAGCATGTGCTCCCTTCGTTTTTTTAATATGTATATTTTTCTATTTTAGGGTGTTTTTTTAATTGGTGCATTTCTATCTTTTCCCATAAATGGAAGGTTGGCCCACCTAATTATTATACTTCTCTCCCACTTTTTTTCCCTTCTCTCTACCTTTTTCACTTTTTTCTTACTTTTACTATACTTCTCTCTTACTTTTACACTTTTTCCTTCGGCAAATTAGATTCCGGGACCAGGATGCGCATCCTGCTCTCGGTGTACATTAGTTTTTTTTCAATGTACACTGAAACAAATTTCAAACATCTTAATAAATAAAATACGAAATGGACAATTCATCTTCAATGAACATTATGAGGTCAATTTCTTCTCTCTCCTCCATTATTTGACATTTTGGAATTGATTTGACCAAAAAATTTCCTTCCAAATATTTCAATGAACTTTGACATATGTTCTTTTATATAACTTTATTGTTCATTATTAAATATGCTCATTTATTTATTTCAAATGTTCGTTGTATGATCATACTCAACTTCAAAAAAGTTTTTGTTCCAATTATTTTAATTCAAATGAAATTTCTGAAAATAAAAAAATGGGCCCTAAACAAATCACCAATAGCAGACTACACATCATTGTTGTTACATACACCAAGTGTATGTGTAGCCTTTTACGTCAACATGATGCCCAAACCTAACACTATAATTTGGGACAATTAATTGAAGATTGAGGGAGTAGGTAATAAATGTAAGCTTTTAAAATTAACATAACATAAGTAAAATATATATATATACACTTTCTCCGTTTTTTATTAATCACTACATATAGAGTTTCACGCCTCCCAACACGCAACTTTGAATATTAATAACTCTAATTATGCTCAAGTATTAAATTATAGAAAGTCAATTTTAATTAAGTAAATACCGAGATGAATCTAATAAGATCACACATGACTGTTTATCCTTGTGCATAAATCATTATAGTTGGTTAAAGTGAGATGGATGAATAGTGTAAAAAGAGAAATGTAGTAATTAATAAAGAACGGAGTTAGTATATATTAAAACGCTTACAAAAGGGATGCAACTTGCCATATCTCATCTTATGCTAGTGTCACCAATCTACATGATAATATTCTTTTCAATGTTTCCAAAATGCATGCAATAGGTTTTGAACCCGCAACCTATTAGTTGAAACATCAGAAGTTATACCACCAAGTCACGTCCTTTTTATTGTCATATTGCAATTAACGATTTCTTTCATGATCCTTATATTTTGTTTTATTGGTTCTTAGATTACGCCTTCAAAATTGCATTTTAGAATAACAAAATTATTCATCAATTATTGATTTGACGAGGATTATTTTTCTGACCTAAAAAAATACAAAAAATGGACCTGTGGTATCATCAAAGCCACAAACTAGTTACAGTCCAATGATCCATCAAATAGGGATGTAGCATGTGTAAGTATTACGGAGCCGAAACCAATTAGGGCGAGAAATTAGTCGAAGCCCAATTCAACCACGTCCAAACTATAGCCCGCTTTTGAATTAGTCGAAGCCTATCCATAAATAATCTATATAATACACTAAAGCAAAATGTATTGTCCATATGTCACTCAAAGCATAAAAGGGGGTCAATCAATCAATCAAAAATGTCACATGTCATCACCACAATAACCATCACTAATTATAAATAGCAGCACATTTTCATTCATTAGCATTCACATTCAACCCTAATTAAAGATTCACTCATCTTTCTATCCTCTCTAATTCACGTGAAGGCTATTCTCTCCTTTCTTACTTCTCAAATTGCCAAGCATTTTTTTAATACTTTGATATTAATTTCTCTCCTATCTTCCTTCTCAAATTGCCAAGCAAATTCTACAATTGGGGCATGTCAAGTTTGCAAGAATTATTCAAGTAATATAATTTTCGATTTCTTTCATAGACTTGAAGTACCAAGCCCTGTTCTTGATCCAGTTGATATGAAGGTTCGTGTGAGAGTCTTAATCATCACAAAGACTAATGATGGCAAGGTTATTAGTGTTTTTAAGGATTGTATTTAACTTTTATTTGTTGTTGTACTTCGCAAATTATGAATATCATCTTAGATTGTTTATCAATATCAATTATCAATAACATTTTGTTGTTCTTCTATTCTAATTGAGTATACATTTTACGGATTGTTTATGTTCTAATGTTTAATACAATGTTCTTCTTCTATTTCAATTGAGTAAATTTTAGTCTTCTTCTTATATTTGATTATACTTTAGTCTTATTCTTCTCTTTCATAATTAAATAATTTTATTTCAAATTATTTATAGCGTAATTTACAATATTCTAACCATTTGTATATATATATATATATATATATATATATATATATATATATATATCATTTACAATATTTAAATTAAAGTCCGTAAATATTATAAATATATTCGTTATTAAATTCCAGACTAATTGATAAAATGATTATATGTAGATTAGTTATTAAATTTTTCTAGACTAAATTTAATTTTATTTACCATTTATAATATAGAATATAAAAATAATATAGACTATAAAAATCCTAAAATATAAATTCAAATAGTAATATATCATACTTTTAAGAAAGGGTAATTCAAAGTTTAATATTTCATACGCTTTTAGAAATGGTAATTCTAAAATCACATTGCCTTGATTAACTTATAATATTATTATGTTACCTTGAATAGCTTATGATATTTAAGAACTATAATAATAATTTATTTCCCTTTTTTTATAATTATTAAATTTCAAATACTACTAAACAATATTTAAAGTATTACCATTGATATGTTAAACTATGATTATCATAAATCTACTAAAATTCAAAAATTAAATATGATATAAAATTTTAATATAGATTTTCCTTGATTAGCTTATGATATTAATCACATTGATTTGCTAAATGATAAATATACTGTTATATTACCTTGATTAGCATTTGATACTTAGTACTTACCAAAATCATTTCAAATTCAAATTTCATTATTTAATACGTTTTATTAATGGTAATTCTAAGATTATGTTACCTTGATTATCTAATGATATTAATCACATTGATTATAATATAATCAATCAATCACAATCAATTATTATATAAATGGTAATTATTAATTAGGTTATATAAATGGTAATCCAAAAATTAAATATGATATTTTAATATAGATTTGCCTCGATTAGCTTATGATATCAATCACATTGATTTGCTAAATGTAAATATACTATTATGTTACCTTGATTAGCAAATTAAAATTTCATTATTTAATACATTCTATTAATGGTAATGCTGATATTATGTTACCTTAATTATCTAATGATATTAATCAAATTGATTATATCAATCAATCAATCAATTATTATATAAATGGTAATTATTAATTAGGTTATATAAATGGTAATCCAAAAATTTAATATGAAATTTTAATATTGATTTGCTAAATGGTAAGTATACTATTATGTTAACTTGATTAGCTTTTGATTCTTAGTAGTTACCAAAATAATTATAAATTCAAATTGCATTATTTGATACGTTTTATTAATTATAATTCTAATATTATGTTACCTTGATTATCTAATGATATTAATCACATTGATTATATAATCAATCAATTATTTATTCTATAAATGGTAATTATTAATTAAGTTATATTTATCAGATTAGTTAGCTTATCTTAAACAATCAATCAATTAATCAATCAGTTATTATAAAATTTACTCTTAATTATTAAAAAAACATACCATTTTTTGAAGATAATAATATGCTACATAAAGTTACATTCTGAAAAATATTATATTTTTTATCCTTATTTTTATTTATCCCCAGCCTTGAATATGGAACAATTTATTAATATAGTATTGAATTTTATGTATAATCAATCAACCATGATTTTATTTCATAAATTAATTAAGAAACTTACCATTTTCTTAACTCTATTATAATCCAAAATTTATATTGATTTATTGCCTTAAATTTAGTATTCTCGACCTTAATTATGGTACAAAATATAAAATTATAATTAATTGTCATCAATTTATAATAAATAATTTCCAAAATTAATAACAATACTTGCCTTTTTTACAGAACAAAGTTTCTCTTAATAAATTTATTTTGCCATATTTTTAGTTATCATGAGCCTTATTATGGAACACAATCTCTAAATTATTTATAATTAATACTCCCTCCGTTCTCTTTTGTTCTTCCTGCTTGGAATCTTTTTGAGAGAGGAAAAAAGTCAAAGTAGGAAGAACAAATGGGAACGGAGAGGATATATAATATTAGTTATAGTATATATATATTAAAAATATATAGAATCTTAATTTATCATCAATAAACCCTAATATATTACAAAAAATAATAAAAATTATTTAATTTTTTTGGAAACCATTAAAATCCGAAATATGTAAGGTTTTTTAGGAGAATTAAATTTACTCTTAAATAATGAGGATAATTTCCATTTGTAATCAATAATAATAATCTAAATATACTTATATTTTCAAAACTATAGGAATTTATTGCCTTTATTTTATTTATCATCAATCTTGGATATGGAACAAAATATTATAGTATAAAATATTAAGTATTATCAATTAATCTGGATTGGTACAAAATATTTTAATATTATACATTCCGATTTTTTTTGAAAAATCACTAAATCCGAAAATAAATATACTTGCGATTTTTTGAATTTTATTAGGTTTCGAATTTAATAGAGCATAAAATTTACTCATAATTATTGAAGAAACTTACCATTTTTTTGCAATAATAATATTCGATTATATAATCTTAGTTGCCATCAATCTACCTAAATTGTTTCCAAAAGTAATAAAAATACTTACCTTTTTGTTATAGAAGAAAAGTTTCGTTTCATATTTTATTGATAAAGTTTAGAAAATTAGTTGCCATGGTTTTAGTTATTATGAATCTTATTATGGATCAAAATCTCTAAATTATTTGTAAAAATATATAATCTAGATTATGGTATAGAAATATTGAAATATTAAAGATCTTAATTATCTTCAGTCAATTCTAATATATTTCAAAAATTAATGAACATTATTTTCTTTTTTAAGAATTATTAAAATCCAAAATATATTAGTTTTTTTAAGACACTTAAATTTACTCTTAAACAATGAAGATACTTGCCGTTTTTTTTTTTACAATAATAATCATCTAAATATACTTATATTTTCAAGACTATAGTATTTATTGCCTTAGATTTATTTATCCTCAACCTTGGATATGGAACAAAATATTATAGTATAGAATATTAAATATCATCAATAAACACTGAATATGGTACAAAATATTTTAGCATTATATAATTTGAATTTTTTTTGAAAACTTTTGAAATTGGAAATTAATAGACTTTTCATGTATTGAATTATATTAGGATCCAAATTTCTTAGAGAATAAAATATAAAATATACATTTAATTAATAAAAATAATTCCATTTTTTTGCATTAATAATACCCGATTATATAAAAAGGAAATTATTTTTTATTAAGAATAAAAATACCCAATAATATATAAAGATAATTTCTATAATGTTAATTTTAATAACATTCGGAATTTTGATCTTTTTACAGGAAAAAAAGTTTGTTACCAAAAATAATAGTGATGTCTAAAACTTAGGTGTAGTATAGAAATAACAAGTTACTTTTAGCTATCATGAGCCTTAGCATAGAAAAAATTGAAGAATTATTTAGAATTAATATAGAATCTTAGTTATAGTAATATAGAAATATTAAAATAATAGAGAATCTTAATTTATTATCAATCAACCCTAATATATTTCGAAAATTTTATGACTAATTTTTTTTTTGGAAACTATAAAATCCGTTATAATTGATAAATTCTTAAAGAGAATAGAATTTACTCTTAACTAATGAAGAATATTGCCATTTAGTCTAAATATAGATAATTTGGAAATAAACTGTAGTAATTTATTGTCGTTTTGTATTAATCCTCAACTTTGATTATGAAACAAAATATTAATATACCATAGAATATTATGTACTATCAATAAACCCTAATAGAATTCGAAAACTAAATAAGAAACTTGACATTTTTGGAAATAATTTTTAAATCCAATTTTTTATTTTGGTAATTCCTTGCTTAGATTAATTATCATCAGCCTTGAATATGTACAAATTATCTAAAGAGTATAGACTCTTAGTTTTCATCAATCAACCCTAATTATTTCAAAAATTAATGAAAAAACTTGCTCTTTTTTACAAATAATAATAGTCAAATTTTAGTTTGATATTTTCATAGAAAATAATATACACTTTTAATTAATGAAGAAATCTTCTTTTTTTGGCAAAACTAATACTCAAAATATAGTTTAGAATCTCCTGCATTTTTTTTATAAAATTACTTGCCATAGTTTTAGTTTTCATGAGATTTAGTATTGAAAAAAATATTAAAATTATTTATAATGAATATGTAATCTTAGTTATCATTTTGACAACCTTAATATATCCGAAAATTTATGAAGATATTTGCGACAATTTTAATTTTAATAAAATTAGGATTCTTTTTATTAATAAAATATACTTTTAATTAATGAAGAACTTTGCATTAATTCGAAATATAGATTGATCTTTGTAAGAGATTAAAATTTTATTTGAATATTTATCTTGTGAAATTACTTGTCATTTTTTTAGTTAGCATGAGCCTTACTACGCAAAATCTCAAAATTATTTATAATCAATATAGAGACTTAGTTATAGCATAGAAAAATTAAAAAGTATATAATCTTAGTTATCATCAATCAACCATAATATATTTCAAAAATTAATGAAGATTATAGCACTATTGAATAAAATAAAATTATTTCTTTAACATGTACTTAATAAGTTTAAAAATGCATAATGTATGAAGAAATAAGTAATAGACATATTCTTTATAGAATAAACATATTAGTTGCAACAGTTTGACTTTTACACTATTCATATGTCTTACTTTGACCATAATTTTTAATTAACATATTAAACCAAATGTTAGTAAATTGATGTTCTTGGATCTATAAATGTATGAATTTGACATAACAAGTTTTTCATATTTTTTACTAATTGATAGTTAGATATATTAATGGCCAAAGTTGCGTATTGGCAAGTGTGCCAGTCAATCTGTTGAAACTAATATGGGACGGAGGTAGTAACTCCTAATGAATTGTAAAATAATTGAAATCTCTAATGGATATAGTATAATACTTATATAGTGTAAAGGCTGAAACATATAACTTACATGTTGACATATAATAAAAATATTTAAGCAAGTTGTTGGATTCTATTTATGTGTGATTATATATTTGTATTACAATTTATGCTGATAATTTAATAATGTTTTTAAGAAAATACAAATGATACACAATGGGACCCTGAGCTCAGGATTGACAATGCATTGTTCTACGCAAAACAGATTTTCATTGTTGGATATTTCTAATGGCAGGTAACTTTATTTTTTACCTGTCTTTTTTTTGTTCATCTGTTATATTTTATTTGAAATTCATTTTTGTAATTACAATGATTTTAAATTTTATTTACGCAGTTCTATCAAGACAAGTTATTGAGTCAGATTCCAAGACATGTACGAGGTACAACCATTAATCAAATAGAATAGAATCACATATTGCATATGAATTCCCCGATTTTGCCATTGAGTTGCATAAGTAATGATATGTTAATTTAATATAGTATAGTACATGTTGGAACATCATGCTCACAATTGTAAACCAAACGGAATTAACACGTTATAGTTATAGCAAAAAGCTTATACAATCTCAATTGCCTCAAATAGGTTCTCAAATCCATTTAGACTATGATTCAATTAATAATTTACCTAATAAAATTATGTCAAATTTACCCTCATACGGTTAGAAAATTAATTTTGGTTTAATTATTGAGCCAAACCTCATATTAATTTATTTTGATTGACTATCTTTTGACATGTGTTGTTTTTTTTAATATCAATACGGGATCATCGTTAGGAAACTTATTGAACCAAGAAAACACTTGCAATGTTTTCACTACACCTTCGTCTATTGGTAAGTATTTTGTATTATACAACTCTATCAACTTTTTATACCTAAAATATTACTACCTCTGTTTTTTTAATATGCATGTTTGCTTTTGCGCGAGGACCAAAGAAAAAGTGCAAAGTAAGAGACAAGGTTAGTAAAAGTAAGAAAAAGTGAAAAAGGTAGAGAGAATGAAATAAAAAGTAAGTTTAATAATTAGGTGGACCAACCTTCCATTTATAGGAAAAGATAGAAAGGTATCAATTAGAAAAAAAACACCCCAAAATGGAAAAAAGTGCATATTAAAAAAAACGGAGGGAGTATTGGATAATAATTCTTCTTTTTTTTTCAGACTATATTAGTAATGCTTCGCCATCCATAAGTGGTAGCTAATCGATGTACATTAGCAATGGTAAATTATATATATTCAGAATATTTTTCATCTATATTCAATGAGAAGACAACAGTTGATGAAGAGGGTTATCCTGCTTATAGAAGGCGTGACAATAGAATGGTGGTTGATAAAAATGGTATTACATTGGATAATAGGTTTGTTGTACCATATAACTCGACATTACTCCTTAAATATCGCGCTCACATTAACGTTGAGTGGTGCAATCAATCAAGATCTATCAAATATATGTTCAAGTTTATAAATAAGGGTTATGATAGAGTTACAACATCGGTGTATCAGATTTCTGCAAACCTAGAGAATCCTAAAACAATTGACGAGATTAAGATGTATTATCCATTATAGAACTCCTCCGGTGGAAAATTGAGTTTTCACCTTCCCGATGAGCAAAGTGTTGTATTTACAGATGAAATGGATGTTGAGTTCAACGATATATCATGTTTTAGCACAACTTTCCGGTGAAAAAAGAATATACCTCAGTTCGAACTCTATAAGCAAAGAAGAAAGCAATTTGGACATTCATGAACCATATTCGACTGAATTCATTAACACCATAAAATGTTCAAGTCTTCCTAATCATAGATTGACATTGAAGTTTGGGACACCTGTGATGTTATCGTAGAATATTGATAAGTCTTCGGGACTTTCTAATGGCACTAGGTTAATTATCAATCATCTTGCTAACCGTGTCATTGAGGCTATTGTTATTTCTGGAAATATCGTAGGAGAAAAGGTGTTTATTCCTCAAATGACATTAACACCATCTGATGGAACTAAATTTCCAATTGAATTCCAAAGAAGACAGTTTCCTCTAGTAGTGTGTTTTGCAATGACTATAAATAAGAGTCAAGGGCAGTCTCTTGCACGTGTGGGTTTATATTTGTCTAGATCGGTATTTAGTCATGGGCAGTTATATGTGGCGATTTCTAGAGTTACGAGCAAAAAAGGCCGAAATATCCTTATTAAAAAGAATGATAAAGGCATTGCTAATACTACAACAAATGTGGTATATAAGGAGATCTTCCAAAATTTGACGCTTCGTTAAAGTAAACATTAATATTTTGCAAGCCCATACATTATGTTGAATTAATCAATTTGGTCTAAATAGAATTATCAAAATAATTAGCATTTAAAATAAGTGAATACGAAACCCCGATTTATCATTGAATATGTTGCCTATTAACTTCTGAAATTACTTTTTATTGCAGAAAGAAGGTCCTAACTTATAGGTTTCGTGCATGTTGTTTGAAACATGTCTAAATGATTCATGAAGATCGAATAACTTTGAAGGCAAAATTTAAAGTATATTGTATGAACTAATTATATGAAAATTTGCACCTTATTTGGTCTTATTCAACCTTACTTTGTTTAACCTTGGTTGACCATTGTTCAATAAATTCGACTTTGTTTTCTATTATGTGACATTACCTCTATGCATTGAGAAAAGTATATATGTAATGGAAAAAATATTTTATGTGTTTAATTATATTATGAACTTCATTAATTTTCTTATTAAATTAATCTATATTATTCATCTTTAAATACTTCCTCTGTTTCAAAAAATAGCTACACTTTCCATTTAAAGAAGTTTCAAATTAATGACTACACTTCTCCTTTTTCCTTTTTTTGGTAACTTTTTCTCTCTATCTCTCTCCTACCACATATCTTACCCCACAATCTCTCACACAAACAAAAAGTGTCTAGGAGTCCGCAATAAAAAAGTGTAACTATTTTTTTGAAACGGAGGAAGTATGTCTATCTATTCATCTTCATTAATTATTAACTCACAATCTAATTTCAAAAAACTAGTCAGATCACGAATTCATTTTGCGTTTTCGCACAAAGTAAAAGTATTAGTAAGTACTTCCAAAACTCCAAGCTCATATAACGCGGGAACTCCAAGTTTTTGAAACACACTCTCATTCATTCATCTCTTCAAATTGCAGAACTCAACCTCCATTGAAATCGCCATCACCTACTCAACACCAAACTCTCTCTCTCTCTTTCTCTCTGAATCCATAATACAGTTTCAATGTCAGCAGTGAAAGGAAGCGGCAAGAAGAAACCAGAAGCTGATGCTCTGCACTCCAATAAACGAAAGCGAGACTTTCCTGCAGATGATGATATCTTCGATAACGAGATTTCCAGGTCTTCTAACCTCTCTCTCTCTCTTCTTCATCATCTTTTCATTTGATTTCTCTTTTTTCTTTTCTATTTTGGCTGTTCTGTAGTTGATTTCAGCGAGTTATTCTGTTTTTCCGCTTAATTTCAGCGAGATCAAAGGCATCGTGTCAGCGCTGCATCAAATCAGAGAGAAAGCTGAACAAGATGGCTTGAAGAAGAAGGAAGAAACCATTTCCAGGTCTCTTTTACTTCTTCAATCGAATTTAAATTATCATTCTGAATTTTGCTAAATGTTGCTTTAATTTCAGTTTCTATTGCAATCTTATACGTTAAATTTTGAATGATTATGAATTAGAGCTCCTAATGTTGATGGAAATGTGCATTGTGTTCACGATACATCATTTGCTTCAGTGTTAACTTGTAAATGTTTCCAGTAAGTTTTTTTTGAAGTTAAAATGTTTCCAGTAAGTAAATGCTTTAGGTTCTCGTTATTCATTCGAATGTATTTTCTCAAAGAAATTTGACTTGGAGATATTACCTAACAGAAACTATCTGGATGGATCACTATTTCATTCAAATTTTGACTGCATTCGTTGTTTTTATATGTAAATCACAATTGTTTTCCATCAATTCTTAGAGCTCATTAAAGGCTTTAGGTTCATATATATATTTATCTTCAGGAACAAGAGTAGGTCATTAGCTTCAAACTAAAGATCCTATTATGAGAGTTGTGCTCATTATTCCATTGAATTTCCAATGGCATCTTTGGAAAACTTCTTAACCGGCATTATTTCTGTAATTGCTATTGTTTTTGCTAGCAGAAAATTTGCAATATGCGAGTACAAAATTCGATTATAAAATAATTGGTTTTTCACAGTGTCGCTGCAGAGGTCAAATCTATGTTTGAGGAGTTGAAGGCAAAGATTGAAAAGGACAGGTACTGTTTATTCCGTTTACTGTGAACAACATAATGGGAAATCTATACTTATCATTTCAATTTTTATGATTGGTTTACTGAATAATGTCATGTTTTGTTTAAGAAATCAAGGGTAATGTTTAATGTGTTTCACCGTTAATTTTGTAATTTCAGACAGACTTTTGCAAAAGCATTGTCAAAGAGCTCAAAGGAGGTAATCAAAAATCGATACCAACTTTAATGTTTAGCCTTTCTGGTTTAAGTTTGTTTGTTCTTCGATAGAGAGATCGACGAGAATCCGATGAATGTATTACTACTTGTATTTGCAGTGTGAAACTGCATTGAAGGAGGAAATTGTCAAGTTCCAAGCAGTTTATGAGAAATTCAGCAAAGAGAAGGCATCATATCTGCAGGCGCTAAAGGGTATTCTTCATTCATCTTAAACCTACTGCTATGCATATTTGACAAAATACAAAAAGAAACCAGAACCCGATGTTAGTAACACGTCCTGAAATGCTCAATTAAAAGTGAAACTGGCACCTTGAATTTGAATAGCTGCAACGACTGGCACACTACATTTGATTTTCGAATAGCTGCAATGACAATTGGGCACTGCAGCTCCCTTCCTTGGGCGCATAACTCGGTTTTCGGTTAATTGGTTAAAGTAGTTCCTTGACTTTAGTTGTTTAAAATTTATAAGAATGCTTCACCGTAGTATCTAATTGTCACTCTTCAAGTCTTAAGAAGCTCTTTTGCTGAAAAGTACTTCGAGCATAAACTTCCTCATCAACCATCACATAATTAAGTTAATGAAGCCAATGTAATGCACATGATTGTATCTCCAGACCTCAATGACTGCATCTTTTTGTGCCGAGATATTTAATTTCTGCAATAACCAAAACGTATTTTTGGTGTAACGTCTGCTATTTCAGTGTCGTGTTGCTGAAAGAGTGAGAGAACTCAATACATGGTTTAATGTGCACTGGAGATGACTTCAACTTGTACTGTAGAAGTTTTTCTGTAACTAATAATCTTTAGGTTTATCTATTCTTGACAGACACCATTTCCAAGTATGAAGAAGAGAAAGAACGGCTTTTCATGCGATACGAACAACAAAGTAAGCAACAAGATACTTCAGAGAAGATTTTTGATACTCATTGGAGATTAAATCCTAAATCCTCCATCTGGTTTTGTAACAGGGAAGAAAGAAAAGAGCATGATACAAGAGAAAGAGAAGGTGTCCCTGGAGAAAATCGCTGAGTTAGAGCAGTCATTGAAGAAGAAGAAACAGGTAAATACAGTATTCTGGAAAACTTAATTTGTGATATCCCATTCGTACACCTTACATCTCTTGTACTCGGTCTCACAGTCATTGATTCCTAAGCATCCCTCTCTGTTTTCACAGGGTGACAGAACTTTCAGTCTTCTAAGGAAGACCCTGGGATCCTTCCTTGAAACTGCTTCAGATGAGGAATTTCAACCAGATGACTGAATCTTGTATGGTGGCTCAAAACCTGAGGTTTCACTTCCATTAATGTACGGAAAGGCTAAACATATGATTCTGCAATGTCATCGTATAGCCAATTTACGATTTATTTTCCTTCATGTATAAGCCCTGTTGAATATATAGTGACTGAATTCTAGTGGAGCAGACAAAAAATCGTCTTCCATTGCAGAAATTTTAGCTATATCTTGTTAATGTACAAGTTAGTACTATAAATTCATGTTGATAATTTCTCAACAAATGTCAAAGCAGGGTAATTTTAGAAATATCTCAGTCTCAGCCTAAAATGGTTAGATTTTACATCATGCTGATTTTTGGCAACAAAGTGAAATATACTTATATGTGCAGCAAAAAAAATCAGCTATTGCCTTCATGCTAACATCTGCGACAAGGTAATTCATTTTGAGCCTTCACTGAGAGATGTAAAAGGTCGACAAGCTTGGCTCTGCTGTTCAGACAGAGGAGGACGCCGGTTATGGTCCTGTAGTTACATAAAAGAGAAAGAACTATGTTATCTCTTCAAGACTTAAAATTCTTTGACATAACCAAAAACTTTGAACATTTGTTGATTTTGGAATTGCATGTCGTGAATAAAAGGATGCCCGTGCTAAAAGCACGATTCTTATCTCCTCTGATACTTAATGCTAGGATTCAAAACTGATGGATAATCGACGAAGTTTAAGTACGTGACAAGATCAAAGAAGGAGCAATATCCTATCTCCAAATTGCAAGTAAGGAAGTAGGATGCATACTCCAATGTATACGACAGAACGACAGGAGCAACACCGAACAGAAAGAGCCCCATAAGGGTACATCAGAAGCACTTGACAGTTACCGCACTTCACTTGTCCGACTTGATGCTCTAAGAAAGTATCATAGATTTGGTCAAGTGCACGTAAAATTTTAATTGGCAGAGACTAATCAAGAGTAATTCATGAGGAAGACTGGGATGAAGAAAGGACCTTCAAGTACATAATTCATTGTCTGGCAGCATGAACATTGGACATGCTTGGATCCTCGAGGATAAGAAAGGAGGCGGCGGCAGGATCCGCAAACCATTTGTCCCTTTTCTGCATTACACAGTACATGGGTTTATGCTACTAAGAATAGTTGAACGAGCATGACGCTACATGAGAAAGAACCAGGTAGGAGACAATGAGTACAAGGGACGTGTTAGTGTTTTTACAACTTATATCAAGGGCTACTGTGTTATTCTGTTGAACCTACCAACAACACATAAGCTATGATATAAATTTACTCTAGAAAGAGTCAGAATGTTAAAACAGTATACATTAGGCGAAAAGTACACAAGGAAGAGCTAACATTTCTAGAAAAATCTAGTTAATCAATGAAAAGATTGATGGGTGTTTGTTTTGACTAATTAGTAAATGGCTAGAGAAAATTGCCTGGCAATCACAAAACGATCATAAGATTCATGAGTATGGCAAGTTCATAGGCTAATTACATATTGAATTACTGTAATCTTCTTGCTAATGTGAGACGAACTATCTACTGCTATAACATCACCAATACATACATGTAACATTGAACCTAACTCAAGTACAAGACAATCTAGTGCTATATTCTCACCAATACATGCAGTGATAAGGATCTTATCTCACAGGTTGTGGGATCAGCCAAGTAAGTTTACTCTAAAGGTGGATATTTCCCTAAGTTCTCCCCCTCCCGAAGGGCAATGGCTGTTAAGCCGGATCAATTAATTTGCGTGAGGTTGCAGTCCAGTGAGATACTTTTTTTTGTTGCCTGCATAAAAAAGGTCTGAGTACGTTTACGAGCAAGTCATTTAGTAGTAATGTCTGATGGGGTTCAAAAGTAAGGATTGCTAGAACTTTCAATCCCAGATTGGGTTCTAACCTATCAAAAAGTATTTAAAGACAACCCTTAAAACAAGGGGCAAGCTGTGGAGAGACGACTCACAAGGGAATAGTAAGTGAAAATCGGAAATTCTTGTGGATGACCTACATAGTTTGGTAGCTAAAGAAATACTAGATGTGACTCATGTGAGTGAAATATCCCATGTTCCAGCGATGAACTTCAAAGTGATTATGAGACTAGGCACGTTTAGCCTTGAAAAGTTGACATCAACTAAAGGATTTTTTGTGAAAAACTACTTTGTATAAGAGTTGTCGTATTGACTTGAAACGTGCAAGTCACATGATTTTCTTTTCATTCTTTTTTTGTCGCTTTTTTGTCCTTTTCTGACTCCTCCTCCTCCTTTTTGTTCTCTTCATTCGAAACACAAGTATCTAGGTATACTTTCAATAAACCTTAATTCAGTCACAAGTTCATAGACTGCATAAATAAACTTACATAAACACAAATCGGATGGTAATATTGCGAACCAAGAAATACTATCTAATGAATTTGGTTCCGTTTACCAAAAAAATTTAGAAGGTAGTTTTCAGCAGTTTTGGAAAAAATCTATGACTTGGAATATTGTCTATTGGACAATTATGTAAACACACTAGGGGAACAGCTGAACCGAACTGGAAACAGTTGAAGTGACTGAAATAGTGAAATATGGGAGTAAAAGTATTGTGCTAAACTAAAGTGAACGGTAGAGAAAGGCCCCATTCTGTTTACACATCTAATCTCTTAGATATGTATTAATGTATCCTTTCGACTTAAAGTTTGAGCATCGAGTTTTGGGTCAGGTTCACGTGTTGGCAGCAGGGTGCCTCCCCTGACCCTCATCAGGTTAGGAATTCTTGACTCGACCCGACTTGTTTAGTAAACATGTCGAGTATTAAAAAACGGAGGAAATATATTTGTAGTGAACATTAATGAGATGATTAAGAACTTGTGAAACAAAATATACAATGAAATAAATTCAAAACTCAAAGAGAACGAAGATCAAGTAGATAAAGCAAAAACTTTAAACTACAACAAGACGTTGTCGTGGGCCTCGTGGCGGGTCCTGTTACAAGAGTTCTATCCTAACCCAATCCGTTTAATAAACAGCTCATGTCGAACCAAACCATTTACTTGAACCTGTCAATAGTCTTGTCGTCTTGATGAAACCCCGCTAATTTGGAGTTGCATAGTTGGATGGTGTCAACTTTTACCACCTACCCCTAAAGTTCGTGATAGCCGGAAGTGGCCCAGATTACCCTAATTCGGGCCCATCAATATTGTCCATAACGGGTCAACTTATTTAGACCTTTAACGGGTGGGGCATTCCTAGGTTATTGATGGTGTATTTGTGTCTTTCTTCTTAACAGGTCTCTTATCAAATTCACCGGAAACTAAAGCAACTTCAAAATCGAAATCAAAATCAAAATCCAAACAAACAAAAGAAATGCAAGTAATGGAATATGAAACTACAGTAATGAAATAAAGTATACTTATATGAAGTTTAGAAATATGCGTACCTTCGGTTTCCATACCCAGAAAAGAAAATGAAAAGAGAATGTGTTAATTCATAGTATGTATCATGCTAAGAAATCAAAGCTAAGAAGAATTGGAATATAACACACTACAACTAAAATTGGAGGTTTAAATTATAATTGCAATACCGGAGAAAAATGAGTAGAGACAGTCACAGAGGAGGATTGTAGACATTTTGGAAAACAAAAGTAAGAACAACAAGCGGGGATAGCTCAGTTGGGAGAGCGTCAGACTGAAGATCTGAAGGTCGCGTGTTCGATCCACGCTCACCGCATCTTTTTTATTTATTTTATTTTGTCTTTTTTTTAAAAAAAACTGACCCATTCTTTGAAAATTTGAACAAAATTCGACTTTAATAAATCTAAAGAAACTTTGTAGCTTCTAATCAAATTAATAAATTTTTTTGCTTTGATTAAATGTAATTTAAAATTTCTATATATAAGTATACACTAAAGTTAGGAAGAAGGATATGTTAGAGTGACTTTTGTTTTTGTACCGACTACCCAGTATATATAGATAAATTAGCAAGATTCATATCTCTTCCTTCTTGTTAAACCAAATCCTTTAAACGTTAAATTGGCAAGGAAAGTCCAACCTCACTCTTCTCATATTTATCTGCTACTAGATAAAGAGATTAAGAGGTGAAACAGTCAATACAAGGGCAAGTAATTATATGGTGACAGTAGAAGTAAGTTAATTAAAGATATTAATGGTCAAAATTGTGTATTGATGCTAGTTATGATTGAAGTATTAGAGCTTGTTTGGTTCACATGAGAAATAATTTCCTATGGGAATTCATATTTCATGGGAAGTTTTTTCCCTTTTCAATTTCCTAGGATTTGGGCTAAATTATTTGGTTGACACTATAGAAAATTCAATTTACCAGGAGGCTTGGTGAGTTATTTCCCATGTCTTGTGGGAATTAGCATTTCTTTGGAATTTCTAATCCCTATGCGTTCTTCAATTTCCTCCAACCAAATACAAACATATTTTGCCATTTCCTTGCAATTTGTATTTTCAAGGGAAATAAGGTCCACCCAAACAACACCTTAGTTCCATATTATAGTCACTATTTCTCATCCTACATAGGAATTAACAAAAGTGAAAGATATCATAAATTGTGTGTAATGTTGTACTTATGCCTTGTTCTTTTGGACCAAATGGAGCTGAACTAAACTAAACTGAATTGAGTAATGAACTGGCCATTGGACTAAATTGAACTAAACTGAAATTGGTTATGAGAACTGAATTGAACTTAACTTATAGTATTTTACTAATTGAGTAATCTTTATTATATTAATAAGTACTTCCTCTGTAACGAAATAAATGCAACAAATTTGTTTTGGCACGCATGGCAAGACAAAACTTTAAAGATTATATTTCTAATTATATATTTGTAAAAAAGTAAAAACTATAAACATTAGATCGTAAAAAACTATAAGTTAAGACGAATCCAACGAGACCCCACATTACTAAATTTTTCCTTATGTATAAGTCACAAATTATATCAAAGTTAAAACTTTGAATAGTGTCAAAAGTTTACAATTGTTGCGTTTATTTCGTTACAGAGGAAGTAGAATAATATAAATAACGGGAATAATAATAATAAAACTTACATTAACAAAAATAATAATAAAATATTATTATAATATTATTACATCACTAATAATATTGTAAAAGATAGTAATGACTTAATATTACTAAATTTATTACTTGAAGGAATTGATGTTGGTTGTTAAACATTTGATAAATTTACAGAAATGTTAGTACATTTCGACTATCGACATTCATTATTGAGAATGTCCATGGAATGGGCATTTGGGTAGTTAAAGAAAAGGTGGAGCCGCAAATGTCCGAAAAGTATAAAATGTCTATTATTGTTGTAACTTGCACACTTAAAATTTTCATAAGTAATTCAAAAGTTTGAATTGCCAGGCCAATTATGCAAAATGACGCAAATTTTGAAGAAAGTAGTGATATTGATATGTTAGATGACGATCAAATGATATCATATTTGAAAGAAAAAAATAGCTTAGAATATTTGGAAAAATGTGAAACCGGATGGTGCATGTCATGCTGGTCGCGAAGATATTAATGATGATCAAATAGAAGATAATGAAGAACTACAAGATCTTATAGAAGACGATAATTAGACAATTAAGTAGAAGATATTTTTTTGGTTGAAAAATGTATTGTAGTTAGAACTAATATTATATTATTTCGAGCCAAATTGCAAATTATATTACCTTAATAATAATTATTATTATAATAAATTAATACGATAATGCCTAATAGTTACAACCATAGTAATAAAAATATTGACAAGAATATTTCAAAAATAATTAAAATAGTAATAGGTTTATCAAAAGTGAGTATAATAATGTCTAATGAGTAAAATAAATATTAGAAAAATAGATAATAATATTAAAGAACTTAGTTACGTATCAAAACATTAAAAAATTTAAATTGAATATCAAATAGGAAAAATTGATAAGAATAATCCCACATTTGGCCGATCTTCCACCACTGGTACCACCTTCATTTAATCCATCTATAATCCCACCTTTGACACCCATATTCTCTCAATGATACGTTACCTCAAGGCAACCTGTTGTAGCAGGTAATTTGTAGCCGTTATGTTTATTTATATTTTAGCTTTAATTTTTTTTGTTCTTCCTCCTTATTAACTGCCACTCCTCTCTTTCACCCTCTTCCTCCTTCTTCCTCACACTCCGCTTCTCATGCCATTTTCAGTTTAATTTTTTTTTCTTCTTCAAACATCTTATTCCTCTCTTATTGTAGCCATGGGCCCATGGCCGGAGGTTCATTGAGTGGATCATCCTCTCATTCTTCACGCAAAAATCAATTTTATGTAATAATGGAGCAAGCCCTGTTATACTTACTTGTAAGAAGCAAGGTCCAAATTTTGGGAGGAAATTTTATCGATGCTCGGAATGGAATGAAGTAATGTTACATATGTGTTTAATAATTAGTTACAAAAACTTTAATTTTCTGATTATTGTTAGTTTAACATTCAATTTTTTTCTGTTTTATTTAGGGGGATAAAGATTGTCATTTTTTCAAGTGGGTTTGTGACGTGGTTGAGGAGGAGGAGATTTCTAGTGACATAAGGGATTTGCAATTCAAAATTCTTGACAGAGACACTACCATTATTGATCTTGAAGTTGAGAAGAAGTTCTTGGAAGATAAACTGATCAGAATGAAGAAGGAAAAACATGAGCTTGAAGTGAAAAACAAAATATTATCATCCAACATTCGTCTTTTACGTGTTCGATCGATGTTGGAAAATAATAGGGAGAAAGCCTTTCAAATGGCTATGGTTATGTCTTGGATTTTGTTTGGTATTATTATCTACATGCTGAAATGAATTGATGTAGGTGTTATGTTTGGGTTCGGAATGTACTTTGCGGTTTATCATGAAACGTATTATTTGGAAGTATTAATGAATGAACGTGTTCAGTTTTGATGAACTAAATAACATTGCTAGTAGCTTCGTTTGAAGGAGAAATGTTAACAACATTTGGGAAATGCAACACAAATATGTTTGATATCAAGTAATACAAGTAATACAAAAGAAGAGTGTTGTTAGTTGGTTCACAAAATCGAACACCATTGTATTGTGTTCAATACCGATCCAATGGTTTACAAAACGCACCAAATTGTTCAACACTAATAATAACCATAATCTATTAAAAAACCATTGATCCAATTTTCAACAATAACACTAACCACAATCTTATACAAAACCGATCAAATTGATCATTGAGATCCTACGCAAAGTACTCTAAAAATCATTGTTGCATGGAGAAATTATGATTTGCCACGGAAGTAGTTGATGTTTGACTTGAAATAATTCTTGCAACTCGTGACCCGGGTTCCTGAAAGACAATATATTTGATAAGTTAGTAACCCGAACTATTACATAATGAACATTAGGAGCCAAAATTATTTCTAAGAACACTTACATTGGTGATAGTTGATCCATCATTCATTATCAAGACACCAAATCCAGTTGGAATCTGTTAAGAAGTAAAACAATCGTAAATTAATTTTTGTTAAAAAAATAAAACCAAATCAAAAGAACAAGTATAAAAACTGACATTGTTCCTTCCTCAACCTCGACCTCGACCTCTTCCTCTTCCAGTGGCATCAGTAGCACCACTGCCAATACCTTCAGCACCACCAGCAGCTTCACCCCTACCAACAACTGTTGCACCACTCCAACCACCACCTCTACCTCTGCCACCCCTTGATCCTCTTCCTCCTCTGATCATTCTACCACCCCTTCCAAGTGTTGTGGGTTGTGCAAAGGTTGTGAAGTGGCTATCTTGTTGTGTAGTTACTTCTTGTTGTTGACAATCAGCCCTAGGCCTTCCCCTTGGTCTCTTGCTCTGTCTTTCTCCCACACTCACAACAGACTCTCTATTTGGACACCTTCTTTTATTATGGCCCTTAATTTTACAGATGGTACAAGTCATATCAATACCATGCCTACTCATCTTCCCAGAGTGTTTAGGATCTTCAAAAGGGTCTTTAATTCTGTTTTTACCAAGTCCAATTTTAATAGGGGGTCTAGTGGAAGTGAAACCCTTGGCCAATGTCTCTCACCCTCACTTGGTGGAATGAAACCTGCATATGCCTTGAAATACACCTCTCTTTTGTAATTTTCATGTACAAACTACTCTGCTTCTTTGTGACAGAAAAAAATGGCAGCAACAGCATGGCAACAAGGGTAACCACACATATCCCATCTCTGACTTATGTATGTTCTTGCCTCTAAATCACCTGGTAAACTGTCCAGTTGGTGACACCTGAATAGAGTCTCAATAGATGGTAGCACAGCACAATAGGCAGCCTTGATTTTTTCCTTTTCAAGCTTTGTTTTGATTCTAGGGCAAATGAGTGAAGCAGACTTTTCCATTTCTTGCTTTTTTTAAACAATCTTTGCATCAAAGATGCCCTAATATCCTCTAGCATATAGATGACATGTTTTGTCCTAGCATTTATGATCCAACCACTAAAGTTTATGCTAGATTGCTAGTAACTATGCCAGCTTTAGTGCTAGTGCTCATAAATGCCTTACAAAACAATTTGGGATTGTATGCTTTGAAACTCTGTGCAGCCTCATCACTCACTTTGGCTAGATTATCTAATGCATCATTATAATCTGCCTCATTGTATGCCTTTACTATACTGTAAAACGACAATTTCATCTCATCCCCCCTATTACTCTTATGCCACAGAGCAAAAATGTGCCTAGCACAATGCCTATGTCCAGCTTTAGGGAACACTAATGCAACACCATTTATGATAGACTGAGAAATAAACATGCAAAAGAGCAAAGTACATAAATCAGTTATTTATTACTTATTGATTATTTACTGATTAGTTACTGATTAGTCACTTAGTTTACTCTTAGACACTTCTATGTAACTAATTACATTCATCCTATCATGATAAGCAGAACATATTGTAATAAAGACAACCTAATTATCTATTGTGATAGTAAATTAAAAGCAGATATAAGTTCATACCTGATGCCCATCACTTACAATTGCTAGAACCTCACCATCTCCAAGATCCAAACTTCTTTGCATCTGTCTGAAGAGCCACTCCCAGCTAAGGTTGTTTTCACCTTCCACAATAGCCCAAGATATTGGATACATCTAATCATTTCCATCCCTTCCAACAGCTGACATCAATTGGCCCCCAAGAAAAGTCTTCAAAAAACAAGCATCAACACAAAATATCTTCCTACATCCTTCCTTCCATCCCTTTTGCAAACGTCCAAACACACATACAACCTTTGAAAACAGGAGGTTGTTTCTCCGGACTTGGGTCAGCGTACAACTCCAAATGGCTTCCTGGACTAGAAGCTTTTATAGCTTCTAAATACCTCCCAATCTTCTGATAATGTTCTTGCATAGAGCCATGAAGAAGCTTATGTGCAAGGTAGTTCACCTGGTATGCAACATCCCTTTTTATAACAATCCTATAAGCTCCCGTTTCTACAATTTCCTTAGCAGGCCAATGTGGTCTACTTTTGAAAACCTCTAAAACCTGCTCTGTCAACCAACTTAACTTTAGTTGGTGATTCCTCTCCATTGTCCTATTACAATTATGCTCATCCTAGCCTCCCCTCTGCAGCCTCTTGCTGTAATTCTCTAACTTAGAATTAGTTCCCCTAACTTTGTTCAGAGCCTCGGTGTACTCCTCATCACTATTTTCATCATCTTCAAATTCACCTTCTCCATCATCATCCAATCCAGCCTCTATTTCCTTCTCCAATTCTTTTCATTTAAATCTTCATCACTACCCTCTCCCTCTAATGGTTCATCTTCACCATCTTCCTCTAAATCTGAAAGCCCTTGCTCAGCAAAGAAATCATCCCAATTCAGATTTTCATCAATTCTAGGATCTAACCACTCATAGTCATCTGGAACTTTACTTGACTGAGATGGGACAGATTTAGGGTTATCTTCTTCAGTTTCTTGCACAGGTTTTTTTTGTTTCTTTTGGATTTCTGATTGTTGTTTTTGGTTGGGATAGGGTAGGTGTAGGTTTATGTGGGTTGGTTGAGATAACGGTTTCAACTGGGGGAGGTATTTGTGCTTGAAAAGATGATGATGTGGAAGAATCTTTTGAAAGCTACTCTCCCTCTGCCAAACTGAAGCATCAGGTATTAATTCAACAGTAAGTCCACGTGGACTCCTTCTAGGTGGGGACACTAAGTGTTGTGGACCCCTCCTCACAGGCAACTTATCCCTTGACTTTATTTGGTGGTTGACTTGATTTAACAATAGGATTTACAAAGGAAGGAAGGTTACTGGATTGTTGTGTATTAGGCATCTTAATGTGGGAAATAGGTGTATTAGTTTGTGAAAGATGAATCTCAGTTTGTGAAGGATGAATCTCAGTTTGTGAAGGTGGGTTTTCAGTTTGTGAGGGTGGGTTTTCAGATTGTTTGGTTGGGTTTTCACTCAGAATTGATGGACCTTCTAATGGTAGTGGAATGTTAGGCAAAGTTTCAGGATCATCTACAACATGTAACACATACATATCAACACACCTATGCTTCAAAACAAGAGCAATTAGATCTCTAACCTCTTTATCACCAAAAGTGTGCCTCAACCCATTATCAAGAGTTATACCAGGTATTAAATAATACACAGCCTCAATCTTCTTATAACCCCCACATTCCCTTGCTAACTCCCCTAAATAGAAAAGGTTCTACCTTGTCCTCCCAAATAAACCAACACAATTCATCTGAGTCTATAGGAAAGGTTCTACCTTGTCCTCCCTAATAAACAGTCCCTTTACTAGTTTTCTTAAACAAACCCCCATGTCAAAACCTAAGTGTACCAAGTGTTGATTCCATAGTGGATCAGGAAGAGCATGCAAAAATTTCAAACCCAGAACCTATTTTAATGAAAACATCAAAAGAAACATACATGCAATTAGGGCATATTCAAACACGTTTTAGCACATCTAGGGCAACCCAATATCAAAAGATGCGAAATTTAACACAAATTGGGAAATTTAAACAGGGAATACGAAATTTTACTTACCTAACTCAAATGGGGGAGCTTTCGATTTTCCTGGGCACTTTGAATTCCACGAATTCAACAGTGGAGCTTGATTGAACACTTGCGAAGATTTTTTGGGGAAGAGAAGCTTGGGCAACAATGGAGGATTCGTGTTTTCTGGGAGAAGATGAGTTTCAGAGGTTGGGGAGAAGCTAAGGATGAAGTCATTTGGGGGGAAAGTAACTGGTAGCCTTTCTTTACCTATTGAACAGGTTGTAGGTTTTAGGTATCATTGAGAGAATATGGGTGTCAAAGGTGGGATTATAGCTGGATTAAATGAAGGTGGTACCATTGGTGGAAGACCGACCAAATATGGGATAATTCTTATTAATTTTTCCTATCAAATATCAATATAATAATATTAGGACAACGACAAAAATAAATTAAAAATAATAATAAAGATAATAACAAAAGTGTTGTTTAATAAACTGAATTGAACAAAATTCAATTAATAATTGAACTGAACTAAACTGAAATTAGTGGAACTAAACTGAAATTTAAATTAATCTAGTCCAAAAGAAACGGGCCTTATATTGGAGAATAGATGTTTTTTTAACAAAATGACATTAATTGAAGCTTTGGTAACTTGTGCTTATTGAACTTAAATGTACAAAAGTGACCAATACAATTGCAACAAAATAAATAATAAAAGTAGAAAGATTACGAATAAGAATATTTTTTGGAAGATCTAAAAATAAATAATATGTAATTTGACGGAGGGAGTACAAATTATAAACCAACGAACTTCGTTTACACCTAAACCAAAATAATCAAGATAGATAATTGGGAAAGTTAAGAAACCAAGAGATTATGCATCATACACTTGGGTGTACCATGAGTATGGTACACCCAAGGCTATTTGAACAAAAAAATATAGGTCTTTCAAAATAGCCTTTGGTGACTATTTGAGCAAAAATAGCCTTGGGTGTACCATGCTTATGTTCAATTGGTCAGTTTTAGGGATATTTTTTTGTAACATTTCAAGTTTTGCAATGGTAAATTGAATTTCTTAATTACCATTTTTAAGGGGGAAAAAATCATGATAATATTGTTTCCCCCTATAAATAGACATTAATATCGAGAGTTTATTTTTATACAAATAGTCACAGATATTGATGTTAACATTAACAATGATAATGATAATGATAATAGTAAAGTTTTAATTTTTAAATTAACGTAATTTAATTTATTTTAATACCATATTCCTTAAATAAATCGACATTAATTTTAATGATTATAATAATTATAATGAGCAGTATTAAATTATATTCTGCAGTCGTTGATTGTTTCTTAAATAATACTTTAAAAAAATATGGATGAAGATGAAAGTGAGGTTAGAGAGTATATGGTGAGATATGGCAAAAAGAAGAAGAGAGAATGTAAAATCCAAATTTGTACATCATCTATTAGGGTAAAGAAATAATCACATCATCAATAGTAGGTCATAACTGAGTTGGAAGGCTGAAAATTAATAAAATAATTGATGATTTAAATTTTAGATCATCTGTTGGTTATGCTCTATGGGAAAGGTGAATACTAGTTCCTAGAATGTAGGAGGAGAAAGGAAATTAGATCATTTGATTACCACGGTCAGGTTTTCTTTTCTAAAAAAGTATATAATTTTTCCCTTTCAATGTTGTAGTTATTAACAATATAATTGATAATAAATTAAACGCATACATGATCAACAAGCGGGGATAGCTCAGTTGGGAGAGCGTCAGACTGAAGATCTGAAGGTCGCGTGTCCGATCCACGCTCACCGCATTACACTATTCTTTTATATTTTTACCATTATTGGATATAACACTAGGTAATTTTCGAGCCTTTTAAATTTATTAATCTTTTCAAACTCCTAATCGAATTATCTAAAACTTTAGCCATTGGTTACACTTACTAAAGGTTTTGGGTTATCTGTGATGTGTCCTCGTGTTATTTTAGTTTCTCCGTTGTACCCAAATATTTTGGAAGTTATATATTATTCCCCTGAATTACATTTTTTAATCTAATGTACCCATTGTCAAGCAAGTGTTAATTAATATATTAAGTAGGCGGTAATTGAGCTAGACCTTTGGTAGTAGAGCGGGAAATTCAACATTGTTTTACCAATAAAATGAACTGTTGGAACATTTGTAAGGGTAATGGGTTTGGATAAATCACATATGGGGGAATTAAAAGGAGTTGTAGGATTTAATTCCGGAAAACAAGAGAAAAGAAGGAGCAGGGCCAGCTCGCGGGCCGCGAGCTGGGTCACGGGCCGCGACCCCTGGTCGCGAGTCTCGACTTGGTTTCGCGAGTCGTGACTGGGCACTGCTTTGTGACGCTTCATTTTACGATTTGTTCGTTTATATCCGTTGAAGCATTTTTGCTCGGTTATGCATGGTTATTACGTTGTTAATGGCTGGCTTTATTCTCTGAATTAAGGGCCTTATTAAGGAGCCTATTAAAGGTCCTTAATGAGGGCCCTTGCATGTGTGACTATAAAAGGTGGAGGTGAACTCCATCCTTGACACAACCAACATTGCTTGCTTAAGAATTTCTGATTAACTTTCTTAAGTGTTCTTCATAAACACATCAAACACAAGTTCTTAAGGATTCACTTCTAAGATCATAGAAGTGAATTGTTTACTCCATTGTATCTCATTAGTTATTTCGTGTAAACCCGGTGATCCTAGAGGGGCGAAATAAAACTAATAGGAAAGCGTAGTTTCCGTGCCTTAGAGTGGTGATTATCCGGTTTCCTCTCTTATTCTCATTGTCTATTTGCTAACAATCTATTAGTTTTATTTCCTTTCGGATATGGCTTCATCACTCAAGGACCTCACTTTGAACTTCCAAAAATTGGATAAGTTTGAGGGTGTGGGTTTTCGTCGTGGGCAAAAGAAGATTCATTTTCTCTTAACGACTCTCAATGTGGTGTATGTGCTTACTACACCAATTCCGGCTTATCCGGAAGAAGGGGTTGAGGAACCCTTGGAGACTACGAGGAGGCGTACAAAGTGGGAGAATGATGACTACATTTGTCGTGGTCATATTCTCAATGCACTTTCGGATGCCTTGTTTGATCTTTACCAAAATGTGGAGAGTGCAAAGGAGCTTTGGGATTCTCTAGAGGCCAAGTACATCTCGGAAGATGCTTCAAGTAAGAAGTTTCTTGTTAGTAATTTTAATATGTTTAAAATGACTAATGAAAGGCCTATTATGGAGCAATTTCACGAAGTCCATCACATTTTAAATCAAATAAGGTCACATGGTATGGTAATGGATGAAGCAATTGTCGTTGCTTCCATTATTGATAAACTACCATCTTCTTGGAAAGACACTATACATACTTTGAAACATAAGAAGGAGGATCTTTCCATGGAGCAATTAGGAACTCATCTTCGTATTGAAGAAGGGATCCGGGCTCAACATGGGGTTAAGGACACAAATTCTAGTGCTCCTAAGTCTACCGTTAATATGGTAGAGGTTGGTGGGTCTAATGGGACCAAGAAATCCAATGCTCAATCTAAAACCAATGTTGCAAACAAGAAGAGGAAAACTCTTACTTGTTGGGTGTGCAATGGTCCTCATATGAAGAGGGATTGTCCGTCTTGGAAGAAAAAGAAGACGACAAAGAAAGATCAACCTAGTGTTGGTCATAACCAAGATATGGTTGCACATGAAAACATAGTTGAAGAAATGAATTTTATTGCTATGATTTCTGAAATTAATGTTGTGCAGGTTGATGATTCTTGGTGGATTGATTCGGGAGCTTCTCGACATGTGTGCAATAATAGGCACCATTTCAAGTCTTTGAAGGAATTGGATGATGGTCCAATTTTGTATATGGGGAATGATTCTACGGTAAAAGGCTAAGGGAATTAGCCAAGTAGAATTGTTGTTAACCTCGGGAAAGACTCTAACTCTCCGGGATGTTGTTTATGTTCCGGAAGTTAGGAAAAATCTTGTGTCGGGAGGACTTTTGAATAAGTTTGGTTTTAAGGTTGTTTTTGAATCCGATAAATTTGTAGTGTCTAAGAGTGGTATTTATGTTGGTCAAGGTTATTTTTGTAATGGAATGTTTAAGTTTAGCATTGATAATAAAATTGCTAGTTCTATTTACATGCTTGATGTTTCTTCTCTATGGCACAATCGGTTATGTCATGTGAACTATCGTAGATTATATGACATGTCTAAGTTAGATTTAATACCTTCCTTTGATTTGAATTTAGAGAAGTGCAAGACATGTATGTTAAACAAAATTACAAAGAATCCTTTTCCTAGTGTGATAAGACAATCGGTATTGCTAGAATTGGTGCATAGTGACTTGTGTGACTTTCATAGTTCATCATCTTTGGGAAATAAAAAATATGTTGTAACTTTTATTGATGATTTTTCAAGGTATTGTTATATTTATTTATTATTCTCAAAAGATGAAGCACTTGAAAAGTTTAAGATCTATAAGACCGAAGTGGAACTTCAACTTAGTGAAAAAGTTAAAAGACTTCGAACGGATAGGGGTGGTGAATACTATAATCCTAGTTATTTTAATTCCATTGGAATAATCCATGAAACTACCGCACCATACTCACCTCAAAGTAATGGTGTGGCGGAAAGGAAAAATAGGACTTTAAAAGAAATGGTTAATACCATGCTTTCTAATTCGGGTCTTAGTGACGGTTTTTGGGGTGATGCTATTTTAACGGCATGCTATATTTTGAATAGAGTTCCTAATAAAAGGAACAAGACTACCCCATATGAACTTTGGTCAAAGAAAAACCTAATCTCAATTACCTTAAGGTATGGGGATGTAGGGCGGTCGTCAAATTGACGGAACCTAAACGTAAAACGTTAGGTGAAAGAGGAATTGATTGCATTTTTATAGGCTATGCGGAAAATAGCAAAGCCTATAGGTTTTATGTCATTGAACATAATGATTTTGTCTCTATTCACACCGTGATAGAGTCAAGAGATGCAATATTTGATGAGACTCGTTTCTCTTCGATTCCTAGACCAAAGGACATGGTACCTAGTACTAGTTCCAAGGTTGTGGGTGACATCAATGATGATCATGAAACCACAACACCGGAAATTAGGAAAAGTAAAAGAATTAGAAAAGAGAAATCTTTTGGACCGGATTTTCAACTTTATTTAGTTGAAGGGTCAAGGGAGTCAGTTATGACTCAATTCTCATATTGTTACAATATGGAGGAGGATCCTAGGACCTTTGATGAGGCTATAAAGTCTCATGATTCCGCCTTTTGGAAAGAGGCCGTGAATGATGAAATGGATTCAATAATGGGGAATAATACATGGGTTTTAGCTAATTTACCTCCCGGTTGCAAGCCCTTAGGTTGTAAATGGATTTTCGTAAGAAAACGGAAAATCGATGGAACCATATTAAAACACAAGGCCCGGTTAGTGGTCCAAAGTTTTAGGCAAAAATATGGTATCGATTACTTTGACACTTATGCTCCCGTAGCAAGAATTGCTACCATTAGACTATTGCTGGCTTTATCGGCGATTCATGGTCTTGTAATTCACCAAATGGATGTTAAAACGGCATTCCTTAATGGTGAATTGGAGGAGGAAGTATACATGAATCAACCTGAAGGATTTGTGGTCAAAGGTCAAGAGTCTAAGGTTTGCAAGTTGATTAGATCTTTGTATGGACTTAAGCAAGCACCAAAGCAATGGCATCAAAAATTTGATGATGTAGTCTTGGCTAATGGATTTAAAATAAATCAGTTCGATAAATGTGTATATAGCAAATTTGATAATAACGGTAAAGGAGTTATAATTTGCTTATATGTAGATGATATGCTCATCTTTGGGACTGATTTGGAACAAGTAGAAAATACTAAAGCTTTTCTCTCAAGTAGCTTCTCAATGAAAGATTTGGGTCAAGCGGATGTTATTCTTGGTATTAGAATAATGAGAGGTAAAGGAACTATTGCTTTATCACAAGCTCATTACATTGAGAAAGTGGTAAAGAGGTACAATGAATCAAACTCGTCTCATTTTGCTACTCCTATGGATCCTAGTATTCACTTGGTTCCGGGTAGTGGTACTCCTATTGCTCAATTGGAGTATGCAAGCTTGGTTGGAAGCTTGATATATGCTATGACTAGCACTCGGCCGGATATAGCATTTGCTATTGGCAAGCTTAGCCGGTATACTAGTAAACCTAGTATGATACATTGGCAAGCTTTGAGAAGAGTACTAAGGTATTTGAACAAAACCAAAGATTATGGTTTAACTTATACGGGAAAACCTTCAATCATTGAAGGGTACTCGGATGCTAGTTGGATATCCAATAAGGAAGATTATTCTTCCACAAGTGGATGGGTGTTTCTTCTTGGAGGAGGTGCCGTCTCATGGGCATCTAAGAAGCAAACATATATTACCGATTTCACTATGGCATCGGAATTCATCGCATTAGCTTCTTGTTGTCAAGAAGCGGAATGACTAAGGAATGTGTTGAGTGAGGTTGACTTATGGGTCAAACCAATGTCTCCTCTAGCTATCCATTGTGATAGTGCATCCACAATAGCCAAAGCGTATAGTGAAGTCTACAATGGCAAGTCAAGGCACATTGGGGTTAGACATAGCTATGTACGTGAAATGATAAGGAATGGTTGTATAACCATTGATTTTGTTCGGTCTAGTGTAAACTTGGCGGATACGTTTACAAAACCGTTGTCAAGGGAACTAGTGAACAAAATGAACAAAGGGATGGGTCTTAAGCCTATTGATCAACCTTTAACTAAGGAAAACTCAATTTGATGTCTAATACAACGTTAGATCTCAAATTCAATGAGGATAGTACTTTTCTTTAAAGGTTGGAAGCACTTGTGTGATATACATCCCAAGGTTAGCGTTTGGTACTGCAATGTAAAGGAGGTTGAATGTAAAGTTCTTAATAAGTCTTTGATAAAGTGATCAATTGCAGGAGCATGTGCGAAAAGATTTACCTATATGAGCTAGGGGTTTGGCCGCTTCAACAAGTCTAGGCTTGACTTGGAACGCTCATGAATGGATATGGACATCATGGCTACTAAGGTGTCGGAGGTTTTAAAGAACATTAGTTTTGTGCTTATGTGTATTTGTAACTTCAATAAATTGTAGTGGTTGAATGATTCAAAGCTTAGTCTATCATCTCAATCTTAATTGTTGTAAGTTTACATATACTAGTGGAAATTCAATCGTTAGATATTTCTATGATGCATGAGCATGTTTGTTTATGATTTTGCATGAGGTAAACCGTTCAACATTACCCTACAAATGGGAGGAGGATTGTTGGAACATTTGTAAGGGTAATGGGTTTGGATAAATCACATATGGGGGAATTAAAAGGAGTTGTAGGATTTAATTCGGGAAAACAAGAGAAAAGAGGGAGCAGGGCCAGCTCGCGGGCCGCGAGCTGGGTCGCGGGCCTCGACCCTGGTCGCGAGTCGAGACTTGGTTTCGCGAGTCGCGACTGGGCACTGCTCTGTGACGCTTCATTTCACGATTTGTCCGTTTATATCCGTTGAAGCGTTTTTGCTTGGTTATGCATGGTTATTACGTTGTTAATGGCTGGCTTTATTCTCTGAATTAAGGGCCTTATTAAGGAGCCTATTAAAAGTCCTTAATGAGGGCCCTTGCATGTGTGACTATAAAAGGAGGAGGTGAACTCCATCCTTGACACAACCAACATTGCTTGCTTAAGAATTTCTGATTAACTTTCTTAAGTGTTCTTCATAAACACATCAAACACAAGTTCTTAAGGATTCACTTCTAAGATCATAGAAGTGAATTGTTTACTCCATTGTATCTCATTAGTTATTTCGTGTAAACCCGGTGATCCTAGAGGGGCGAAATAAAACTAATAGGAAAGCGTAGTTTCCGTGCCTTGGAGTGGTGATTATCCGGTTTCCTCTCTTATTCTCATTGTCTATTTGCTAACATGAACATGTGAATGACAATACTGAATATATGGTCAACTACAATGAACAAAAGAACATTGAAGAACATCTTGTTGCAAGAAATGAATAAGGGCAAAGTGAATGAACATCTTATTGCAAATCAATGAATAGTTGGTTAGGAAATGAACAATATGACGAAACAAATGAACATGGAAAATGAGACATTTGTTAAATAAAGGGATATATAATGAATCTAGTTTCCCAAAATGAACATGTTAATGAAAATACTCAACATATGGTCAAACAACAATGAACAAAAGAACATTGATGACCATCTTGTTGCAAGATTTTAACAAGGATTCAGAGAAGAAACAATGTGAAGGATTAAATGAACATGAAATTTCGTTGTTCATTAGGAATGAACTAATTGTTCATTCCATGTGATGTTCATTCTGTGCCTTAACCAATCTCTTTGCTTGCGTTTTATGTTCAATGACTTATGTTTTGGGTGAGCGCAATGTGCTTCCTAGTGTCATGTGCACAATAGACCCTTTGAATTGACACCCATAAGGAAAGGATTACAGAAGATTAACAATGTGGAGTGCAAGGACAAAAAACTCTAAAAAAGTTCGGTAACGTAGAAATTGAATAAACTATCATATAAAATCCAAAAAAAATTCAATGTAAACACATGTTGATATGTTTCTAATAAATTTCCTACTTATCTTTCTAAGAATCACAAAGAATGTAATATCTAAGAGGGAAATCTCGTTATGGTGGCTTTTGTTTAATACCTAAGAAAGCTAAGATAATACTTTCTGTTTCTTTTTAAGTGAAACATTTTACTTTTCACATTTGACGAGACACATTTTGTACCATTTTTATCTTTAATTATGCATTTGCAAAAATTATGACAACAAGATATTAAAAATGTATATATCAAGACGAATCAAATGAGATCCATCCAACAAGACTATATTTTTTTCCTTGTGCATAAATCATAAAAGCTAATCAAACTATAATGAATGACTTGTGTCAAAGTCAATATGTTGCACTTAAAAAAATGAAGGAAGTATATAATAGGGAAGGACAACAAAAGGGAAGAAAGAAAATCAAGAAGATTCGTTTTTCTCTCCTCTTTTAAACAAAACCCTTCGAATATCAACTTTGAAAAGAAAATACAAGCCCAGTCTTTCCTCCCCCTCTCATCTGCATTTCCTCTGCCATTTTTATCTGAACAAAGTATTGTCTTAGGAAGATTTCCATGACACTTGTTGACGCTGACACCAAAATTTGACAACATCTTAGCCATTAACAATGATACTTCATTTCAATAGACACACTATTATTACAAATTTTATTATACACTCGAGTGTATCATATAATTTACACTCAAGATTACTTTTTGTTCAATTATGATGCACTTTAGTGTATAATGAATACTCTCGATAATTATAGCATGCACCATATTCGTGGAATATGATTTGTGAAAGGATAAGCAAACAATGTCGGGTATCACAGACAAGTAGTTACCAGCCCTTCGAGGTTTCATACACTATTTCACCAAAAAACCGATTTTGGACAACAAAAAATTGATTACTTTTCATAGCATTAAGGACACTAAAACGCCAATGGACCTATTTTCACGTATTGCCCTCATAAAATCACCCATAGCACTTGATAGGAGTTCTTGTAATCTAAGAGGATAACTAGCCATGAGCTACAAAACTTCAAGTATATCCAATCTACAATAAATGTACACAGCAAGCGATATACACTTTGACAGGGAAGATCGATTAATATCAGCTTCAGTGTATATTACAAAATTGTCGGTCATCAGTTCTTCAGATCTCAACACGTCAAAACAAACTAATACTATTTGATCAAACATACCAGATTTTTTAGTTTATAGTACAATATTATGCTATTAAAAGAAAGAGGGGTGACTGTAAAGGAATATGGGGAATCTCAAGCTGCTTTGGCAACTCACAGGCTTCTCCAAACCAAGGATGGAATCAAAGGGTATCTCGCCACAGTACAAAACCTATGTATCATGCACCCTTCTTTTTCTGATCCTTGGACATCTTATTAACATCTTTTGTGAACATTCTCGGTGCTATTGCCATCGACATAAGCTCTTGGAAGAGCAGCTTACAAGCATAAGGAATGTGAACCTGAAAAGGCCGTTCCATTACGTTATTATTAGCATAAGAAGAAAGATTGGCCATATAGTTGTGTGTAGATTGACATGGAAAGGAAGTGATAAGATAGCGAGACAGAGGAGGAAACTGACCTGAACAATATCAGTCTTATTTTTGCAACCTCTACATTCAAAAGAATTCTTCTTGAGATTTGCAATGGCGATAAGACCGCAGCGTTCACATACATGAACTCTGTATGCATCACTTTGATCAAAAAGCCTTTCTTTAAGGAAGTGGGCAGCACCATGAGCAATCATGCAGTCTCTCTCCATCTCTCCAAAACGAAGACCACCATCACGAGATCGACCCTCAGCAGGCTGCCGGGTGAGAATCTGTACGGGGCCTCGTCCGCGAGAATGGATCTTGTCGTCAACCATATGCTTAAGTCTTTGGTAGTAAGTGGGTCCCAAGAATATCATTGCAGTGAGCTTCCGTCCCGTGTGACCATTATACATGGTCTCGAAACCACGCATCTGATACCCACATTTGTGGAGGGCCTTACTAATATTGTCCACCTATCAAGCCCAGGATAGTATAAGTTAATTGACATCAATGAACTCTCAAATATTAAGACTTTTTTCCATAATAAAGTAACAACTAATGTCATGGAAACTACTACTCACAAACATGAAAAGTGAGGATTTACTTACAGTGACATCAGTGAATGGTGTAGCATCTCCTTCTTTTCCAACATGGGCTGCAACCTTACCCATGATACACTCAATAAGCTGACCAATTGTCATACGTGATGGGATAGCATGAGGATTCACAATAATGTCAGGAGTGATGCCTTCCACAGTCCATGGCATATCCTCTTGAGTGTAAGTCATGCCAACTGTTCCCTTTTGACCATGCCTACTGCTAAACTTATCCCCGATCTGAGGTATACGGACAGATCTGACCCTCACTTTCACAAATCTCAATCCATCGGCGTTGGTTGTCAGTAAAACCTACAAACATATGAAGTGCTAAGAACTATATACAAAGCTGACATCTATATTCTCTTAAATAAAAGAGGTAACATTGTATTTTTACAACGGAAAACTAAAAAGTCCAGTCAATTCAGTACCTGATCCACCATTCCTGTTTCACTGTGACGTAAGCTAATACTATGATCACGTCGTGAATAGCGTGAAGATGGTCCTTGAGCTTCTTCTTGAGCAAGTGGAGTAGTTTTACCAATGATAACATCCTCACCTGAAACTCTTGTTCCCTGCCCAATAAGAACAGTTCAGATACAAAATTGCCTACACATTTGACCAAAAGATCTCTTTCATGAAAGAAGTTGATTTACTCACAGGAGGTGCAAGCCCGTCATCATCTAATTTGTCGTAAGATCCATGTCGCATGCCCTGCAAGATAATTCTTCAATACCAAATCATCATAGCATAGCGAAGCCAAGTACATTTACTTCCTAACACTTACCATAGTATTTGATCTGTCTGGACGCCCAAAGTCCTCCTTCACAAGTGTTCCCATCTTCTTCTCCTCATCTCTGTGAAAAACATAAAGTATAAAAACCTACATAAAAAGAATGACTAGCTGCAAAACAAACCAAATATTTTAAAAAAAGCCTACTCAATTTACTCACCTGTAAGAACGGAAGAATAGAGATCGGAAGAATCCACGGTCAATTGCTGATTGATTCATAATAACAGAATCTTCTTGGTTATAGCCAGAATAGCAAGCAATGGCAACAATAGCATTCTGGTGACATGAAGGAATAATAGTGTGTCAGCCATAATTCACCGATGAAGGATGTCAATCACAGATCTGCACCACAAGCTACTTACGATGCCAGCAGGAAGCTGTCTAAAATGCAGATGCTCCATGGCACGCGTTGTAACAAGAGGCTTTTGGGGATAGTAGAGAACGTAGGCTAGCGTATCCTATGAGAAGACAATGACAATACACAACACAGTTGGATCAGATTTGGCAAATGTCACAAAGAATGAAACCTGCAATGCCATAACCACGACATGAGGTGTAGGCAGATACCATTCTGAACTGGTAATTAGTGACATAGATTCCCATAGCTTGCTTCCCCATAGCTGATTGATAAGTATTACGCGGGGACTGGAAGAGATAAAAAATTAGAGACTGGAGAGATAATAAAGCTGGTCAGATTCTTAAACACTTGTATTACATTACCTGATTATGATCGGGAAATGGAATAATTGACGCGCACACACCCAAAATCAAAGATGGATGAATTTCGCAGTGAGTATAGGTCTCAGAGTATGCCTCTTCCGGATTAAGCCGTGCTGATACAAGATCCTGTAACAAACAAATTTAAAAATATCAAATTATGCAATAAACAAGTTCAAATTCAACTAGCTGCCACCTGGTAAAAAAGACTCTTCAAAAAAGAAACTGGAAGTATATAAAATTTAAATATGCTCACGTTGATGGTCATGGAAATCATAGTCGTCTCTTCTTCTTCTGTATCAATGTACTCAATAAATCCCTTTGCGACAAGATCATGCCAGCCACCATCCTCAGGATTCTCCTGGAAAAGGTCAATTAAGATGTGCAACTCAAAAAAGTTAAAAAAAACTTTACAAGAAAACAGGTAAACAGAATGTTGCAGAATACCCTCTGTTGTAATGCCCGGATGTCCTTCTTTTTAATAAGAAGCCTCTGCTTCTCAACGATAAACAGTGGACGACTGCAACGACCATAGTCTGTATATATACGCAATTCTTTAAGCCGGATATCTCGTACAACCCCAACTTCAGTATTGACATCAACCTGATTATCGCAAATATAATAGATAAGGCAATTATACCAATCATTCACACGCGTGTATGGAATTCGGTATTGTGTCAACAAACCAAAGAACAGGACATTGAAGAAAAATCTTTCACATATGAATTCATTACATCGGTTTTAGAATGTGTAGCAATCTACATGACATAGAATGCACTTCACTTTGCTTACTTATCCAAATATCATACGAACATCACAGTGTAAGTTTGAAAGTAGCACGCGCAAGCATAAAGTTCATGCAGTGCTCTAGTATCAGGCATCGCATCTAGACCTCTTAAGAAAAGAAACATACCCTTCTTCTCAATTGCCTCAATGTCTTGACAAGTAGCTCAGGGTCCCGATGAATGCCAACCCAGCAACCATTCACAAAGATCTTGGTAGCTTGGGGAATCACAGCTGGTGAAATTTCCTCAAAATTTTCTGTACTCCATTCTTCCAAAAACTCCAATATGGGATATGCTGCAGAACCAACAGTTATATACACCATTAGTGCAAGATTTTTCACTAGCCCACAAGCTTGTCCTTCAGGTGTTTCAGCAGGACACATCATTCCCCATTGTGAATTATGCAGCTGCCTAGGTTTAGCCAACTTCCCTTCACGTCCAATGGGAGAATTTAACCTACGCAAGTGTGACAGGGTGGAGGCATATGTAAGGCGATTCAGCACCTGCGAAACTCCAGCTCTTGTACCAGCAGCATTAGCCTGCCCCCAATTTCCAGTGGCCAGAGAATACTTAAGCCCACTAGTGATTGTCTTAGCTTTGATTGCAAAGCTAAGGTTCAGATCCTTTCCTTGATCAACACACTTCTGAACGTAGGCCCTAACATCCCTGGTTAACTTTCGAAACAACATCCGAAAGAGACCTCCCAGCAATGGACCAGCAAGATCTAGTCTTTTATTACCATAATGATCTCTATCATCCTCAGGCCTTCTACCGAGTGCACATAATAGAAGCCGGTGTATTATGTATCCGAAATAGTAAGCTTTCTTAGTCTCACAGTATTCACCAACACCAACATGTGGAAGCATTTCCCTCTGGAGAATCTCCCTAGCATACTTGATCCTCTTTTCCCTGGTAACACCAACTGTAGCCCCTCTTTTACCAATGTAGTCTAGTGCAACTTGCTGATTCTGAATAACAAAGGCCTCTTCCAATGAAGGACGAAGCAATTCCATCATCTGAGTGTCAGAGAAGTCATAGCAAATATGCTCCAATATATCTTTATCAGCAACAAAGCCCAAGGCTCGAAATACTATTATTATAGGAATATCTGATTTGATGTAAGGCAAAGTACAACGAATATATTGTCCTGAAGAACCCTGCAGTTGCATCACAGAAAGACGTTATGAAGATTTCAACTGTAAGTAAACAGAACAACCAGATAACTATTTCACCAGCTAAAACATTGCACATAGTTTCCACTTACGCCTTTAGCTCCAGCTCGAGAGAGCATTCGCACAAACATGGTACTGGGAGGCCTATTTTGGGACTCTGCCATAGATCGAACTTCTGCTACATAAGCAAATTTGTTCGGCTGCCTCTTCTTAAACACATAAACGTGATTTGTGCTCATCTTCTCCTGGGCAATAAGTACCTTTTCACTCCCATTAATGATGAAGTATCCGCCTTGATCGTAGGGGCACTCACCAAGCTCTGTGAGATCCTTCTCTGAATTCTGATACAATGTACAGTAACTTGAACGAAGCATGATCGGAACCTGATCGATAAAGACCAAAATCAAGTCAGCAGATACACTTCATTACTTTATTAAAAAGTACATCAACAATAGACTTGTGATTAAAAATTACCTTTCCAATAAAAACCTTCGGAAGCTGCTGTTCTTCAGTGGCTTCATCGCCGTCATGTCCTTTCCTGATTACTCTTTTTATGACATCAACATAAAGAGGAGCTGAATACGTCAAGTTCCTCAATCTGGCCGCTTTTGGGAACAAAGTTGCAGTCTCACCATCAGATTCAGTCATCATCGGCTTACTCAAATAAATTTGGCCAAACTTTATTTTGTATATAGTCTGAAAAAGAAACAACCGTGATGATTATTTCTCATTCATAGTGATCATGAAAGAATAAACGTTATCCGTATAGTTGAGAACTTGATCCCATACATGTGTGATTCATTAATTTGGATTCATCTCATTCTGGCCAAAGGCAATACCAATGCCATGATAATAGACATAGTAGAGCTAGCTGTCAGCAGTACAGAACCTAGATATTAAGATTGAAAAAGGGTAAACCCGGGGTTTTACGGCGTTAAAGTGTAATTGACTAAAACTCGACAAGCCCAAAAGAATTAGCAGGCACCATCTTGACCTCAATAAGTTAACTTTCAACGAATACAGATCACCCAAAACATGCTAGAGTGCAATGACACTTCTATACCTAGAGTCTCCATCTTAACTAATATCATCTTCGGTTTACGATGAAAGCTCCATAAGATTGGTAAAACCACACCCACTCCCAATTTCAATTTTAAAAGTACATTACCATTTAAATCTATCATGTCAACAAACTACAGAAATCCTAGTAAAACATTATTTGAGGAAGGAAGGAAGGAGTTGGCATATCTAAAGCCAATACAAAGTCACCTATCTAGTCACAAGTATATCTTTAACCGCAACGACACATACATTGACCCCATCACAACCAATGGAGCCTTTCAATGAATAGAGATCACTGAAAACATGCTAGAGTACAATAATATATCTCCACACCAACCAACTGAGGTTAGCATGAGTGGTTTGAGTGGTTAAGGGCCTCTTGCTCCTTAACCAAGGTCTCGGGATCGAGTCTTGAGAATGGAAAAATCTCAGCTGGGAGTGATGCTGCCCATCGAGGTACCCATGCAAACTCCGGCAGGAGATTAGTCCACTCGCCTAAGGCGGTGGGAAACTCCTTGTAGTAGTACCAAAAATATATATATATATATATATATATATATATCCACACCAAAAGTCTCCATCTTAACTAAGATGATCTTAGGTACACAACCAAAGCTCCATAAGATTAGTAAAACCACACGCACTCCTAATTTCAATTTGAAAGTACATCATCATTCGAATCTAACATGTCAACAAACGAACGAAATGATAGTTAAATCCTCAGCTTCTCATCATAGTAGCTATCCACTATCAAAGCTATATTTAACCTTTTGTAGCTCCCATTTTACGCTCTTCTTCGTGTGGCAAATGGATTTGGACTCATTCACAACAATTTCTCAGGAAAATTAAACAAAGCTATTATCAAGCATGATTCTCCAGTATCAATTAATCACAGCTTATCCAAAATAAAATTCCACATTCACAAACATCCACAATTATAATTTAAACTTCAAAATTCAAATTGCAGCCACATAACAATTCTCAAACAGAAATGCTAGAGATTTGAAAAAAATCAACCTCAGCAAAATCGGATTGATGGCCAGGATTGTGCTGAGACTCAGGACGAATCTCAATATCAGCAGATTCATCAACAATTTCTTGCATAGTATTCTGAATAAACTCATCGAACGAATCAAGTTGTTGTCTCACTAAACCTTTCTCTTCAAAGTAAGCACTTATAACAGCCCAAGCATCTTCTTGTGTGATATCTTCTTCTTCCTCTTCTTCTTCGTCAATCATCATTATGTTTTCGTTCTCATTCTCATATTCATATTCACCTCCATTCATCTTTTCTTAATAGTGATTTCAAGTTTAGTAAATTGAGGTTTCTCAATCGGATGATTTTTAGGGTTCTTAAGCTAAGAACTAGAAATCGTTTAACAAAATGCGAAAATTCTTACAGAAGAAATGTAGGATTATGGAGGGATTTTATGTGATTTAAAATTTGTAAGTTCGTTTGTTAAAAGGGGGGGTAATAGTTGATTCGCAGATATGAACTGCGAAACGAGAGAGAATGAGAAGAATGACAAATGGGGCGTATGAGAGGGGGGTAGTGCGCAATTTATAGACGAAGAGGGTAAGCGGTTCGTGGGGTTGAATATCGGTGCTTGCAGAACCGGAAACGGTTCGGTCATTTTTGATGCAAGGCTTTCGGGGCCCTTATTTGGTGTCAAAACTCGAAACCCATGAGCCAATACTCTACGGCCGCCCCCGCCCAATCCACCCGGACAAAGGGTTGCTATACCAAGTAGGAGTTGAGCAGAGTCTCTACACTAAGAGGTGAGGTAGACACCAAAAATTAAATAAAAAAGAAGAAAATAAAATTAAATAAATTAGAGAAGTTAAAGTGGCTATAATCAAGAAAGGCAAGTTTTTTAAGTTTTCTTTTTTTTTTAAATGTTAATTTTTTAGTCATATTTATTCATTTCTCCAAAATCCTCATACTATCTTTGCAGAGCATGCATACAAGGCTAGTTACTATGTGTTTGGGCTTAGACTAAAAATCGATTGGACCCAGCGAATATAGATCTGGTTTCATTAGAACTGGTTCTGGAACCAAACCTAAGAAATCGGTTGCAACTGATTTTAATTTTGTGTATTAGAATTTTGGACCCCGTAATTCCGGTTTTGAGACATGTTATGTGATGGAACCAGTGTAGGACTGGGTACTTGGTGGATTTTTTAATTGTGTCCTTAATAACTAAGAGTCCTAAAACTTAAGGGCTTGTCAACGTAAGTTTGAGCGAAATTATATTAAATGATGCTGATACGATCTTGCAGTTCTTGTTTTAATTTTTTGTAACTTAATAATGAACAAACTTAGCTTTTGAATGCCATCAGACTTCATACCGATTTTAGGACCAATTCTAAAAAGTCAAACCCAATCAAAATCAATCTTGCCTCTATCTCGTAGAGAACCAGGTACTTGGTGTTGGAACTATTCCCAACTGATTTGGGGAACTTGTTCGACCAATTTCAATTCCGGTTCCGAATTCTAGGAATTGTTTGCGACCGGTTCCAAGCCCGGATCTTAGTACATTGACTGGGTACCCGCTTTTGTGAGTATTTGATTAGATAGCCCAACCTGGCCCAAGAAACCTTGGTACCCGACTTTTCCTAGTCGGGTTACGGTAGCCAATGCTCAAATTAAGAAATAGAATGTCAAGAACTTAATGTTTGTAGTTGTACTTGCTGCAAGTTATTAGGGTAATTTGGTTATTTAGACTCTTAGTATGTAAAGACGATTTTCATCTCTTTATATATATAATAGTGTCAGGCAACCTAAACAGGTTAGTCAATCATTCCAATAATCGTACATGGTATCAAGAGCCTAGGTTTAGAATTTTTTTCTCTCACTTCCGTACACACACAAACCCTAGCTCCGGTTTCTTTCTTTACTCCGGCGACACCACATGGCCACCAACGCCACTACCTCCACCGGTATTGCAACCTCCGTCGCCGCCAGCCCTTCTACACCGCTGGCCCACCCGCGTGTCTCCTTGGCAGTCCAGCAATTCGCTGGTTATGACACGCAAGCCCTAATGGGCGCTTCAACGCACAACGTGCACACCGGGCCTCTTCATGGCTCCCCGCTCGGTGCTGCCCTTGGTGGCCTCCAATGCCTCTTTGGTTGGTGTTTCTCCATCAAGGAATCCTATGAATCGGTTTGCACCACCCGGTTTCGATGGCCCAGCCTTGTTTTATGCGTCTACGTCGCAACCATCTTCCATCATTCACGATCCTTCTTCGTTCGTTCCTTTGACACCTATTGCGCAACAATTAGTCACGACATCACGAGATTTGTTACGATTAAATTGACAACACCTGAGGATTTCCTTGTCTGGGAAACTCAAGTTACATGTTTTTTGTTAACACATCAGTTGCTTGGCATAGTTGAAGGTACCGTTTCTATACCTTCTCCCACTAGTGTTGATCATGTTGGTAATTCAGTTCCTAATCCGCAATTTTACGAGTATTTACGACTTGATCAACAAATAAAACTTTGGTTGTATGCTACGTTATCACGTGACGTTATGCTTGATGTGCACGAATTACACACTTCTATGGAGATTTGGAATAGGTTAAAGTCGAGGTTTTTATATGCTAGTATGGCTAGGTCCATGGAATTGAAAGGTCGGTTGAGTCATATGAAGAAACCTGAACAACAGACTATGGAAGCGTTCTTACGTGAAATTAAGATTATTGTTGATTCCTTAGCTGCTATTCAGTGTCCTGTCTCTCAGTATGATCTCGTTCAGTATACCTTGACTACCTTGGATCAAGATCGTGATTATGATGCCCTTGTCACTACTTTGTTACAATTTCAAACGTCTTTGACATTTGATGATCTTCGCCCCAAGCTACTTCAGCATGAGCAACACATTAAGGCTAATGATACGTCTACTACTCATCAAGATTTAGTCACTGTTCAGTATGGCTCTTCAGGTTCACAACCGTCTACTTCGGGTGGTTCGAATTCTAAAGGTCAAGGGGGTGGTAAGAACAAGAATCGCAACAACAATCGTAACAAGGGTGGTCGTGGTAACAATCGCGGCAATGGAGGACAGGGTGGTCGTGGTAATGTAGGCCGAAATAATGGTATATGTACAATTTCTAACATTTCATTGGTTGATTATTCTTGTGCCAATTATATTGCTAATGATTTGTCTTCAGCAGGAAGTAATCCATCTAACGACAATTTAGCCAAAACCCCTTCCTCCGATACTTGTGGTCTTTGTTGGTATCCAGGTCTCTGTCTTCCCCTAGTCGCCCCCTTCGCCTCACGAAGGTGTGTCATGTTCCCCAGTTAAAACATAATCTGATGTCTGTTCAAAAGTTATGTCAGGATAATTCTTGCATAGTTTGTTTTGACGAGTCTTCTGTTTGTGTTAAGGACAAGACCACGAGGGCGGTTCTGTTGCGGGGAATCAGTAGGAATGGTGTCTACCCTCTTCAGCCTCACATTCTTGAGTCAGAGTCGTCTTCCCAAGTCTGTTTAGAGTCTTCCCGAGGCCTCAGAGTCGTCAGTCCCTGCTCTCATTGCGACCAAGGAGTCTGGAGATGTTTGGCATGCTCGCGTTGGTCATACCTCTGCTAGAGTTCTAGGAAACTTACGTTCACATAATTTAATTTCATGTACTTCTAAATTTCATGACGATTGTGTTCATTGCAAAGTAGGAAAGATACATCGTTTGCCTTTTGAGTCTGTGACTCATCATGCTCCCTATCCCTTACATTTGATACATAGTGATCTTTGGCAATCGCCTGTTAAATCGAATCAATATTTTCAGTATTATGTGGTTTTTGTTGATGATTCTTCGCGTTATTCTTGGCTTTATCCACTTAAGTTGAAATCTGATGTTTATTCGACTTTCTTAGCTTTTCAAAAACTTGTTGAGAATTTGTTTAATTCCAAAATTAAGTTTTTCCAAAGTGATGGTGGACGTGAGTTTGATAACACGCCTTTACTGCAACACTTATGTGACTCGGGAATTTATTTTCCAAAATCTTGTGATAGAACTCAAGCACAGAATGGTGTTGCAGAACGGAAACATCGAACCATTATTGAGATGGCACGTACTATGCTTATACAATCTGAGTTGCCAACTCGATATTGGGTCGATGCGTGTTATACGGCTGTTTATACGATTAATCGTATTTCGAGTTCGACATTGCAGGGTTCATCCCCCTTTGCCAAGCTTTTTCATCGTCCGCCAGCCTATGAGTTTTTGAAATGTTTTGGTTGTGCCTGTTTTCCTCTGTTTTTGGATCCTAAAATCAACAAATTACAGGCTAAGTCGATTCAATGCGTTTTCATTGGCTATACGTCAAATTATAAGGGCTATCGATGTCTTGATCCCCTTTCTGGCAAAGTTTACACGAGTCGTCATGTGTTATTTAGTGAACATACGTTTCCTTATCGAACAATCATGTCTAGCAAGTCCCTTGACTCGTCTTCAGATGAGTACCTTGACACCTTGTGCTTGCTTCCTAGCTGCACTCCGTCTAGTCAGTCTCCTTTGCCCATGGTTGCGTCTCCTAATGTTTCGTATGGTCCACCCATCGTGTCTAATGTGTCCACCCGCGTGTCCTCGTCACCCGCGCCGGCAGCCACACTCCTTCCCACGCTGGCAGCCACTGCCAGCCCACACACGCATCCTGCTCTGCAGGTTTGCTCGTCCGTCCAAGTGGCCCACAACCTTCCCCCTCCTTGCCCGCAGCCTCGTTGGCTCATACGCCAGCAGATGCTGCCCACCCGTAGGTACAGCCTGCGCCCGCAGTCATCTGCTCGCCTATGATGCCCAGCGAGCCCACACCTCCCTCGCCCGCATCGCCCAGCCAGCGCGCATCTCCCCGCACGCAAGGCCTCTCCGCAACCGAGGATGTCTATGCTTCCCCTACCTTATTATCTCCTCCGTCCATGGCTCATGACCCTCCTTTGTCATCCCCGTCTCCCATCGTCCCTCCCCCTCCCCGTCGTCCTAGAAGGTTGTCTAAGTGTGTCGATCCCACTAATGTCCATACAATGACTACTCGTTTAAAAGAGGGAATTATCTCCACTAGGAATTTGATGAACTTAAAAACCGAAGTTGTTGATTCTGAACCATGTAATTTTAAACAAGCGTCTAAAGATTCTCGATGGCAACAAGCCACACGTGATGAGTATACGACATTAAGTAAGAACGACACATGGGAACTTGTGCCTCGCAACAACAATAGAAACGCTCTTGGTTGTAAGTGGGTGTATAAGATTAAATATAATTCTTATGGTACTGTGGAGCGGTTTAAGGTCAGACTTGTTGTTTTTGGTAATCATCAGCAGGCAGGTATTGACTACTTTGAAACCTTTAGTCCTGTTATTAAGCCTACTACTGTTCGCTTAGTTCTCACCATTGCTGCTACTTTTAAATGGCCTATTAATTCGTCAACTCGATGTTAAAAATGTTTTCCTTCATGGTTTCCTCAATGAGGAAGTCTATATGAGTCAGCCTCCTGGTTTTGAACATTCTTCTAAACCTCATCATGTTTGTCGGTTACGAAAATCCATTTATGGTTTGAAACAAGCTCCTCGAGCTTGGTTCTCTCGTTTCAGTAACTTTCTACTCTCTATTGGTTTCATGTGCAGCAGTTGTGACACCTCCATGTTCACTCTCAATAATAGTGGTCATATTATCATTCTCTTGTTATATGTTGATGATATTGTTCTTAAAGATAGTAGTCACTCCTTACTTTAGAACTTTATCAGTGTTCTCTCTGCTCAGTTTGCTATGAAGGATTTGGGTGATTTGCATTATTTCTTAGGCATTCAGGTTTTACGTACTCCTCGGGGTTTGATGTTGTCTCAAAACAAATATGTAGTTGATCTTCTTCACAAATTTCATGTTCATATTGTCAAACCCGTACGTACTCCTGTTGTCTCTCGTGTCACTCTCTCTCTCTTAGATGGTGAACTTCTTGCTGATCCCACAGATTATCGTAGTATGGTTGGTGCATTACAATATTTGACTATGACTAGTCCTGATATTGCCTATGCTGTTAATTCGGTTTCTCAATTTATGCATGCGCCTCGTACTACTCATCTTCACGCTGTGAAAAGAATTTTCAGGTATCTACAGGGAACTTCTGATTATGGGCTATTTCTTCACAATACTGGCTCCCCTACTGTGACTGTTGCCTACTCTGATGCTGATTGGGCCGGATGTCCTGACACTCGGCGCTCTACTACTAGTTATGCTGTCTTTCTAGGGAAGAATTTGATCTCCTGGCTGTCCAAGAAGCAACCTACTATTTCCAAGGCTTCCACTGAAACTGAGTATCGTGTTGTTGCCTACACTGCAGCCAAAACAATTTGGATACGTCAATTGTTGGTTGATTTAGGGTATTTTCATCGACGACCTATCATTCTCTATTGTGACAATGTTTCTGCTATGTATCTTACTGCCAATCCTGTTCATCAAGATCGTAGTAAGGACATTGATGTTGATTATCATTTTGTTTGTGAGATGGTTGCTAATGGTGGACTTCAGGTCAAGCACGTTCCGACAGTTACAGGTTGCTGATAATTTTACTAAGGGTCTCTCTTCTGAGTTGTTTTGTAAACATCGTTCCAATCTATCCGTGATTCCTCCCCGTAAAGATTGAGGGGGTGTATTAGGGTAATTTGGTTATTTAGACTCTTAGTCTTTAAAGACGGTTTTCATCTCTTTATATATATAATAATGACAGGCAACCTAAACAGGTTAGCCAATCATTCCAATACTCGTACACAAGTTTCAACAAAGAGATGAATCTACAACTAAAGGGGACATAATTTTGCAAGTTTAACAACTTAAGGCATTATTAGACTAGTATTTAGGCTCGTGCAAAATGTACAGGAAATTTTATTCTCAGTAAGGTGCACAGATCACAAAAAGATTTATAAAGAATTTCAATATTTAAGTTAATGGATGTCCGAATAAATATATAAAACTCGATCAGTAGTAAAACAAAGTATAAGCATCCGATGCTTTTTAAGTCAATATTAATGGTAAGTCCATGATTCACTAATTAGTACCGATGTATGTAATTATTAAATAGTAGATTAATACTCCAAATGTTTTCATCGTTTTAACTCATGAAGTTCAAGCTCATCTATTCAAGCATATTTCAATTGTTTTTAATCCATGTATTTATATTTTAAAAAATAAAACTTCTAACCAATATTATTTGACTACTTCACATCACATAACCATTGTTCTAACATGTGTATCGTATTTCTATTGTTCTAAGCCGTTACAAAAAGTTCTATTTAAAAAGAGTGTTTAATGTAGTATAAGTTATTATATTGCCTTAAGCAATCAACTATAAGGATAAATAGTCAAAATAGAATCAAAATATATTTATAATAGATTTTTTTAGTCAACACTCAAGGTATACAATTTTTAGTATACACCTTGGTATACCATGAGCGTGGTACACCCAAAGCTATTTGTTGCTCCAATAGACTTGGATATACCATGCTCATGAGACACTCCATTGGATGATGCGTACTTTCCCAGATCAAGGTAAGCAACTTTATAGAAACTTCATAATACTAATGCTTAAATCTTTTATTACTAAATATTAGATAATACCTCAAACATGTCGAATGTTCTAACCCATGAATTTCAAGCTCAACGTTGTAACTTATAATACTTAATTTTTACATGAATAAGTTAAACTAAGAGGATCATAGTCAATAGTAAAACTTTGATTGCAAAAATATAGGTAATAGAATAATGTTTAATCTCTAAAACGTTTATAAATATTCTCTTCATTTATCTCTAAAACTTACTTATTTTTAGAAGATCAAATTAAAAAACTCATACTTTTCGAATTGCCAAACATAAATTAAAATTTTTTTGTTTTATGATATAATTTAATTTACTCCCCCCTAATTTTCCACAAAATAATCTTTTCATTTATTAAGAATTATTTTCCATATAGAAGCATTCAATCATTCCAATCAATTTTGGACATTTTAAAATTTTCTCCCTATTTTCGTATAAAACTTTCTTTATTTTGGAAATCGAATTAAAAACTTATATTTTCCAAAAAAAAATTAAAGTGAAAAATACTCTTTCCTCATAATTTGTAACAAGATATAATCTTATGATATTTTTCTATCGGAAAATATTCTAGATATTTTTAAATATTCTCCCCATTTTTTTTCTAATACTTGCGTCATGTATTTTAGAAAATGAATAAGAACTTAAACATCTGAAATCTTGAAGAAAAATAATTTTATATAATGTCGTTATTTGTAGCAAAATAGTGTTTCTATCTATTTACACTAGCCTTTTATACACGCTATGCGTGCGGCGACTTTTTAAGCTACATTGGTATAACGTAGTAAAATAAGTGAAAAGTCATTCTCTTTACGAATAGTATTTAGAATACTACCAATTTATTTAAATTTTCAGCATAGCAACAACTCAATAAATCAAAAACTCAAACTATCAGACATTCACCAGATAAATGCAAGAAAAATCATACTTTATCTCTCCACAGCGACGTATTTAGAATACTACCAATTTCTTTAAATTTTCAGCATAGCAACAACTCAATAAATCAAAAACTCAAACTATCAGACATTCACCAGATAAATGCAAGAAAAATCATACTTTATCTCTCCACAGCGACGTCGCCAAAACCAAAACTCGAAAGAAAATTAATTAACTCAAATTCAATAAAGAAACGATGAAAAACAATCAAAAATGAAAAAAATTATACTTCATAGGGTTTACACAGTGATCAAATGTTGAGGTTTAGAGATGAAATTGACGAAGAAAGTACATTAAAATGGAGTGAGAGAGGAGGTGGAGACGGTTAATTGATGTGGTTAGAGTTTGGAGGGAGAAATTGGAAATTTTGGGGAAGAAGAAGTTTGAGTTTGATATTGGAGATAATTACGTGAAATGTGGTTTTTGTATTTTGTTTTTTTGAGGATAGTAACCGTTTAGTTAAAACTGCCTATTGTCTCATTGTCTGTTCTATACGTAGTTTTCTTTTTTCTTATATTTTTCTTTTTGTATTTATTAATTAAATAAAAAAGGGTAAATTGGGCAATACATTAAGTTTGGTGTCCCTCCCCTCTTCCCTTACAGTATAGAGATATATTTCATTAAAGTTAAAGAGTTAGATCTTTTAGTTTTCTAAAATATCTACATATTTATAAATATTCTCTCTTTTTCTTCGAGAATTTTCATTATTTTGGAAAACAGACAAAAGACTCATAATTTTTGAGTAAAAATGATTACCTTTTTTTTGATGCATGTGATTTAATTTTATACCCATATTTTGTAATGAAAAAGTTCCCCCTATTTTGTAACAAAATCCTCACAATAAGGTTTCGACTTAAAGTCTTACGTGTAAGGTTTTACTTTAGAAGCGTAAGATAATAAATTTTAAAATCTTAAAATTTTAAGGTAAAATTTTAACTTAAAATCTCATATGGTCTATGCTGATGGATAGACCATCTAATACAAGTTTATATCTTTTGGTATACATACTCTACAATTTCGCCAAACAATACGATTTATGATTTTGCCTTATTTTGTTTTCAAATAAGTTAATGCCAAGATTTACTAATGATTACATTTAATGAAAGTATTTGGAATAAAATACGGGGATATTATCAACACATATAGATTGATATGTTGCTAATACCATTGTAAAAATTTCCTGCCCTTTTGGTAAGCTTTTGATAAGGGTTAAAAACGTGGAAGAGAATTTTCTCAAAAAATTGAGTATCATTACTTACGATTTTTATATACAATACATACTTAAATTCACGATAATATTGACATGATGAATGATATTAAGACTTTTGTCGTAATTTACGATCCAGGGACATAATTTATGATTTTGCTACACATAGTCCATGATATTTCGAAAAAGTATTTTACACAATAAGTAACATTGATGTTTTAAAATTTTGGGAAATTTTATATGGTGACCTCTAGCTTTTGAAAATTCTACATGGTGGAAATATTTTTTTGCATTCTCTTTGGTGACCTCTAACTTAATTAATTTATTTGTTATAGCCTTTTATAATTTTATTTATCAGTTTTACATTTTAAAATGCTTTAAAATTAGATAAATAGTTTTTTAAACTCAAAAAACAAATTCAAAAAAGAAATCAAGATACTACAACAACTGAACACATTACCTTCTTCTTAGTCCTTCCCCTCTCCGTTTGCTATTCTTCACTCTCTGTTCTGCTCTCCCCCAAAAAACATATACAAAAAAGAAATCAAGTTTGATTTGGACATGAGAAGCTTCCATATTCAAGGCACTAGACTGCTCCAGATCAATATAAATACTTCACTGTATTAATCTTGTAACATGATCACTTGCATTATAAACCCATCCATTACATTAATCATTCCTCCTTTTCTCCTACTATCGTCTGTAGTTTAATTTCTCTCCCATTTTCCCCCTATTCTTCCCACCATTTAATTTTTTTCCAACATACTTGCAAAATCATTGAAAACGTGAAAATTTTCGAAAGTTAACACTTACCCACTTCATTTGACTTCCTTAATCACATGTTCTCTTCTCAACAAAAAAAATCACATTGTTCACCTCCTCATTTCTAACGCATTTGGATTTTTCTTTTACTAGTTGCATGTAATCTGAATATTTCGGCAAATGTTGAAAACAAAAGGAAGAAGAAACAGGAGAACCCCTTTGCTACTTCCTCCGTTTTTTAAAAAATGTGACACTTTTAAATTCACGGACTCCTAGGCAATTTTTGGGAAAGAAAGAGAGAAAAAAAATAAGGGGACCCATGTGAGAGGAAAGAGATAGAGAGAGTTTATTGACCAAAAAAGAAAGTGTCACATTTAATTTAAAACTTCCTAAAATAGAAAGTGTCACATTTATAAAAAAAACGGAGGAAGTATTTTATTTTACTTTTTGGTAAGTGTATTATTTTATAACATTTTTTAATTTAAAATTAATTTTTTTAGATGAAAAAGGCTATAGAAAAGAAATAAATAAAGTTCAAGGTTACCAATGAGAATGCATAAAAAAAATTCCACCATGTAGAATTTTTGAAAGTTAGAGGTTACCGTATAGAATTTTCCTAAAATTTTTATATGCTAAAATTTGTCTCAATTAATGGGCCATGGGCGGGTGCCCCCCTCCACGACCGCCCTTACACGATATGGAGGGAGCCAGAGACCATGATCAACAATAGCCTAAGTATACTAGTGACCATCCTTCACACCAACAAGATACATAGTATGGGGAGCATGCATAAACTGCAAAACTAGATGTACAACGCGAGCAATATCATATCGTGTTATAGTCAAGTAATGTAAAACTCCTGCCATACGACAACGCTACTTAGTAGGGCCTGCTTATAGCTCACCATCAACAAAAGAGAGTGATACGAGTGTTTACCTTACCACCCAGACATCCTATGTTAATTACCCCTACCTCTAGGTCCAATTCTAGAGGTAGGGGTTACTACACGTAGCTAGCAGTGATGTGCCTTGGGCACATACACGCATAGGCTAACTAGCATCATAGAGAAACGAGGCATGCTAGACGTAGGAAGACCAGAATTTTTTAATGTCAGTTGTTAGTCGGAAAAACGGGTGCTAAGATTGGTGTTAAGAACTATAAGAGGCATACTAGAATGAGAATCAACCATGGATCAGTACGGAAAAACAATCTCATAAAACAATACATATCGACTCACATAGACTAGACCAGTAAGAGTCTTCTATTATTAGCTAACTAGATTTCTATGCACGCGATGCGTGCTACAACAATTTTATTATGAAATTTTATGATCTACAGTAGATAATTTTATGGATAGTCGCATCTAACCACTTAAACTTTTCATATTTTTAGAAACTCCTACATTAATGTTTTTTTTTTTAAATTCCACCTACCATTTAGAATTTTATTAAAAACTCCCACCACTTAACGATTTTTGTTAACGGAATTTAACAAAAATCATTAAGTGGTGGGAGTTTCTAATAAAATTGGGAATGATAAGTGGAAATTTAAAAGAAAAATTCATTAAGGTGGGAGTTTCTAAAAAAGTGAAAATTATAGGTGGTTTTGAACAAAAAAACCTAATTTTACTTTGCATACGATGTGTGTTTTGGCTACTGTAACATGATAAAATATGAAGGTACACAACATATTTTATTTTCAAGCTAAATTCATTTTGGCTCATTTTTCTTTGGAAACATCCCTTACTCGCCACCATCAACTACAATTTTTCTTACATAGTACCCGATAAGGTATTTTTTGCTCATTGTCCAAATGAGAAAAAATTCAAAAGTACTTGAAAATACTTTATCATATTTCTCACTCATGCTAAAATACTTTATCAGGATCAATTTGATCAAATGTGCTTTTACTCATGAACAATCAATTACTCATGTATTTCAAAATAAAAAATTTCGAAAGGTATATAAAAGTATAGCAAAGTGGGTGTCTATCTATAGATCTCAAAAAAATAAAATCGTTGATATTTTTTAAAATTGTTTTTACTTTGTAGGTTTCTAGATATTTTAGTTAGAAGTTTTGAACATCTTTTATTAAAAATCTGATGGCTAAATTTGAAAATAAAACTTAATTACTTAATAAACTCATTAATTTATTTTATTTATTTTTCCTTTTATTCTTTTTGGTGTCCACCCCCACCTCTTCACTTATATAATAGAGATATGTCCTCCTTTTTTTATTAGTTATTCAAATAAGATTATAAAAATGGTGTCGGTTTGAAATAGGTGACTAAAAAGGAAACAAGTCAACTAAAAACCTCCTAAAAAGATATACAAGTCGACTAATAAAAAGGAAGAAGTATGCAGTAAAATAAGAAGAAAAATCTATTAAAAAGATTTGTCTTCATACAAACATCAAAACTTTCTGAGCTAGAGAACTCACTTACATAATCATCAAACCATAAGAAGTCCAAACATGGCAAAGAATCAAAATCAAATCAATAATTAGAAGGGGAAAAAAAGCCTTGAGACAATAACAAGAATCTCTAGCCAGCTAATTGACTGCCCATCTAATAAAATGGGTAGCTAATTGAAGTAGTGACATGGTTGAAGGATAAATTTGATCTTAGCTAGCTAATTGGAAGTTTGTTCTGTTTTCTTCTCAAGAAGCTTTCTCAGTTTGTTCTGTTTTATTCTCAAGAAGCTTCTCAATAACATCAGCAGCTTGTTGGATTGTTGATATATCTTGAGCTTTGTCTTCATCCACATTGATTCCAAACTCTTCCTCCAAGTTCATCACTATCTCAACCTGCCAATGCCCACAAAGATTTATTAACTCATTAATTTACACACATCCACCTTATTTTTGACACTTGCATTAGTTGCATACATTTCACAATTTGCCCATCTGTTACTTAACCACAAATGTACTTGTACACTAAAGTGTACCTAAAGGGACGTACACCGGGACTATTTTTGCAGGGTGGCACGTCAACATGGTGTATGATACATGCCGGGCAAGGACCTCAGCACATGACAAACGTTATGTGCACGCTGCCTAGATATATATAATTAAACTGCTCCATCAAACAAATTTTCATTGCTAAGGTTCCAACATCTAGTATACCTTAAACAAGGTTCACCAAATCTTTCCTAAGATCACGTGAGTGAACCTCACAATAGTTTTATCTTGTCACCGTATACCCTCACATAAATTATCTAATGGGTAGTTAATTTTAATTGACGAGGTAACAAAATTATAAGAAGACGGATGTACCGTGTCCAAGGAATCAGCACCAAGTTTACTGAACTCAGAATCAGCAGTGACTTGAACGTCAGCTCCCAAAGCCAATTTCTCTCTTACAATTTCGCAAACTTTGTCAACTGTTTCCTTCTTTGCCTGCCATCCATTATCATGGTTAGTATTGATAGCATCTACGAACTGCATCACAAGTCTCACAGAGGTACAACTATGCCATATAATATTGGCATCATATATGGCTGGTATAAATTATAATGTATGTAATCCATGAGGATCAAGAAGTAACATATCAGAGAACATACCGCACATATTGAGAGACGTCGAGACGTTGTGAGTGTTGGGAGACGGTGTTTGGCCCAATCCAAGGACACTATACTTGAAAGTCTTCCATTCCCCTGCACATTTTGTAAATTTTAGGCATGACATCAATTTATTCTCTAAAATAATATACTGCACTAGATTTTAGATGTACACAACAACACGAATGGGTAAACACACGAGTATCTAATGCATCCCTGAATCACACATATATCATACACTGATACACGAAAGGGTACACTTAGATAGGATATGCTACATTGTTAAATATGGTTCTCAACTTTATAGAGGTTGTCTGAGATGATTGTATTTGAGTGTCTGAGTCACTTCAATTTGTTTTCCTTTTTATTTGATCTCTATTGTTTATGCTGCATGACTTTGAATTAATGAAAGTCCTCTTTACTTCATTTTGAATAAAAAGGAAAGGGAAGAAGAAAATAATTGACCTTAAGGAACTCAAAAGTTTCTAATAGTTAATTAGTTAGATATAATTAGGAACAGCTTATTGAAAAGAACTTTAGTTGGACTATCTAAAATATCCGCAAATCTTTTACGCTCATGAAATCCCTGATTTCCCAACACAAAAGTTCCTTATTACTGTTATTAGATACTATACTACCTCTGTTTCTTAATACTTGCAATATGAAAATGAATATAAAACACGAGGAGAGAGGGTGAAACATGATCCGTGTGCGAACTGAGAAGTTTAGAGTACAAGAAGAGTTCAACTCTTGCACCAACTGCCTATTACTATAGCTAACATAAGTGTTCTGCTCTTGCGCATCAAAAGTGAGAAGTTTAGAGATTACATCATCTATACAACTCAGTCTCAAGAAACCATATTAGACAAGGGTACACATTCATATATCAAACTCTATTTCACATCAACAAGTTACATTGTACTCACTCGGTCCCTAAAAGTAAACATCATTGCATTGTTTTGGGTTGATCATGCATATTCTCTCCAATCATATGGAAATATGGGACAGGGATCCTTTTGTGAACAAATCAACTCAATAAAAAACCTAAGTTGATGGGTGAAAGCCCAAGAATAGTTTTATACTCTATTACATCTCCGGCCTTGAAGTGTGGATGTAGCACAAGCCTCCGTATACGTGTCGTGACACTAAATATTCCACTTAGAAAGGAGGGATGGATGAACCCGAGACCTTATGGTCACATTATCTCTTGATACCATGTTGACAAACCAACTTAACCAAGAGGCTAATCTGACAGTTGAAGGCCTAAAAATAGTTTTACACGCTATCTCCTCTTAGTTCGTTTCAATGTACAATGTGTACTTTTTGGTAATTTTAATGTGTTTTAGACTTACCTAGTGAAATACTGAGACCACGAAAAGTCAAAGGAGCATACACTAACTAAGGTAGGGAGGAAGTACATTTCTTGGTAAAGATACAACGATAGTCGGATACGATGAAATAAAATGGACATACATTGTAGAATATATGCAACAAAGATGCTTAAGTACATTGTAGAATGCAATAAAAGAAAGAAAATTCAAAAGAAGTTTTCACCTGGTTAATTTTATGAAGTGAGGAGGACAAAGGCTGAAATCTAACAGTTGTCGCGGACAAGGAAGCCATGGAAGTTAGAGAGATAGTGGAGTGATTGAGTGAGTGAGTGAGCAGCTTATCCTGTTTGTGTAAATACAGAATGAGAGATATAGCATATAACCAATTTTAGCTTACAATAATGGAACGATGTTTGAAATGGGAGGCTTTAGGCTAAGCTTATGAGATTGAGTGGTGGACATTTGCTCTTGCATCCAAGCCTATCTATATTGCTTACCTTTTTTATACAAAAAAAAATTTGGTTTATAATGGGCCCCTCAACAAATTGAGGTCTTTAGGCCCAGTGATAAGTACTTTATTGTGCCTATTCATGCTGCATTTTTAGTGTCGATGCATATAGATTTAGAGCATTTTATTCTTGCATTGCACGGTTTTGATTACTTTGAGCTAAATGGTTGTTTCACTACTCGTTTAGTTGTTTTGGATGATTTTCAGACTAACTAACAGGTTTTTGAAGTCATATATGATCATTGGAAGATTAGTTGTGGACTGTTGAAATTAAAATGGACATAACGTTTGATCCGTAAATCGGATTGAGGTGCTTCTGGTGGGAGGTGTTAGCTCGTTTCGATAGCTTTCCAACGACTGGTCATGAGCCCAATTCCGATAAGAGACGAGAGAGATATGATCGTTCGAAGGTCACCACGGTCGTGGGGACCTGTAGCGAGCAAAACAGACTGTTGAAGATTGGAAACTGATCCTATGAAAGTCGGGGGCCACGGTCGTGGTGATTTCACCACGACCGTGGTGACCTGACTTCGGGTGTTGACCCGTTTTCTCCGTCTTAGTTTAATGACGCTTTTAATTAGTTTTTTTAGCTTAGACTCGACATTATCTCATACTTAGTTTCTAATTAACTCTCTCTTAGCCCTAAAACTCTCTCAAACACTAGTTTACTCCTTTGTTTCATTATTGAAGATCGAATTCATCAATTAATTCAAGTAATTTCTCTTCTATCTCTTTCCTTTAATTTTATTGCTTAGTTTATGATGTTGAATTTATTGAATCTTAATTGCTTAGAATCCATGATTAGTGAGTAGTTCACTATCTAGGGTTTGGGCGAAAGTATGAATTAAGGGCTTAATGTAGATTATTTATGCTTTTTATGATTCAATTGTTTGTCTTTGCATTGAATGTGGTGTTTTGACACCCTAGGATAGATCTTGATCACGTTTATGCTAGGGCACTTAGGGTCTTTATTGTTCTTAATCGAACTCTAATCCCTTTTGTCATTCCCATGTTTCGACTTGATTTCTAGACCAAGGGATTGGGTAGGAATTAAGGGGATCATTTAATTAGGGGTTTTCCGAACTTAATGAATTTATTAATCAACGGACCAAAGACCATTCGAAAGAGGATTTGATTGGTTGATTAATCGATTACTCTTGAGGACCATTCGAGAGAGGACTCAAGTAAATTAGAGGGGAACTTAACCTTGTATTGACTCCGTTGTGAATCACCATAGCGTCGATTATCGTTGTCTAGCCCATGTTCATACGAGTAGCCCGAACTCTAGTGTCTTCCTTATCATATTAATCCTCCTAATTGTTTATTAGTCGGTATTCATTAGCTAGTCAATTAGTCGGTTACTTACTCAATCTTAAACCCCCAAAACCCTTCACTTAGGTAGTTTTGGACTTAGTGGACTATAGTCAATCCCGATTTCCTTGTGGTTTGACCCTTGACTTGCCTTTACTACGTGCTTAGTAGTTGCTAGTTAGGTTTATAAATTGTGTTTGCTAAGCGGTTCTTAGTGCCTTAACGACACGCTAAAAACCTCTTATCACCCAGCCAAGTCTAATATAGATCTGGTCCACGTTAAATTAATTGTAGACCCAGTACAAAGCCCAAAAGTTAAGATTTTGTAATTAATAGTTAAGGTTTTGTAATAAAAAATTACGTGTTATAAATGTAAAGTTAAGGTTTGTTTTAAAAGTTAAGATTTTGTAATTAGAGGTTAAAGTTTAACAATCAAAAGTTAGGTGGTCTATACTATTTTTAGTGTGGATCAGGTCCACCCAAGAGTTTCTCTTCTCTCACTATTATAAGTTTTGATTTGTTTAATTAAGTTCATTTAGGTTCAATTCATTTGTATATTCACCAAGAGTTGGAGTAATAATTGTTTATGCATATCTGTCAAAGAGTAAGGTAAAACCAAGAAAATTCCTAAATAAACAATATAGCTAGTCATAAAAATATTATTAATTCGTATGATTCCCTCCTCTTAGAAAAAACTTGTTCTCAAGTTTCATTTGTTAGACATGACACTAGATCACTAACACGCAAAGTTGTACATATACTCTTCTACAAAAACACCTGAAAAGTTTTATATTTTTCTCGCTGTGCACAATTTTAAACGGTCTTCCCTCAACAGATCTAACCTTACCCATTGAATTATTGTAGGCCTAATCAAGGATAAAAATTCATAGTCATCAATCTCAAAAGAATGTGAACATCACAAAGAGTCAAAGATAACATGTGAGCTCTTCTTTCCTTCTTATGAAGTGTAGGCACAAGTAAAATTCTACAGCAGAAGTTTTAGCAGAATTCATTAGCTTAAAAGTTGGGCCTTACCTTTATAATCCATTAACCTGATACAATCTAAAGTAAAGCCTTAAATCCCACTTGCATGGCCCACGATAAACTAGAGTGAGCAAGGACAACAACAAAAGCATTACGGGCTTTACGGCCCACTCAGTAGGAGGTTATCACCAAAATTGGAACTTTTGGGTTGATATCCAGAAATCAAAACCACATATCATGTCAACAATACACAAACATATTGTTAATAATGAGTAGAAAACAATTTTGTCAATGATATAATACTGCATTCATTCTCATTTGATGTTTCCATTTGGAATATGGGGAAAAATCAATACAAATTGAGATGGATGAGAATCTTTTTAATTTTATATTGTATAAAGTATATTTTGATACATTTTTGCTTTTGAAAAAGTAAGAGAGAAAGAAAAGTAGATGATTGAGAAATAAAATATTCTAAATTAGGTCATGTGTAAGACAAAAAGTAAAAAGTGTAGTAAATATTTGGTTGTTAATGGATAATATGGAGAAATAGATATTCTTAAAATGGAAAAGATTCAAAGTCGGAAGAATTTTCTGAAACGTCCAAAAGGAAAATGAGAAATATCAAATGGGAATGGAGGGAGTATTATCTTGTCATGTAAGATTATGCTTCATTTGTTCTCTTCTAGCTCCAACAGTTTGATTTTTAGGTTATTTATATGCTCTACTTTGATAAATCATACGTCAGAAATAATATAATCAACGCCGCTCCATATTTATTTTCAAGATATGAAATTTTTAGAACTTTTGATATATAACTAATGGTCAATCGTATTATATAGATAAACGTAAAAGTTAAATTGTTATAATTAAAAGAAAGTAAGAAATATATACTTACCACTACTGATTTCCTCTATTACCACTCACTAAAGACCAAAAGACGAAAACTGGCTAGTTTGACCAGAAGAATTTTTTTCTGCTATTATAGTTTAATACTTTTATAAAAAGTTGATCTTGGCCGGACATCCCTTCATGTCAGTATGTCACAATGCAAGCCCACATTAAAGAAGTTCTCAATATACACGTTATACTACAATCTTATAATTCTAGCTAAGCCTTGAGTTGGTAAAAGTAGTCATAATGAGCGGATAACGTTTAACGAATGGCTGCATTTCATGTAGTGATGGCAAATGGGTGGGCCGGGCTGGGCTGGGCCGGGTTTGTGTCGGGCTGGGCTGGCCATTTTTGAACCGGTGCGGGTCGGGAAAACAGGTGGGCTGGGTGGGTCGGTGGGTTGGGTTGGGGGGCAACCCACAACCGGTTTGGGTGGGCCTGAAACGGTTAATTGGGCGGGCTGGGTGGGCTGGGCTGGTTAATGGGTTGGGTGGTTTGGGCTGGGTGGGTTAATGAGCTGGGTGGGCTTAGTGGGTGGGCTGGTCTGGTTGCGTGTGTTGGGTTGGGCTGGGTGTGCTTAGTGGGTTGGGCCGGAAAAATTGTGCAAGATTTCTTTTTATTTTCATATTCGGTCATGATTTTAGAAATTTGAATTTAGAATTTGATGAATCTAATCTGAATGAGTGAGTTGATTATGGGTTGGTGACAAAAGAATGAAAAGAAAGATAAATGTCAAATCCCCTAATTCCCCTCAATTTGTTTGGCTGGACAAGAAAAATACTTTAACGCTAAAATACAAAGAAGATTTCAATGGGGGTTTAAGGTGGGTCAGGCGGGCTGGGCTAGGTGGTTTGTGCGGGTAACAGGTGGGCTGGGTGGTTCGGGCTTAATGGGCTGGTGGGCTGGGTGGTTAGGGCTGGGTGGGTTGGTGGGCTGGATGGTTTGGGTTGTTAGGGCTGGGTGGGCTGGTAGGCTGGGTGGGTTAGTGGGCGGTTAGATGCGGGTTGGTTGGGCGGTTACTACTGGGCTGGGTTACAACGAACGAGCCCGGTGCGGGTTTTTCTTTTTCACGAGTTGAACCGGGCTGGGTAACGGGCCAGACGGGTCTGGCCCACGAGGCCCCCGAGACGGGTTGGATTGGGTGGGCTGGCCCGGCCCATATGCCATCTCTAATTTCATGTGTTTATGGCATATTGGCATGTCAAACAATCTAGGCATCTAGCTAAGAAGTAGTAGTACTAGATAAGAGCATAAGACTTACTCCAGCTTATATACTCTTTTTAGTAGTACCACATTCTCAAGTTTGGTGTTGCAAGTAGGGGTGAGCACAACTGGGTACCCGGTCATATTTCTCGGAACCGGTACCGGAACCGGTTGGACCGGGTACCTAAAACCTGGAACCGGAACCGGACCGGTTCCGTAATTTTTGGAATTGGAACCGGAACCAACCGGGACCGGTTCATTGACTGGGTACCCAGTCTCGCAAAAGTGATTGTTATTTTGTCTATTTGGCCGGTTTCAATACCGGGTACCCGCTATCCAGTTGCATTCAAAAGCTATATTTTTCTTGTTTAGCTAAATATAAGCATCATATATAACATAATTTGATACTTCCATTGACAAGTTAGTTTCAAAAACCTTCAAGTCTTAGGCATACATTACATATGCATTAATCTCAAAAAAAATCGGTCTTGGAAACGGTTGAACCGAGTACCCAGTGGGTACCGGGTCTACAATTTCACTACCCAGAATTGGACCCAGTTCCAACCGGTTCTCAATATTTGATACCCAGACCCAGTCCCGACAGTTCCAGTTCCAGTTCCAGTTCCAGTTCCGGAACCACCGGTTCCAACCAGTTCTGGGTCTGGAACCGGGTACCCAACTTTTCTGCTCACCCGTAGTTGCAAGGAAGCCTTTGGAGATATAAATGCATAGATTATATATATTTATACTTGAGTTTGGCATACCCTTCTTATCGCCTTACGCAACCATTCTTTCCTTATTTTGTATTATTGAACATTGCGCCTAGAGGCTAGAGGATGTATCTCTTAAGTCTTAAGATATGGAAAAATGACTTTGGGGGTGTTTGACAAACAACTTTTAAATGGCTTTTTCATTGGATTCTGCCTTTTGGTCAAACAGCCAAAAAAAGTATTTGGTAACTTGTTTTTGCATTGGCTGAAAAGCCGACTTTTCAACCAGAAGCTGCTTTTACCAGCTTTTGTGCCTGGCTTTTGGCTTTTGCTTCCATTTTGTACTAAACAGCCAGCAATAAAAGCCACTTTTATCAAACACTTTTTTTAACAACCAATAATTATAAAAGTCAGAAGCTGCTTTTACCATCTTTTGTGGTTGACTTTTGACTTTCGTTTCCATTTTGTACTAAACAGCCAGCAATAACAACCACTTCTGCCAAACACTTTTTTAACAGCCTATAATAGTACAGCCGTTCAAATAAGCCACTTAAAATAGCCGGTGAAACCAGCCAGCACATAAAGCCACCAACTAACAGCCATTAGCCAATTGCCAAATACTCCCAAAGGAAAATATAGCCCTAATTGATGACTTAAAGAAGCATGATTGAGAACCATTAAGAAATGAACAAAATTCAAACCTACCATAAAACTTTGTGAACTATACATGATCAAACACATATTTTGATCATTAGGAAAAAATTCGCGTTCTACTAATAGAATTATATAAGACGGGGTAAGATAAGCTTATTTGCGGTACACATGTTAAGGAAAAAATGACGCAACATATTTAATTTACTTGTGCATTCTAAAACTTTTACTTCAAAGATATTATTCAACAAAGTATTACCACCTACCTGGTCAAAAATCCATGTTTTGAGGGAATGGTAAGCATTTCGGTTCCTAGAACAATAACGGTTGCCATCTACTTGTATGCGTAATCAAGTGAAACTTCACATATCGTGAGATATGTTCCTCGATTATAAATTTAAGATAAGGACTCAAATTCAATTAGAGCCCCCCACCCCCACCCAAAGAGTTGATCTATTAAGTTGAACAGACTAACCATACCATTGAGAGGTTTTGACCGGTCCAGTCAAGCTCTATGTTATCTGAAAAAATGCACTCTGTGTATGCAAGTATTTATAATTAAAAAGTATGGGTCTAAGATCATAACTTATTCCTCTCTTCACAATAATAGATGATGTTTTTTTCCACTGGATCTAGATAATATGGACATTAACCAAAGATCACCATCTTCTTATGACAATTATTAAACAACGACCTCCCTACAAGAGAACTTGACAATCAAACAAATCTCAACTCCCTTGGAATGCCCCCTTTGTAAAAATAATCTTGAGACATTTATCACTTATTTCTTACATGCCCGACGACTACAATGAGTCTTTAACAATCTAAGAATGCTAGACACTCTTTTAATTATCAAAATGTGCCAATGACCATAAAGACTTGCTGCTTAAGATAAGGTATTCCAACTTACGCAATACTCCCAAATTCTGCCGCATCCGCTGGAGTCTAGAGTATTTGGAAAGAACATAACCTAATAATTTTCCAGTTTGACTCTTTTAATTTTCTACGAGTCTGGCTCGGCGCATCCAATGCGCTTAAAAAATAGAACTTTCGTTCCATTGAAGACAAACAAAACACATCTCTTCCCACGTGGGGTATAAAAACTCAAAGCAAGTTGGATGGATGCCTCCCCCATTTGAATCCATTTATTTAAACGATGACGGATCCTCCATGAACTCCTCTACAACAGCATGAATAGTGCTCCAAGACTCCGGAAGCAACATCCTAGCAACTACAACCTTCAAAATAGAGCATAAAATACCCCTGATAGCGGAGTTAATAGCCTTAGGAAATGGCCTTCTCCAAGCCACAAATATGAAGATAAAAAAACTTCCTCGTAGAAGGAGGTGATATCACGTATTTATATAGTCTTTTCTCCCTTATTTACAAGCTAATTTGTGCGTCATTGGAGCTCTTGGGAGCTATTTTATGCTAACTATCGTATATAGTTGTGGTTTTGTGTTTTAGTGTTGAATTGCAGGTTTTAGGGAGTTTTCTCCCTATTCCCGAATCATTTGGAAGCAACCACGGCTTTACGAGATGTTACAAGGCACGTAGGATGGCTCGTGAGCTTTATGGATAGTTTAGGAGGTCCCAAGACCCCTAAACATGAAGATTAGAGAGCCAAGGAGTCAAAGGAGGTTTCCGTGCACTGATCGGGCAGAAATGGCCCGATCGGGCGAAATATTTATGATCGGGTATGAAAGTTGCGGACCCGATCGGGCAAGCATTGCCCGAAGTGATCGGGTGAACATCATGTACCCAGAACCGATCGGGTGTTCATCGCCCGACCCGATCGGGTGGGCTGCTCGTAGGTCTTGTTAGAGAGCTGCTGAAGAGACGCTTTCACTAGGCCATTTTGTTGCCTGGCCCGATCGGGTGGCTGACCAAGGCCCGATCTGGTGGGCGTCAAGTCCATCTAATGCTGCTGCGCTGCTGCTACATTGTATTTGACCCGATCGGGTACTGTGCTCGGGCCCGATCGGGTCTGGCGCTTAATGACGCGGATTTCGAGTTTTGATTCCGATTTCTAATTAGACTTGAGGGGTATTATAAATACCTTTTCCTCATTATCTTTTATTCATCTTTATTGATCTTTCATTAGGTTTTAGACTAGTTTTATTCTACATTGCTTTTAGTTTAATTCAAACACTTTAGATTAATTTAGAGGTGATCAAACCTATTTCGATTTCAATAAAAGTTCCTGCTTTCCGTCAATTGGTACTCTTCTCTACTCTTTATCTCTTTAATTACTTTGATTGCTTAGTTTATTTATTTAATTGTTCAAGATGCAATTCTTAGGATTTCCAATTAGTTTTGTTGTTGTCAATTCGATTATGAGTGAGTAGTTCTCTATCTAGGGTGTTAGATAGGAAAGCCATGTTTATACCATGATTGTGATTTAGATTTCTATCAATTTCTAGGGCCTGATTAGGGTGATTGTGATGTGGTTTGTTCTTATTGAGTAATTAATGTCAGTGTACAATTTCATTGATTGCTTGTGGTTAATAGTTGTTTGCACAGATCCGTCTTACGACTAGAGGCCTAGGACACATCAGTAGTTCTGATTACGTTAGTGAACATGCGGCGTATGTTGAACTATGAGCGTTGAGTCTTAACCATAGCTCAACATAGGCTTTAATCCCCCGACTCTTGACTTAGGTTTTTATAGTAGTTGACCCTATTTGATTGGTATAAGCATGGTGGACCGACCTAATACCCTAGACTTTTATTCCATAGTTTAATCCTCGATTTATTCAGTCTTCCGTAGTCTATTCCTTAGTTTAATTAATTCCTTCCTGATTTCATCTGGAGTAGCTGAATTGGTTGAATTTTGATTTAAAAACTCTGTCTCCCTGTGGATTCGACCCTGCTTCCACTGACTACCTAGTTAGAGGTCCGTAGGTTTATTTTTGATTAGGTGACACGACTAAAACCTATCAAATTTTGGCGCCGTTGCCGGGGAGACGGCTAGTTCTCTAAATTTTTATTTGATTATTTGGTCTACTTCTCTGTACCTCGTTGGAACTTTATTGTTCCAATTGAAGTACGTTTTACTGCTGCTTTTTGTTTCTTTTGTATGCCCAGGTCCCAAAGAAACGGTTCCCCAATTCCAGCGGACCCCGATCTTACTTAGACAATCAGGCGGATCCGAAAGATAAAGCAGAAAGAAAAGCAGTCTGTTCAGCTGAACACCTCTGGAACAGACACCTTGAATTCAGTTATGTCAAAATCACTGAAGTCATATGGGGTGCCCAACCCGGATGGTCTCTCCACTGGACCTACTATGCCCACCATTGCCGCAGCAAATTTCGAAATCAAGCCTGGACTCATCAGCATGGTCCAGCAAAATCAGTTTGGTAGGCATCCTACTGAAGATCCGGCAAATCATCTACAACGGTTTCAACAACTTTGTCGAACCGTTAAACATGCCGGCGTCACTCCAGATCAACTCAAAGTCATGTTGTTCGAGTTTTCACTGAGAGATAGAGCCCAAAAATGGTTGAACGATGTGAAAGAAACCGAGTGGAGTGAGATTTCTGCTGCATTTCTGAGAGAGTATTACCCACCTACTAAAACAGCAGAAATCAGAAATAAACTAGCCACGTTTTTCCAAGAGCCTGATGAAACATTAAGGGAAGCGTGGGCTAGGTTTAGAGATTTACAGAGAGAGTGTCCACACCATAATATGGACAAATGGTTCTTGACGCAGACATTCTACAATGGTCTGCAGCCTCAGACGAAGTGTATTGTTGATTCGTCTGCAGGAGGAGTGTTTTTAGACAAGGCAGTTGATGAGGGTTATGAATTCATATCAAATCTTGCAGCCAATGACCATACATCATCTAGGAGTTTGACTAAGAAGGTACTTGAAGTTGACGCTATTTCATTGCTTACATCTCAGATGGCGCAACTAACTCAGCAGCTAATGAAGTCTTCTAGTCCGACACCTCCACCCATGAGTATCAATGCTATGTCTGCAGTAGCACCCATTACCTCATCTTACTGCGAGGTATGTGGTGTTCAGGGTCACTTTGGGCATGACTGTCAGTTCAGTCAATTTCAGATGGAGCAGGCTAATGCCTTCCAACAAAGACCACAAACCTTCCCCCTTCACATAACTACCAAAACCCACAAAACCATCAACCTCCACCTCCACCTCCACAAAACTACCCTAAACCTTCATACCATCAAACCCCACAAAATTTCCAAAGACCACCACCACAAAACTTCCATCATCCCAATAACTTCCAAACTCCATAAAATTTCCACACCCCACCTCCACAAAACAACCCACAAGAGCCTAGCAATTCTGAACTGATGAAACTGATATTGTCTATGCAAAAGGCAAATGAGGAAACAAGGAGGGCTCAAGAGAAGCACATCCAACTTCTCGAGGCTCAAGTTGCTCAGTTGGCAGAATCTAATGCACAGAGGCAGCAGGGACAATTGCCAGGGCAACCAGTTCAGAGAGAACATGTGAATGCCATCACTCTTCGTAGTGGCATTGCATATGATGCCCCTCCAATGCCCATTGATGAGGTTACCCCGACTGCAGGGAAGAAGAGGGTGGTAGAGGAAGGAAAAAGAAAGAATTCGACGTCTGAAGTCGATTTGTCTGCAGAAGCTGAACAGACAGGGAAGAAAAAGGAGAAGGTTTCTGAAACGCCTTTTACACCAAGGCTACCTTTTCCTTACAGGATGCAACAATCCAAGGTCGATCAGCAGTTTGGTAAGTTCTTGGCTATGGTCAAGAACCTTGAGGTAACGATTCCATTTACAGATTTAATTACCCAAGTGCCTGTTTATGCCAAATTTCTGAAAGACATGATCACTAAGAAAAGAGACTTTGGTGGGGTAGAACGTGTCGCTCTTACTGAAGAGTGTAGTGCTTTTATTCAAAATAAAACCCCACCAAAGTTAAAAGATCCTGGTAGTTTTTCTATACCCTGCCATCTTGGACCTATTTTTATTGATAAGGCTTTGTGTGATTTAGGTGCTTCTGTTTCTGTTATGCCATTATCTGTTTATAAGAAACTGAACATGGGAGCCCTTAAATGCACACAAATCACTTTACAGATGGCGGATCGTTCTATAAAATACCCTCTAGGTGTTTTAGAGGATGTTCCTGTTAGGGTTGGGAAATTCTATATCCCTGTTGATTTTGTGGTGTTAGATATGGATGAGGATGCCCATATTCCTATTATCTTGGGTAGGCCGTTTTTGTGTACTGCTGGTGCTGTCATTGATGTCAAGTCTGGGTCTTTAACTCTGAGTGTTGGTGATGATAAAGTGATTTTTAAACTAACCAATGCTGTTAAGGCACCTATGCTTGAACAATCTTGTTGCAGGGATGAGGTTCTGGATGAAGTAGGGGTGGAGAAGGTTCCAATTCCACCTAAGGTTGCCTCACCGTCTGGAGGCATTGTCAAGAACATTTGGAGGAGAAAGATGTTTGATGAGGGTGGCACTCATTGCCAAGCCCCTCCTATTTGAGAGAGGGAGGATTATGGTCGTGCGAGACCTTTATAAACCAGCGCTGTGCGAGAGACAACTCGTATTTATTTTCTTTCCCTTTTTCTTTTCTTTTTATTTTTCTTCCTTTTGTGAGCGAGAGTGAGGGTACTAACATTGTTTTTCCTCTTAGCATAGTCCTTATCACCTTTTGGCATTGAGGACACTGCCAAGTTCAGCTTGGGGGAGGAGTTCTGTTTGTATTCCCTATCTCTTTTACTGCTTTCTAGAATAGTTTTACTGCTTTCGGAAAATACTGAAAAAATGAAAAAAATATGGTTCCCATGACCGGTTTAGTTTCCTCCCTGTGCCCCTTGTTGTGCTCTATTTGAAATTGATTTGACTTTGTTTTCTGGATAGCTGGGCATTTGTGATCTTGAGGCTATGATTTGATGTTTGATTGCTATGATTTCGAGCATTTCTGGATTGTATTAGACCACATTGTGCTGCATACCTGAATTGGTTAGACTATGAGGCCTCTTTGTAGCCTATTGGATTCATATTATTATCCAGTCTATTCTTGTGTGTTAGTTCCTCTTTAGTGGATTGATCTTGACTTTGACTTCGTACTTGTCTGATTTTAGATGACTTGTAGCATGTGCTGTGATAGAGGCGTTCTTTTGTCTTATTCTTGAGCTTCAGAGTGAGTTTTTGATATACTTTTATCCTCCTTAGCCCCGCTGAGCCTAATGACTTGTTTCGTGTTACTTAAACCCCTATTATGAGCCAAAAGCCTTCACTTGATATTATTCCAAGCCTAGCTTGGGGGAGCTTTTGTATGGGTTGAAGTTTGAGATTGGTTTGTTGGTTTAGTTTGGTTTTTGAGGAATTTAAAAGTGTATTTGCTGTGGTTTGAGAGTGAGAAAGAGAAAAGAAAGAAAGCAAGTTTAGAGTTGCGTGAATGAAGTTCAGAAAAATGAAAGAAAAATGAAATGAAAATTCAAAAGAATTCTAGCTCTTTCATTCACGTACGTTCATAAAAGAATATTCGCTCCATTGCTAGAAAATTGGGTTTGTTATGCGCTTTTCATTGATTTATGAGAGTTGGGTTACTTTACATGGTTTTATGGTGATTGTTGGGAGTTGTGTAGGCCATCTTAGCCCTTGTTCGAATGATTTATGCTCCCCCTTCTTGGTTTTTTTTTCCACCACATTACCCAAAAGTATCCCCTACCTCTCACCTAAGCCCCATTACAACCCTATAAAGTCCTCTTGAGCTCGTGTCTGCAATGTTCATTTGATTGATTTCGAGTTAGTTTGTCAAAGTTAAAGAGTATTTCTGCTAATTGAGTCGACTTGACTAGGATGAGCGTCATTGAACCTTCTTAAACACATGAGAGTGTGAGTGGGAAGGGTACTTATGGTCGGGTTGGTGAGTGTTCGGGCACATTCTTTGCCTGCCACAAAATTGAGAGGAGTGACACCCTTGTGAGTGCCTTTTCAGGACTTGTATGCTTTGTGGATGCTTGAATTTGATAAATTGCTTGAATGATTGGTGGTTGGATGGATTTGATTAGCCAAACTTGAATTATGCCTGCTTGAACGATTCTTAGTCTTGAAAATGTTTTGAGCTTTGAATTGCTTTTTATCTATGGGGTGAGGCAATCTATTCCATGTTCATGTTCTGTTTGCTTGAGGACAAGCAAAGGTTTAGCTTGGGGGAGTTTGATATCACGTATTTATATAGTCTTTTCTCCCTTATTTACAAGCTAATTTGTGCGTCATTGGAGCTCTTGGGAGCTATTTTATGCTAACTATCGTATATAGTTGTGGTTTTGTGTTTTAGTGTTGAATTGCAGGTTTTAGGGAGTTTTCTCCCTATTCCCGAATCATTTGGAAGCAACCACGGCTTTACGAGATGTTACAAGGCACGTGGGATGGCTCGCGAGCTTTATGGATAGTTTAGGAGGTCCCAAGACCCCTAAACATGAAGATTAGAGAGCCAAGGAGTCAAAGGAGGTTTCCGTGCACTGATCGGGCAGAAATGGCCCGATCGGGCGAAATATTTATGATCGGGTATGAAAGTTGCGGACCCGATCGGGCAAGCATTGCCCGAAGTGATCGGGCGAACATCATGTACCCAGAACCGATCGGGTGTTCATCGCCCGACCCGATCGGGTGGGCTGCTCGTAGGTCTTGTTAGAGAGCTGCTGAAGAGACGCTTTCACTAGGCCATTTTGTTGCCTGGCCCGATCGGGTGGCTGACCAAGGCCCGATCTGGTGGGCGTCAAGTCCATCTAATGCTGCTGCGCTGCTGCTACATTGTATTTGACCCGATCGGGTACTGTGCTCGGGCCCGATCGGGTCTGGCGCTTAATGACGCGGATTTCGAGTTTTGATTCCGATTTCTAATTAGACTTGAGGGGTATTATAAATACCTTTTCCTCATTATCTTTTATTCATCTTTATTGATCTTTCATTAGGTTTTAGACTAGTTTTATTCTACATTGCTTTTAGTTTAATTCAAACACTTTAGATTAATTTAGAGGTGATCAAACCTATTTCGATTTCAATAAAAGTTCCTGCTTTCCGTCAATTGGTACTCTTCTCTACTCTTTATCTCTTTAATTACTTTGATTGCTTAGTTTATTTATTTAATTGTTCAAGATGCAATTCTTAGGATTTCCAATTAGTTTTGTTGTTGTCAATTCGATTATGAGTGAGTAGTTCTCTATCTAGGGTGTTAGATAGGAAAGCCATGTTTATACCATGATTGTGATTTAGATTTCTATCAATTTCTAGGGCCTGATTAGGGTGATTGTGATGTGGTTTGTTCTTATTGAGTAATTAATGTCAGTGTACAATTTCATTGATTGCTTGTGGTTAATAGTTGTTTGCACAGATCCGTCTTACGACTAGAGGCCTAGGACACATCAATAGTTCTGATTACGTTAGTGAACATGCGGCGTATGTTGAACTATGAGCGTTGAGTCTTAACCATAGCTCAACATAGGCTTTAATCCCCCGACTCTTGACTTAGGTTTTTATAGTAGTTGACCCTATTTGATTGGTATAAGCATGGTGGACCGACCTAATACCCTAGACTTTTATTCCATAGTTTAATCCTCGATTTATTCAGTCTTCCGTAGTCTATTCCTTAGTTTAATTAATTCCTTCCTGATTTCATCTGGAGTAGCTGAATTGGTTGAATTTTGATTTAAAAACTCTGTCTCCCTGTGGATTCGACCCTGCTTCCACTGACTACCTAGTTAGAGGTCCGTAGGTTTATTTTTGATTAGGTGACACGACTAAAACCTATCAGGAGGCAATCTATTTCTTAACTACCAAACCCCATGGACTATCCAAACATTAGTCACTGACATCGACCAACTCATGTGCAACTTTGATTCAGTCTGAATAACTCACATCTACTGTGAAGCAAATCAAGTTGGTAAAGCAATCATACGTACTTCCTTTACCTAAACGAGAACTTGATTTAACATCTCTTTCCAAAAGTCGTTAATGCAAATAAAAAGCATCTTCTGGATAAGCTTCACATTCTCTTATAAGGAGCTAGAAAACAAATTGGTTCGCGGTGATGTTAGAATTTGCGCAAAATTTGAATCTCATCATCTCAGGCACGAGTTGGGGTTTTGGTCTATAAAATTTGATGATATAGAAGAATCTTGTTGATTACCTCTCTAAGATAGGACATCATATATATCAATCAACACACCAATTTATAGATTTTCAATGACCTTCACAAACTGAATGCTTTAGACAACTTAGGGTTTATCCTTGAGAGTAGGTTCAATGACCTTCTCAAAAAAGATATTTTTATTTACTCCCTCCGTCCTCTAAAATATTTCTCATTTCTTTTGGGCATAATGTTGATGTTGACCTATATTTTATAATTGAAAATTAAAGTAGCAGGTAATTTTAAAATTATTTATTAAGAAAGAGAGATTGGGGTCAAGAGTTGTTTGTAAGGAAAACAATTAAACCCACCCCTCCTCTTCCTATACCTAATTCCATCTTATCTCTCTAACCCCCATCTATCACCAAAAGTCTCCACCAAGGAATCCTTCCCCACTGAGTCTCCATCACTGGGTCGAAAAACGATACTTTTTTTAAAATCCTGAATCTACGAAACCTGAATTTGATATCGGTTCCGTTAAAAAACGATTTTAAAAAAATTGGAATCCTACATAAGCGAAAAGAGATTACAATTCTGTGTTTTTTCAAAAAAAAAGATTTTTTTAAAAAAACCTGGAGTGCATGGAACCATAAAGAGATTCTATTTTTTAAAATCTGGCACGGAACCGGAAGGAGATTCAAATTCTGTGTTTTTTTAAAATATGGAATATATGGATCCAGAAGGAGATTCCTTTACCACTATGGCGGAACCAGAAGGGAATTCCTTTACCACTGTGGTGGAACCCGGATTCCTTATAGTTTTGTGCAGTTTTTTATTTTTTTCCGCTTATTCTTGTCGAATCGTTTGTTATTATTTATGTTTTGTTCAAAGAATCTGATTTTTTCCGTGCATTATAATTTTTTTGTCGAATAGTGGTGGTTGTGGTGGTTGTGGTAGAAGAATGTTAGATTGAAAGTGTAGAGACCGAGTAAACTGAAGAGGGGTAGTATATACAATATATCATGTACACATAGTAGATACAAGCCGTGTTTAGGAACACACCTTGTTTTCATCATCTCTAATGCATAAATTTGTTTGTTAATCTCTTTGCTTACACTCCAATATAATTTAGAAAGTTAATATAGTGAAAATACACATTGAGATGTAACAAGATTTCACATAAAAATACATATTATATGATCGGTTGAAAAAATGGTCTAAAGTGTACAAACTACAAAGAGGAATCGCGAGGAAGTATAATTCTAGTCGTTGTATTGAAACATCTAAGGTTGTCATAACGTATAACCGTGCAAAATTTAGTGGTTCATAATGATTTTAAAATTTAAAAAGTGTGTCCAATTTATTCTAAATTGTTATAAGTCCAAAACCATATCTATCATGACCACTTAAGAATATGTCTTTGAAATCCTAATCCAGATCTAAAATTATATGATTTTACGGTATGAAAATATGTGATCGATCTGAATCTTAGGTAAATTTGATGTTCGTAGAATATTACGATTCTAATTGGATCAAACTATTTTGAGTGTTAGGATCTTAACGTGATTCTACGATCCAATGATTCGGTCCAATCTAATCCCGCAACAGTGTTTTGATTAATGACACTTCATTTATGCGTTACCTTTACTTTTACGCACAAAGATATGTTTAAACAGTTCCACCATTACGACTTAAAGGTTCCGGTAATTCAGATGCTTATAATAATTCGAGGTTTGAAAATGATTATTGACCGTATTCCCTTTCCATATCTTGAAGCGCATAGTTATAGAAAATTTATTTTACTAAATTAAACTTTTAAAATGAACAATTATTTAAGTACCATTGTTTCCAAAATATTTAAAGCATTGATGTAGGACCATGAGAACATACGATCTGATTCTACCGATTCGATCCTACCTCCTAATCGCCCAACCAAGATTCCGATCCCGATAACTTTGCCTAAGAATTATCGCGACAATATGTCCTTAGTTCAATAAAATGTAAAACTACCATTCACCTACTCGGCTACTACATCTCTTAACAAAAAAAGCGGTGCATTTACATAATCACCATGAAGAAAATCTAGTGTGTGTTGTGCTGAAAATGGGAGTCCTTGCTACTTTTCAATCATGGTACTACTTTAAATTGTGTGGTAGTTCACCTGAAATATTTATGCTAAGACTTGTGGAACTCTTAGCAATGAATATGATGGCCATGCAGGAAATTTCATAAAACCCACCTTGGACTCTATTTCTCTTTCTCTTCACGATCATACAAAAATGGGTATGGACAAAATTGATTAAGAAGAAAGAAATGAAATTGCTAACTAGGTAACCTAAGTAGTAAACACTAAAAATCTCTTTTCAAGGCCGAAAAGCTGGGAAGTTAGACAAGTTTGCTCCACCTTTTATCTGCCTTACCTACCTAACTAAGTTCATCTCATTCTACTTCTCCCTCTCTTTCTCTCTCTCTTCTACACTTGCATATACACTTTACACATAAATATTAATTCTAAAGCAGTTGAAACTTTGCAAAAATCTCTCTACTATTATTCATCACACAAAAGCTGAGGAATCTGGTTACAGTTTAATTTATAATTTAAGTTTGATGATTAAGCTAATATGACCAAGATTAAAGGCATCATCACCTTTGTTCTTAGGCTTATTGCTTTGGCAGCTACTGTTATATCAACTATTGTAATGAGCACAGCCCATGATTCTGCTTCAGTCATGAACTTCAAATTTGAAGCCAAATTCACTAATTCTCCTTCATTCAAGTAAGTCCATATTTTTCTAATTTTTCTGTGTATTTTATAACTTCATACTCCTGCATATATATATATATATATATATATATATATAGCTAATAGCTGCAAACTTAAAATAGGTAGAGGGTTCTTGCGTCAAAGTTGTGTGACACGAATCTTAATCTTGACAATAAGACACTAACAATCTAACGATAAGAAAGGATCATTTTCTTCAAACAAAACATTAATCACTGTCTCACTGGGATATTTTAATATGTACCATTTTTACTTCTAAGTATATCTCTGTTCTTAGTTTCCAACTTGATACTGATTTCCACAAAGTCCTATTCTGAAATCTGAAGTACCCATACAAATGGTCGAATTACTCCAAATAGAAGAATTTGAAACGGAAGAGGATTTTCTTACATATACTATAAATCAAATTCGCCATTTTCCCCCTAAGATAATGGATTTTTAGTTATAGGAAAATAAGATGTACATTAAAATAAAAATATATACAAATCTAAAGAAGTTGCATATGTATCTTTCCAATTATTTTCATTTTAATGAACTTATTTGGTTGAAAAACTTGAAATGTGAATGCGAAAATGTAGGTATTATGTGATTGTATATGCAATTGTAAGCTTCTATACTCTGGCAGTTCTGTTGGTTCCTATCAAGAGCTTGTTATGGCGCCTTATTCTGGTTTTAGACATGGTAACTCACTTCTTTTATCTCTGTTTCGCTTCTTTTTACCTACATTACTCTGTTTTCCTGTTAATTTTAGTAACTCTTTTAAAGCTCTTGCATAAGAAACTTTGAATACCTTATTTTGTGCCTGGTGATGCCCGAGGTCCATTTTTTATGTTTTGTTGGATTAGAACAATATTCCTCATCACATAAGTAACTTATGATTAGTTTTTTAAATTTATTAAAAATTGAAATTTGAGGCCTTAAGAACCATTTAATCAATTTAAAAGATCATGAAAGTGTAATGAGAGATCTCTTCACTTTTTTTTTTTCAAGCTTTATTTAAATAAAAAGTATTGTTAATTATAATATGACAATAGGACCCGAGCGGGGTCCGGCCCACTTCTCCTTACCAAAAAAAAAAGTCAACAAAAGGAATGTGGTGACGTTTAAGTCAGTGGGTTGAAAATGCGACGCTGACATGGGGGTGACATGTAGCCAACTGTAACTCTTGCCCACACGTTTTAATATATAGAACTAGTCTTATATGCACGCGATGCGTGCAATATTTTATAAAAAAAAATATTGTATAATTACATCTAATACCACGACATAATATATAAGAAAAGATATTCACAAAATTAATAATATAATAACAAATAAAGTATTAAAAATGCGGAAGTTGAATTCTATGCAGCTAATGTATCATTCAATTTTGGAACTTCAAATCAAAAGAATCGAAATTTCAAATAAAAAATCAAAATTGAACCAACTAAGAATACACACTAATTAAATTGCTATTTGGTGAATTGCATCAACATCCTTATTAAAACCTTAGAATTCCGAATAAAATAAAACGATACTAAGTAAGAATATAATAATCAGATAAAGATACATTTTAGATCTACAAAACAACTGCAAACATCAAATAGTTAGAACTTTGCCAAAGAAAAGTTAAAGGGAGAATTTATATATAGGGAATAGAGAATCCAAAAGTGAAAAAAATCAGGAAGTGGGTCTCCGAAGAAACATTTTCACTTGCTTCCTCGCTCCAACAGTTGAAGTAATATAAACCCCCTGTTCAACTTAATTAAGAACATAAAAGGCAAAACTCAAGAAGATTGAATCGCTCACAAATCAATCAATATCGATATTTGAGACATATTTTCCATAAGCAACCCCCTATTCTCTTCAAATTATATCCAACCCAAGTGTTAAAGCATTTACTTATTAAGGACACCAAAGGATTGATTAAATCCTCCACGCCTCTTCAAATTCGTTGCTTCCCTGATAACAAAATATAATTTACCATTTTCGATTAAATAAATCAAGAATAGGGTGAGGGTCTGTAAATTATTTGTTGATGAAAAAAATGAAGAAGAAAAGAAAGATACATGCGCGTCCAGTCCGCAAGGCTGATGAGTTTGGAAACAATAATTCATCTCAACAACTGCATTATAAAAAATCACATATCACAATTAAAATTTGACAATTGAATAATGGGAGTAAAACATAAGAAAAAAGTAGAAGAAAAAAAACTTGATTCTTGTTCAAGCCTACCCCCAACAACATTAATCAAAAAGATTGTAAATAACATTAAAACATCAACAATTTTAATCCTTATAATAAAATCAAACATGTATTCTCATGCATAACCCACAAATTTAAAGTTCAACCTCCACTAACTTGCTAACCGCCAAAAAAAAGTAAACAAAAAAATTCGAGACTTAAATAATTAAAGCTACAGAAAAAATAAAAATAGTAGTTAGCATTTAAAGGTGGAAAAATTCTAGGGAGGAATTGAAGGAGAATGAATAAGGAGGAAGGATGAAATTAAGATGTAGGTGGAAAGAAGAAAGAAGAAAGAAGAAAGAAGAAAGTGGGAGAAATGAAAAAAAGGTTACCGTAATTTCATTTTTGAATTTTGATTATTTTTTATTTGATTTTTCTAGTCAGTTTTCTCATTAGGAAGTTAGGATATTTTTTCTTCTTTTCCCTATTATTTAGTGAAGTTAGTTAAGATATTGGGTTTCTTATTTTTCTTTTTTTCCTTTTTTTCATTTTTGGTGTCCCCCACCTCTTCCCTTATATAATAGAGATATAGATAGGGCTAGCAAATATGATATACTGGAGAGATATAAATTTATGAGGCCTACGATCTCCTACTCAGTAGCGGATCAAAGAAACCTATCTAGATAGGGAAATAAAATAAAATACATGGACAAATGTACTTTGATAGTGGGGTTTAAAGGATTTATTCTATCTGAAAAATCGTACTAAACTCAAATTATATATAAAAAAACTCAGCATCTAAGTGGGTTGAACATAATGTTTTTGAAGTCCTCCATACGAGCGACGAGTAAGAATATAGTTTTATGTGTATCATGTTCATGTACATCAGCGTGTATAGTAGATGTTGAAGTACATATATCATATCATATCAACTTATCTCGCAAAATATTACCCCCAAAATAAAAGAAAAAAATATCCCTTAAAAAATTGAGCAAACACACCAATATAATAAGAAAAAGTTTATGTAAGAGTGGTATCCAAGAGTGACCAAGACCTTGGACCAAATCTCGTCTAAGTAAGTGCATTTTGTAACTCTTAATCCAAAATAAAGGTCTAAAAGATTCAATGAATCATAATAACTTCAATCATTGTGTCATGACACTATACCTGTCTTTGAAGCGCCATCACCAATGAAGATCTATTTGATGGCGTTGTCCTTCAAGAAGCACCATTATCTATTTATCTTGAAACCCGTTCACTCAAACTTGATGATTGAAACTACTCAAGAACTATTCAAAAAACTTGGTAGGGAAAAGAGAAAGTTGAATGAATAAAGTAGCAACAGGCTTGAAGATAATTTTAATGGTAGGAAAGAAACCCTTATTAATCTTTGAAAAAATGTACAGTGTCTCGATCCTATAATCCGGTTGATCAAAGAAATAGCCATGAAACTTTGAGAACAAGAAAAAACATTTTCCGCCCTTTCAAGATAGCAAATCCATTTGGTAGGGCAAATTTGCCTGACTTTTTTCTTTTTTGAAACGACTCTAGAAGTAGAGAAATAATTTGCCTGATCAACAAGGGAAATTCGTATGACACGAAAATATACCCAAACCCATTTTTTTTCTTCATATTTCCATATTGGCTATATTGCATTACTCAACTCTAACACAATAACTCAAAAACTCACTTTTTCCTTTTGTTACTGGCTACTAGTTTAGTATCTACAAACAAACTCATAATACTGAAGTAACATATATTTTGGAAATGTACAGGTGATGACACTACTAATGACTTCAGGAGTATCAGCAGCAATGGCAGTTGCATATATTGGGAAAAAAGGCAATAGCCATGCAGGGTGGTTCCCAATATGTGGGCAAGTCCCTAAGTTTTGTGATCAAACCACAGGTGCCCTGGCCGTTGGCTTCATTGCTGCTATCATCTATCTTGTGCTCCTCCTCTACTCCCTATATGCTGCTCTGAGTCCCCTTTTTCCTGTAAACACATAAGTTATAGAGCTAGAATTATTCCATCTATCATGCATGTTTAGTTAATTTGAGTTATTAGTAACTCCTACCTACTTCATGTAATTTTGGCTACTATTATATACCGTATTATTCGCTATATATATGGTAGAGTATATACTATTTTTGGAAGAAAAAAAATTGTAAGAATTATCTTAGTTTTTGGGATATTTTCTTATAGGAATTCGACTTTTAAATTATACAAAAATTCTAAGTTGGAGCAAGATCTTTTGTTATAGCATTACTGGTTGCAATTTGCAAATGCTCGCAATTAGGGTTGTCCCGTACAATTTCGGAGCCTGAGCGAAAACTAAAAGATGGGCCTTACAAAACAAAGAATCAATCCAAACTGTTATCCCATGAACAATTTTTATATACAGTTCAAACATGCTACTCCCTCCGTTCCAGAAAGCTTTATACACTTGATCGGACACGTAATTTTAGATGTGATAGGAGTTAGTGGGGTATTATCTTATTTGGATGTGAGAGAGTGATGGGTTATGATTCAAAAGTCAAAAAGATAAATTGGCAGTAGCCTAGTAGGTCATGTCCAAAAATAAAAGTGTAGAGAGCTTTTTGGCACGTATAAAAGAGGAAAGTGTATAGAGCTTTCTGGGCGGAGGGAGTAATAAAAAATTGAGCTTTCAACTTATTATAAATTGAAAATAAAGTTTATGCGAAAATATATATACAAAACTTCAAATACGAACAATGATGTGAAGTTATAAGATAAGAAGGTAACTTGGAAAAAGTGGTCAATATTTAGTAGCTTAAACAATAAGAACAAAGAAGAGATGGTAAGACCTAAGCCTATAAATCACAATCACAAAAGGCTTTGATAATTTGACACCTTTAAAGAAGTATAAATTACAAAATACTTCATCATGTGAAAAAAATTAAAATTTCGAATATGTAGAGGAAAAGGAAAAGTTTGGAAAATGGTTAATATTTGGGTACACGTTATTGTGAAGCATAAAGTAAAAATATAAAAAAGAAAACAATGCTTGCAACTACCCTCGAACCCAAGACCACTCAAAGCTTTATTGATGGTGAAGCATAGGTTCTTGTACCACTGTGCCAAACAACAATTAATATTCTATAGCTGTAACAATTGTTATGCTTCCTCCGTTTTAAAATAAGTGATACAATTTCTAAAAATGGGTGTTTGAAAATAAGTGATACTCTTTAGTTATTTGCTTCATTTGGTAAACTCACTCTCCTAATTTTACCCATCTCTCTCTCTCCTCAAATCCCAGCCAACCTACCACCACCATATCCACCCACCCTTTGAATCACCTCAACACAAAACCACCTTCTACCACCCCCATTCTCTCTCCTCTCACTCGAAACCACTTCACCACCACGTCTCCACCATCGCTAACACCAATACCCTCTACCGAGACCGTCTTCCTCTCTCCTCCGCCCACATCGTCTTCTTCTCTTCCTTGGGTTTTCTCTCCGGTGAAAATACAATTTTCAGGTGGGGTTAGGGTTCAGAGGGTTGGTTTTTCGAGGAGGGCTGCCGGTTTTTGAGGGAGAGTTGGTGCTTTTCGGCCGGATCTGAGTGGCTTTCGAGGGAGGGTTGGTGTTTTTGGCCGGCTGTGGGTTGTTTTCGAAGGCGGGCTGGTGGTTTTGAGGGAGGATTGGTGGTTTTCGGCGAGGTGTAGGTGGTTTGTGCGGGAGGGGTGGTGGTTTTCGGCCAGGTCTGAGTGGTTTTCGAGGGAGGGTTGGTGTTTTCGCCCGGCTGTGGGGTTATTTTCGAAGGCGGACTGGTGGTTTTGAGGGAGGATTGGTGGTTTTCGGTGAGTATAGGTGGTTTTTTAGGGAGGGCTGGTGTTTTTCGGCCAGATCTAAGTGATTTTGTAGGGAGGGTCGGTGATTTCGGCCGGTTGTGGGTTGTAAAGGCAAGCTGGTGGTTTTGAGGGAGGATTGGTGGTTTTCGGCGGGGTATAGGTGGTTTGGTAGGGAAGGCTAGTGTTTCGGCGGGTTATGGGTGGTTTTCGGGGAGATAAGGTGGTTCTATGAGAGGTCAGCGTGGTTGATTAGGTGTTATCTGTGGATGTGGATGGTTTTCTATGATGCTGGGTGGCAGTCAGGTGGGTCAAGTGGTGGGGTTGGCGGAAAGAGAGTGGGGGCAGTGGTGGTAGGTGGTTGTTAAAATCGAGATTTTAACTTAAATCAGAGAGGCATGTTAAAATCGCATCGTAGAATCGAATCGTAAGATTCTACAAATTTTGCGACAATAGAGTTTTTATGATGCCTTATATAATTTACTTAGCCGTTTTAATCATTAAATGACTTTAAAAATATTATTTTATTTATTTGGTCCTTTTATTATACGATATATCATTAAATATGGTTAAGATTAGAAGTTCCAGGTCACCAATCGTGTATTAAAAAAATGTCACTAGTATCATTGTTCATGAAAAAGTCGAGTTTGAGTGAATTGTGAAAGTGAATTGAGTAAGTTTAATTATATTTCTATTGAATATGTGAGTGTTACTCATCTAGAAAGCGAAAAACATCATAACAATAGGCTTGATAAAATCATATAAAATCGTTAAAATCGTAAGATGTTAATGGCGGTTTTAAGATTCTAATGAGTTATTAAGATTCTAATTAAGATTTTAACTGATTAAGATTCTAGTTGCGATTTAAATCGTTTTGCAAAGTAAGATCATAAAATCGTAAGATTTTAAGACTTAAATCGCGATTTTAATAACCATCCGATAGTGATTATTAATTTAATTGTATGCCCCATCCATTAGTTTTCATTGTTTAATTACACTTAAGAAATTTTGCCTGAAAAGGCGTAAAAGCAACAATGTATCACTCAAAAAAACGGAGAAGTATGTATATTGTTAAAATTGGGGGCCCTTTTTAGACACATTTTTTTGGGCCCTGCGCTTTTGTTCCTCTTGTTCTCTCTATGGGCCGGCTCTGCTCGCAATGTGTGCGAAAAGAGTTAAAATTTTAATTAGTAAACTGGTCAATTATCTAGTAGTGAACTAGGATCAAATAAAAAGATTCTTAAAACGAGAAGTGTGAGAAGGATTGATGTGCATACTTTTAAATTGACTATGCATATTTCACATTCTGAGCTGTAAGAATATGCTCTAGAAAGATAAAATGCACATTCAGTTAAAAAAATACACATGATAAAAAAAGTTGCACATCTAGTTTAAAAAATATGCACGTTCACTTAAAAAAATATGCAAAAAAATCCTTCTCACCCTTATCATTTTAAGAAAGTTTTTATTTGATCCTAATTCATCTAGTAGTAGTCAGGATATATATATATATATATATATATATATATATATATATATATATATATATATATATGTATATATGTATATATATTGGTATTCCCCTCCCTTTCTTAATTATATGATAGAGATTCTAGAACGCTTTTACAAAACGTTCAAACTAATGACATGTGTTATATGTCGTTAAATAGTTGATAGATCTGCTCCCACATGGATTTGCTGAAGAATAGTTTGACCACATACAAATTTAAGCGAGGTTTTATCTTAAACCGTAAAAGAGGTGGAATGGGAGCCATTATCACCGCTAGGTTCATCTGATCTAGCTCGATGTCGAAAAGGATTTCGTCATCGCCATCTCAAACTTACAACCGAATGGTTGCTTAGAATAAAAACCCCAACTTCTAATTAGAACAATCACCTACCATTTCTCGGCTAATTCGAAAAGATTTCTTGATGCAATTCCAAATTACTGGAAATAAGGCTTTAAACACTACTACAAAAGTAGTTTTATTTACCGCTTTATATATTGCAGTTCTACAATCAACCACCTTTGTTTCATGGTTTAGCTTGGCGTGAATAATTTTCATTGCGGTTTTCAAATCACCGCAATGTAAAATACACAAATTAGAAAAAAAACAACTTTCCCCCTAAATTTTTTAACCCTAAAAGACTAGTCCGTTTTTGGTGCACCCGGCTGTACGGAGCATGCTGCTTCCAGATTTTAAAATAAGTCGTCAGTAAGAACATATAATAAACACTAGGAGAACATAACATTAAAAGGTCGTCAGAAAGAACATATATTGAACACTTGGAGAACATAACATTAAAAAAACATTTACTTGAAACAGAAGGAACAAAATACAAAATTTCAAAAGAAAAAAATACAAAATTTCAAATAACAACATAATTTTTTGTGAAGGACAAAATAAGAAATTTCAAAGAATATAAATAAAATACACTCTGACAATTTTAAGGAACATTTATTCAAAACAAAAAGAACAAAATACGAAATTTCAAAAAACAAAACACTTTTTTACAACGAACAAAATACCAAAACTCAAAAAAAGTTTCCTTACAATTTTTTTTTATAAAAGCTGTCATTTTTAATAGAACATTTCCTTGAAATATAAAGAACTAAATACGAAAATTCAAAGAACAAAATAGTTTTTCTTACATTAAAAGAACATTAAATATTATTTAAAGGAATATTAAAAAGTAAAAAGTAGGTGTAAATTGAAAGAACTTATGACTATAACCAAAAGAACATACAAGAATAACGAGAGCTTTCCAGTTGCTATTAGATAGTTAGAGGCCTGTGCATCTATCAAGTTATATGTAGTATATTTATAGATATATGAAGCATATTTTATGAAAAATGTAGTATATTATTATAAAATTTAAGGTAGTATATTTTCTTCATAAATTTAGAATTTGTTAAAATTGTAGTATATTTATAGAAATCGTAGTATATGTTTTAGAAGTCGTAGAATATTCCTATCTGATAGATATAATGTTCACATCTATCAGATAGGGACTAAGCATTTCCCCAAGAATAACCAAAAGAACATAACAAAATGAATGACTTGGAAAACAGTAAAACCAAATCTGACAGAACATCATCCAAAAATTCGAAGAACATCTGAACTGAAAAGGAAAAAGAGAAGAGCAATGCTGGTGATGGTTGCTCGATGGTGACGATAGTCTCTGGATAATGTGGCCCGACAGATGACGACCCTAGCCGCCAGTTTACTTTGCCCTAACCGCCGCTTTGATTTGCCTTGACGACCCATTTATTTTTCCTAATTTCTCCTACTGTTTTGCCCTAACTCTGTTCGCCGCCAGCTATTTTGCCCTATCTCCGTTCGCCAACTGTTTTGCCCTAACCTTGATGCACGGAGCGGAGTACCAAAAAAATTTTAGCTCATTACATACCCGGATATATCATCAATACTCTCCTTATAAAAGCCACAAACTATAACTTTGTTCTCGTCAACTATTTTAATAAGGTTCATTAAATTAAGTTAAGTTTAGTTTAGTTTAGTACTAATAAGTTCAGTTTAGTACTAATAAGTTCAGTTCAATACCGATAAGTTCAGTTCAGTAATGATAAGTTCAATTCAGTAATAATCAGTAATGCAAAGAAGAAAAAACAACCTGAATCAGTAAAAATAAGTGAAGTTTAGAAAAAAAAGTTCAGTTCAGTATTAACAAGTTCAGTTTGATTTCAATAAGTTAAGTTCAGTTTCAATAAATTCAGTTCAGTAAAAATAAGTCCAATAAAGTAAAATTTAGTTGATGAAAGAATGTTCGGGTCAAGGAGGAGCATATCCATTATCCACCACAGACGAAAGTAGCGACAGAGATCGGATAATGAGTTGATGACCAAGAGCCGTTATTACCCTTTTGAATTTGTTGCAGAACAAATGGTTCATCATTCTAAAATTGCTCACAAAAAGGAGGAAGAGAAGAGTGAATAAATTGGTTTCTGAAGCACTGAATTTCTCATACTTCTCTCAATTTGGAAACTCTATCTATCTGAAGATGAATGCTGGAGTTATTCTGACAACAACCCACTTCATTTCTCCTTCAATTACTGATTTAACCCACATCTCCAAGCTACACAATCCCCTAAAAGCAACAACAAGATTTGGGATTCAGTGCTCATCTTCAATTCCTGACCTCTCTTTAGTTACTGGTAAATTTTTATACAATTTCTCTTTGGTCTTTGAAACATTAATTTAATGTATAGACTCTTGTGAATGTATCACAAAAATTGATGCTTGGTTTTGTTATATTTTTTTGATAGTATATATGATATTATGATTAATTGGTGGAATTCCTTAAGTTAATGTTTGCATATTCACAGACAGAACAGTGATCATTACGCCTTTTTGTGTGAATAGAAACTTACTGACAAGGAATTTCGCTCCATTAGGACCGTGTATATAACACTTGGATCATTGTTGTTAGAACTTAGAATCACCCAACATTATTATCTTCTTGTAAGCGGATTTAGAGCGCGTTCTCTTCACCCGAACTTATCTGAACTAAACTAATTGAACGTGATTGGACCTAATCATCCCTGATTTTCAAACTTGATTGGACCTGATTTTTATAGTAAAGAGAACATACCTCTATTATGGGATTTTTCGTTTTATTTGTGATTTCAGTGGGCTATCCATGTTGCATTGTTGATTAACTAGAAATAGTTTATTATGCTTAATTGATTAGTGAAGTGTGAAAACTATGCAGCATGTTTCGGTTTTTAGTGTGTAAATTTAACATGTATTATTGAAAATCAGGGGCGAATCTTTGGAGTTGGCCGCAGAATTTTGAAAATTTAAATATACTCTCCAAGGATGATAATAGCATAACCTAAAAAGAATTTAGCATATTCCATCCTTACAGAATGGGACATGGTCGTTGCACTCATTTAGAAGGTTTTTAAACTCATATTCATGTTCCCTAATCCCTGGTGAGTTTGTAAGTACAACATCATACCACTTCTGTACCTCCTTGTTTGCTCCAACATTATAAAAATTTTACCTTTTGAAAATACACGTTATTACGAATCCAACAATACGTATCCCACATGAACTGATTTTTAGGGTTAAGTTTGATGAACTTTGACTCCATAAAGGGAATTGGGCAAACAACTAGGGACGGTGGAAGTAGCTCCTAACTTGAGTCATGGACCCTAAACTATTGATGGAATTGCAATCGTTTTACCGATACGTGATGCCAAGTAAAATGTGAGAATGTAATATGTATATATTCAAAGCACCAAGATGACGAGATCAATTATCTTACTGGATGATTTAATGGTGTTATCAGGATTGAAATGGTAGCTATTTCCCAAAGAAATAACTGATGTGTAGCTTTTCCTTGCAAATAACCCTTGTTTTTGGCTCTTATCATGGATGTATGCTCCTATTTTTCCAACCATTTATTAGGAGAGTATGCATCATACACCAGGGTGTACCACATGGTACACCCAAGTCTATTTGATCAAAAAGATAGCATTGGGTGTACCATGCTCATGGTACACCCAAGTCTTTTTGAGCAAAATTAGTCTTGGAATAGCCTTGAGTGTACCATGCTCATGGTACACCCGGGTGTATAATAAAAATGGTAGTTTCTCAGTGTCTTGTTTGAATTTGAAGGATAAATTGCTAGAGAGACAAAGTAAATCTTTTAGCTTTTGCAAGATGGAAAACGAAATTAATGTTGTCTTATGCAGAAAATCAAGGGGGTGTTATTTCTCTTACTGGTGGTGCATTGGATTTTCTGAAAGCAACTACCTCTCTTTCTCCTCATCCACTATCTTCACCAAAGAAGATAACCATTGTCAGACATGGTCTTAGCTCTTGGAATGCTGAAAGTAGGGTTCAGGTTTGTTTCTTTCTTCCTGCCTCTTTTGTCAGTTTAAACTCTTCCTCATCTGAACCGATTTGGTAGATAGTTTTATTGCTGCATAATCATTTATTCATTTTACAAGCAATGCTTGTATTGTCTATTCTCTTAAGTGTTAGTAAATTTTGCACGAGGTCTCAGGTCTTCTGCGGAGTACCTTCTTTCTGTTCATTATATGGCTTGTACCTTCTTCAGCAAAGTTAATTGTGGGAAATGGAAGCATGATGATGTAACCTTCCCTGCTCATTATGTTTCAGTATATTACTTTCAATCTTCCTATGTCTCAATAATCGCAACAGGTTGACTTTTTTACGCTTGTCAATGCACAACTTGGAACACTAATATCTTTGCGTGTTAAATGTTATAAAAAGGTGATATTATGCAAATGTATATACACACATTCGACATATATACTAACAAGTATTTTTTTGACAATTAGTTAGAAGAAAAGGTCAAAATGGGGTATATGAAATGTGCAAAACTTAAATGGTTGCAATAAATTTGGGACTGAATAGAGTAATTGGTTTTTTAGACTTTCAGTATGACACTATGACCACGGAATTTCATCTTAACCAAAAGTTGTGACCAAGAATTTAGTAAACTTGCATTCATGTTTCATTGTGATATTGTATACAAATATCCAGTAATTACACCTTTCTCATGGAGTCATTAACCTTATATGGTGACTTTTTAGAAGTAAGAGCATTTTGTATTAGATGATTAGAATACGGGTTAAAAATATATCTCCATTTAGATTTAAGATAATGATTTCCTATGTAAATACTGCATATGTAGAGCAAATGGTGTTAATGTCTTACCAAACTTGTTGCTTCATAAGATTGATCGTGGTATAATATATCTGTCCAGGGAAGTTCAGACTTATCTGTCCTGACAGATGCAGGAGCCAAGCAGGCCGAACGATGCAGGGAAGCATTAGCAAATATACATTTTGATAAATGTTTCTCAAGTCCTATATCTCGAGCTAAGGTTTGAAAATCTAATGATTATTAGTTACGTATTTCCATAGTTTTTCGGAAGCTTAAGGTAGCCAACTATTACTTTTGACTTCATTTGTGCCAATGCAGTCTACTGCTGAGATTCTGTGGCAAGGAAGAAAAGAACCACTAATTTTCCTTGATTCTTTGAAGGAGGCCCATCTATTTTTCCTGGAAGGCATGAGAAATGGTCAGTTCCCATTGTTAAGTGACAACTTGTGCTTATTATAATGGCTATTGAGGTTCTTTATTTTAGCACATTCTGGCCTTTCATACAAATTATGTATTGCCCAGCTACATATATTCAGTATGAGTAAGTTAATAAAAACCGTGCTAAGAACTTAGACAAATGATATGGGTTCGTTTGGCATCACTTTGAGTTGCCAAGATTGGTGGTAAGAATGTTGTCATGTTATTTAAGTTGTATAATGAACTCAAATAACTATATCCAATTGCGTTCATTTGGAAAATTAACATATTTCTTGTTTTGTGAAAAAAATGAAAACGGATTATTGGAAACAGAAATTGATAACGAACAATCCTGTAGATATCTTAGTTCTCACAACATATAGAACAAAGCAATAAATTCATGCCCTAATTTCAATATGGTTATACGACTTGAACGTACAAAAGCGATGTACTAAATCATGTTCAGCGTTTGGAGGCAGAGGATGCTAAGCAGAGATTTCCCAAGGAATACACTTCATGGAGAGAAGATCCAGTTAACTTCAACGTGAATGGTATCTATCCTATAAGGGTTTTGTGGGGGACAGCAGCTGAAGCGTGGAGAGAAATCTTGTCAAATCCTGTAAGCCATTTCCTCCTAGTCATTGTGAACATTGCAGACTTGCAGATATCACTTTATATTGTGATTTTTGATTGTATGTGCTGATAGTTGTAATTCTATGTGTTAGGGAGAGAGTTTTTTGGTGGTTACTCATAAATCAAAATTGAGGGCACTCGTCTGTACAGCTCTAGGGCTTGGCCCAGAAAGGTATGTTGTGGTATTATTATGCCAATGAAACTTCAGCTCGATATTTTCTGCTTGCTTGCAAAGTTTCCAGCTCGCTTGTTCTGGTTGCTTGCCATTTAGAAAATAACAGAGCCGCTTGTTTTATGATAATTCAGATTTCGTGCAATTGATGTAAACAATGGCGGTATCTGTGTCTTTAACTTCAACAAAAGAGGAGAAGCCATGCTTCAATCTCTCAACATGACTGCTCATATGTACACCGATCACACTTATATGTACTGAATCTTATTGCAACACTTTGGGCACTGCTCGTGAAAATTTGGAGTCCTTGGCTCTGACGAGCTGTTGAAGCATTGATTTCACATTACTGGATGTACGGCTTGAATCGTTTCTAGTATTATGCTTCGACTTCTTGGTTTAAAGATATTGTTAGTTTTGAACTGCTTGTATATTTGATGAGATGGGTCTGGCCATTGCCCTTCACTGATACATTAGTGTCTAGTGTATACTGTGGTTATGATATAGTAATTGGTTATATATTGCATTTAAAAAAACTGTCAAATTTACCTTCTTTTTTTTTTTTTTTTGGATAGAGTCAAATTTACCTTCTGCATACACGTGTTAAATTTACCGCCTTTGAAATGCCACTTTAAGTCAAAAGACCTAAGAAATTAAAGATTTGATTTTATTCAACGAAATCACCCATCTCCTATTGCTTTTACTAGATGAATTCACTCATCTCCTATTCCTTATTTTAAAAAAAACGCTAAAACCTAAAAAAAATGTCTTGCATTAGTCTGTCCAAAACTCGTTTGCGTGAGGCTCCAAAACTTGTTTGCGTGAGGCTCCAAGTCTCTAGAAAGTCTAGTATGAACCCGGTCTACACTAAACTTATTGTAGATCAGGGCTAGGTCCCAAAAGTTAAGGTTTTTTTTATCAAAAGTTAAATTTTTGCTCACCAAAAGTTAAGGTTTCTTTATCAAAAGTTAACAAATTTTAATTAAAAGTTAAGGTTTTATAATCAAAAGTTAAGTGTTATGAATGAAAAGTTAAGGTTTTTTAAGCAAAAGTTAATATTTTGTAATTAAAAGTTAAGGTTTAACAATCAAAAGTTAAGGTTTTGTAATCAAAAGTTAAATGTTAGGAACGAAAAGTTAATGTTTTATTATCAAAATAAAACCCTAAATTTTTCCCCAATTCGATTTGATTGGGTGTTAAATGTGGATTTAACATTCCAATTCGTAAAAAGCATTTGAATTCATGAAATTAAAACCTAAAAGAAGGGGATTTTATGCTTAAATATACCTAATTTTTGCTCACCCTTCTTCGATTTCTCTCCCCCAACTGCAGATCTCGAATCATAGATTAAGAGAGAAGGCAGAGGTGGAAGATGTTGCGTCGGAGAAGCCGCCGGAAAACGGGTGTGTCGTAGTCCCGACGTAGTGCCGCGTGGTTGAGGGGAGTGAAGAGAGTGAGGGAAGGTTGTGGGTGGTGGTGGTTTAGGGGAAGGGGAGTGCAACTGTGCAGATTGGCGTGGTGGTGATGGTGGTTTCAAAGAGGAGGAAGGAGAGCAGTGAGGAGAAGGAGTGAGGAGAGAAAGTGGGTCTACACTATTTTTAGTGTGGACCGGGTCCATACAAGAGTTACTCCTTTTCTTTTATTGTCGTACTCGATTTCCCTCCTGCTCTTATCTCTATTTTTTTTCCTTCATCTTTTTATAGTTTAACTCATTACTACAAGTCTACAACTGTTCTTGTAGGAAGTATGACTGGTAAAATAAAAACTTATCTGTATAATTGATGTGCCGTGATATGATCACTGCCCTAAAGTTGAAATTGCCCCGCTACGAACGCACGGACTCCTGGCAAACCAACCTCCAGGGTTAACACAACACTGACTCGCCGGTGAAGTACAGAGAGACAGTTTGAGAACGCTCTTAATATTGCCTAGTAAATGAGAGATTAATATAGAGAAGTAGGAGAATTTTCTGTGTAAAAAAATTGTGCCAGGAAGGTGGTATTTATAGGGACTGAAGAAGAGAAACCGACCTCATAAAACTGTGTTAAAAACGGTAATTAATGGAGTAGTGAAAACAGTCCACTAACGGCTAGTGGAAGCAGTCAGTTTAGGAGTGGATCAAGGCATGGACTGATTCCATAACAGTCATTAAAAGTTGACAGATTTTTCTAATAAAAATTTAGTTAAGTTAAGTTATTTCCTAAAGCCCATGGCCCACGCCCCGACCCGGTCCGGGCGAGTGGCGGCGGCGCGCGCGCGCACGTGTGTGGAACTAGCCCAATCAAGAGCCCAACCACAAAAGCCTACCAAGTAACCAACTCAATAGATACTAGGAACATAACTTCTAATAAACTCACCACTCACCTCTTATTCTTCCTATATGGGATCCCCAACTCTTCATATTCTTTTGAATCCACTAAAGAGTTTTTCTATTACTCTTCACAAAACTCCAACAATCCCCCACATGATTCAAAAGAAGAGACAGAAAGAAACAGGGCTGAATAAAGAAGATTTGGGCAATAGATACTCAGTTTTGTAAGCATCAATGTCTTAGAGGCTTGAATTGATACCCAGTGCATACAAGTGTGTCATATTGTCGTATTAGGTAGATTTCTCTTTGAACCTTCTATGGAGTTCATAATCAATACTTGCGCACTAAACCTTTTTCAAAATAAGAAACGTTCTCGCGATATATATATATAAGTGCCCCACAATGCCTGGATTTTCATGAATGCTCTAGAGATCCTAAGCCTTAGGGATCTCATAGGGGATTGGGCGTAACCCCTACATTCACATAGGTAAGTTCATCAAGTTTGTACTGTTTCAAACCACCTTATCAAGGCTATGAACTTATTAAGAGTATTTTACTCATCCTTACACATTTTACAGTAAAAACAAATACTACACTTTTATTAATATAGGAATGGTAGTAGTATCTACTACTTGAGTTCTTTTATGACTTAGTTTGACCCTTGAACTTAGAAACTTTCTAAGAAGGGTATCCATCATAATTCACTCCTCAATAGGCTTTAAACCCATTCCTTGTGCTGACTCTAGCACCATTTTTCTACAAAGGCCTTTGGTGAGAGGATCTGCAATATTCTTCTCTGACTTTACAAACTCGAGTGAAATTACATTGTTTCTAATTAGATTTCTAACTATAGCATGCCTCAAGCGAATATGCCTCCTCTTTCCATTATAGGCTTGATTATTCGCGACCCCTATTGCAGCTTGTGAGTCACACCGCATTGAAACTGATGGAGCTGGCTTCCCCCACAATGGAATACCAGCTAGCAAACTCCTTAACCATTCAACTTCCTGACCTGCCAATTCTAAAGCAATACACTCAGATTCCATAGTAGATTTGGCAATACAAGTTTGCTTTGATGATTTCCATGATATAGCTCCACCAGCAAGAGTAAAAACAAAGCCACTAGTAGATTGAATCTCATCATTATCAGACGACCAATTAGCATCAGAATATCCTTCTAGAACACAAGGTGTTCTTTGCTAATGCAAACCCCAATTGATAGTGTCTTTTAAATACTTCAACAATCTAATCAAAGCACCCCAATGCTCCTGATTAGGATTGTGAGTATACCTACTCAATCTACTAACAGCATAAACTATATCAGGTCTAGTATAGTTCATCAAGAACATTACACTACCAATAATTTTAGCATATTATTCTTGTGATATACTATCTCCTTTATTCTTTTTCAAATGAATACTAGAATCATATGGAGTTTTCATTGGAACACAATCATATTGATCAAACTTCTTTAAAATTTCTCAATATAATGAGATTGATTTAAATATATTCCATATGATGTTCTAGTAATCTTTATCCCAAGAATAACATCAGCCTCTCCTAAATCCTTCATTTCAAAACACGAATTTAGGAAAATTTTAGTTGCATTCATTATGTCTATATTGGTTCCAAAAATCAACATATCATCCACATATAGACATATGAAAACACAACCAAGACCATCTGTTTTGGAATAAACACAAGCATCAGAATCATTTACTAAAAAACCATTTGAAGTAATGGTTTGATGAAATTTATCATACCATTGTTTTGGTGCTTGTTTTAAACCATACAAAGATCTAATAAGCTTGCAGACCTTGCCCTCTTGACCAGGAACAACACATCCTTCAGGTTGCTTCATATAGAGCTCTTCATTTAGCTCACCATTCAAAAAAGCAGTTTCCACATCCATTTGATGCACAACAAGATCATGAATGGATGCAAGTGCAATTAATGCTCTAATAGTGGCTACCTTGGTCACTGGTGAATAAGTGTCAAAAAAGTCTAGACCTTTCTTTTGGTGATGTCCTCCAACTACAAGTCTAGCTTTATACTTGTCTAATGTCCCATCAGGCTTTCACTTCTTAGTAAAAATCCACTTACTACTCAAAGCCTTACAACCCCTAGGAAGGTCAGTCAAAATCAATGTGTTGTTACTCATAATAGACTATATTTCACTGTTAATAGCCTCCATCCAAAAACTAGAGTCAACAGATCTCATGGCCTCCCCAAAAGTTCTCGGGTTCTCTTCCAATATAAAAGCACTTACTCTTTGCTCATCTAGAAATCCTTTTTCATCTAGGAAGGAAGTAATGAAGTCAGGTCCATAACTAGTCTCAGTTCTAGTTCTTTTACTCCTTCTAGGTTCTAAAGTCTCACTAGATGATGCAATGTTATGATGCAAAGAAGAGGAAGATGCAACAGGCAAGCATGATTGCACACTAACTTTCATAGGAAAAATATGCTCAAAGAATTCTACATCCCTTGACTCTCTAATAGGACCAAAGCCAGAAGCATCCTTAAGAATAAGTCTATATGCAGCACTGTTAGAAGCATACCCAATAAAGATTCCATCAACAGTCTTAGGTCCAATCTTACTCCTTTGAAAGTCAGGAAGTCCTATTTTTCCCAAGCACCCCCACACTTTGAGGTAACCCAAATTAGGTTTAAAACCTTTCCACAATTCATAGGGAGTCTTATCTAACTTCTTATGGGGAACTCGGTTAAGCACATAGCAAGCAGAAAGAATTGCCTCCCCCCACATGTTAGTAGGCATCCCTGAACTTATAAGCATAGCATTCATCATATCCTTAAGAGTTCTGTTTTTCCGCTCAGCTATTCCATTTTGTTCAGGTGTATAGGGAGCTGTTACCTCATGTATGATCCCATTAGATTCACAAAATTTCTTAAGTGGAAGTCCATCATATTCTCCACTCCTATCGGATCTCACTCTCTTTATCTTAAGGTCTAACTGGTTTTCTACTTCGGCTTTATAAATAAGAAATTTCTCTTCAGCCTCATCTTTCGTACTTAACAAGTAAACATTAGTATAACGTGAGAAGTCCTCAACAAATGTAATATAATATCTCTTCCCTCCCCTACTCATAGAGTTCTTAAAGTCACATAAGTCACTATGAACTAGTTCTAATAAGGTAGAGGAACGAGAAACACTCTTGTTGAATGCTTTCTTAGGGTGTTTGGCCTCTACACATACTTCACATTTATCAAAAGAGGTATTGCTATAGTCAGAAATAAGACTAAGTCGTTTTAGCCTTTTAATGGATGCAACATTCACATGACCTAGTCTAGAATGCCATAAAGAAACAGACTCAGCAATATAAACGGAAGCAGTAGAAATTTTATTATCAGAAATTACATCCAAAACAATGAGTCCAGCATTACAAAATCCTTTACCCACAAAATCACCATTTCTGGTTAATACAAGTCTGTCAGATTCAAAAGTTAATTTAATTCCAGCCTTGTTTAAAAGTGCACCAGATATGAGGTTTCTGCGGATATCGGGAACATGCAAGACATTTTGCAAAGCAATGGTTTTTCCAGAGGTTAACTTCAGAAAAACCTTTCCTTTGCCTAAGACACTCACAATGCTTGAGTTGCTCATGAAGACACATTCTCCTTCTGAAACTTTATCATAAGTTTGGAACATTTCCTTGCTTGAGCAGATGTGGCGGGTAGCTCCAGTGTCTACGACCCATTCAGAAACGTTGCTAATCAGGTTCACCTCGGACACCACAGCAACAATCTTCAGCAAGGTTGACTTGTGCTTTGTTGTCTTTTGGTTTGGTGACAACAGCATTTGAAGAAGCCTGTATGTTTCTACAATCCCTAGCAGCATGTCCAAATTTACCACAAATATAGCAGTTACCCTGAAATTGCTTCTTACCCTTAAACCTATTACCATTCTGCCTAGTTCCGTGAACATGGTTCTGACCTTTACCCTTTTTCCCTTTTCCAGAATTTTTAGACTCAATAAGGTTGGCTAAAGGGGAAGAATGGTCGGTCTTTCCTTTAGTCTGAATCCGGTTTTGTTCCTCAATTTTAATGTGGGAAACTAATTCCTGAAGGGTAAAGTCCTTTTGCTTATGTTTCATAGAGTGAACATAGGTCTCCCAAGAGGGTGGCAGTTTCTCTAAAAGGCAATTAGCTTGAAATAAATCAGGAATAACCATACTTTCAGCAGCAAGTTCAGCACACAAATGTTCATAGTCATGGACTTGGTCTAAAACAGGTTTGTCATCAGTCATAGTAAATTTTAACCAACGACTACAAGCATATTTCTTAGTCCCAAAATCATCCAGTCCATACTTAACCTTAAGGGCATCCCAAATATCCTTTGCCTTTTTCAACTTACTATGAATCCTATATAAAGGAGCAGTCGTATAATGCAATCCCCTACACGTCTTATTATCTTTCTCAAAATCCCTAACTGCGTTTTCAGGAGCAGCATCATTAGTTAAGCAGTAATCTACCCCAATTTGGCCTAAAAAGAATTCCATTTTATCAGACCACATAATATAATTTTTTCCATCCAAAGGGTCTAATTTCGACATATCAGGCACAAAGGGGTTGACAGAATTAAGAGGAACCGCAACAGGAATACCAGCCATAATAACAGTATAAAAAACAGAAAAATTTCAATTTTAGATTGTATGAAGTATGATTGGTAAAATAATAACTTATCTGTATAATTGTTGTGCCGTGATATGTGATAGGATTTAGTCGTATCACCTATTCAAAAATAAACCTACAGTCCTCTAACTATGGTAGTCAATGGAAGCAGGGTCGAATCCACAAGGAGACAGAGTTTCTAAATTAATATTCAACCAATTCAGCTACTTCAGATGAAATCAGGGAAGAATCAACTGAACTAATGATTAAACTAAAGAAGACGGATTAAATCGAGGAATTAACTATGGACTAAAAACCTAGGGTATTAGGTCGGTCCACCATGCTTATACCAATCAAATAGGGTCAACTACTACCAAAACCTAAGTCAAGAGTCGGGGATTAGAGCACGAGTTGAGCTATGGTTAAGATCAACGCTCATAGTTCAACATACGCCGCATGGTCACTAACGTAATCAGAACTACAGATGTGTCCTAGGCCTCTAGTCGTAAGACGGATCTGTGCAAACAACTATTAACCACAAGCAACCAATGAAATTGTACACTGACATTAATTACTCAACAAGAACAAACCACATCACAATCACCCTAATCAAGCCCTAGAAATTAATAGAAATCTAAATCACAATCATGGTATAAACATGGCTTCCCTATCTAACACCCTAGAAAGAGAACTACTCACTCATAATCGAATTAACAACAACAAAACTAATATAGAACCCTAACAATTGCATCATGAACGATTAAATAACTAAACTAAGCAATCAAGAATAATAAAAAGAGATTAGGGTAAGAAAGAATACCAATTGACGGAAAGCGAGAACTTTTATTGAAATCGAAATAGGTTTGATCACCTTTAATCTAATCTAAAGTGTTTGAATTAAACTAAGAACAATGAGAAATAACTCTAGTCTAAAGCAGTAAAAAGTTGAATAAAAGATGTCCCTAAATAATGAGGAAAAAAAAAGTATTTATAATATCCCCTCAAGTCTAAATAAAATAGGAAACAAAAGACGAAGTCCGCGAAGAAAATGCACAGGACCCGATCGGGCCCGAGCACAGTACCCGATCGGGCCGAGTGCAAATTTCACCAACATTCGTTTCTGGCTTTGGTAGCAGCAGAGCAGCGCCTGACGAGAAATTGAGGCCCACCCGATCGGGCCTTGGGCAGCCAGCCGATCGGGCCAAGCGACGAAATGTGCCAGCACGTTCCCCTAATCCGCAGCATCATGATGAGATGTAGCAGCCCCCAGCCCGATCGGGTCGGGCACACTATGCCCGATCGGGTCTGGTGCATTGATGTTCGCCCGATCTGATCGGGCACGCCTTGCCCGATCAGGTCCGCAACTTCAATACCCGATCAATGTATTTTCGCCCGATCGGGCCATTTTTGCCCGATCAGAGTACGGAATCCTCCTTTTTGACTCTATGGCTCTCTAAACTTCACGTTTAGGGGTCTTGGGACCTCCTAAACTACCCATAGAACTCGTGAGCCTTCCTACGTGCCCCGTAACATCTCGTAAAGCCGTGGTTGCTTCCAAATGGCTCGGGAATAAGGAGAAAACTCCTTACAACCTGCAATTCAACACTAAAACACGAAACCACAACTATTTACGATAGTTAGCACAAAATAGCTCCCAAGAGCTCAAATGACGCACAAATTAGCTTGTAAATAAGGGAGAAAACTCTATACAAAAACGTGATATCAATATGATCACTGCCTTAAAGTTGAAATTGCCCCGCTACGAACACACGGACTCGTGGCAAACCAACCTCCAGGGTTAACACAACACTGACTCGCCGGTGAAGTACAGAGTGACAGTTTGAGAACACTCTTAATATTGCCCAGTAAATGAGAGATTAATAGAGAGAAGTAGGAGAATTTTCTGTGTAAAAAAACTGTGCCAGGAAGGTGGTATTTATAGGGACTGAAGAAGAGAAACTGACCTCCTAAAACCGTGTTAAAAACGATAATTAATGGAGTAGTGGAAACAGTCCACTAACGGCTAGTGGAAGCAGTCAGTTTAGGAGTGGATCAAGGCATTGACTGATTCCATAACAGTCATTAAAAGTTGACAGATTTTTCTAATAAAAATTTAGTTAAGTTAATTTATTTCCCAAAGCCCACGGCCCACGCCCCGACCCGGTCCGGGAGGGCGGCGGCGGCGCGCGTGTGTGGAAGTAGCCCAATCAAGAGCCCAACCACAAAAGCCTACCAAGTAACCAACTCAATAGATACTAGGAACATAACTTCTAATAAACTCACCACTAACCTCTTATTCTTCCTATATGGGATCCCCAACTCTTCATATTCTTTTGAACCAACTAAAGAGTTTTTCTATTACTTTTCACAAAACTCCAACAATTCTTTTCCTCCAAAAGTTGTGATTGCTTATGGAAAGTGAAGAGGAGATTACTCCATTAGAGTAGCTTAGATAGAAGCTTAGAGAGAAGAGAGAAGTTGTTATTATTGTAATAGAATCTTATGAAATGAATCATACAACTCTTAACATAATTACAATGCTAGGCTTATATACAAGTATACGACTGAGTATTGAACAAACTAGGAATGTTAACCAACTAAACTTGTATGAGTTGACTAACCAACTTAGATAGTTTATATCCCCCTTTCGAGCCGGACCTTGGAAATGAGTCCAAGCTTGCTAGTAGTAAAATGTTATGAAATGAATCATACAACTCTAACAGAATTACACTGCTAGATACAACTGAGTATTGAACTAACTAGGAGAGTTAACTAACTAACTTAGATTACAACTTATAACTTTAGGTTCTAGGAGATAAAAAAAACATCTTACCCTAACATAAGGACAGTAACGGAATAAGGAAGAACACCAACGTTTGGAGTAGGTCGTGCCTTCCTCTTCCACAATTAGAGAACACAAGTTATGTCAGCATATAACTTAGATTTCATTCACTAACGTATATATACACGCTAGTGATATGCTAAACAAGGCCAAAGCACAAGCTTTACAATTAACAGAAAACCTAGCCCAAAGATATATATAGTTCCTAACACCCCTCTCAAGTTGGAGCATGCAAATCATAAATGTCCAAATTGCGAAGTAAGTAAGAGAAATGATATTGGTCGGACTTTAGTGAAGAAGCAAGTTGCTCATTTCTAGACACGTGACTAGTAATAATAGTTCCATCTTGAGCCACATCACGAACATAGTTGGAAATCCACTTCAATATGCTTTGTCCGCTTATTAAATTTATGAATGAGGAAACATAATTTAGGTATATAAAACAATTTTTTTTATATACCAAGGATGTTCCTCGTCCTTGAGGGGCTTATATATTCAAACAATTAAATAAATAACCTTTTATAAAATTAAACGACTTGTTTTAATAATTTGTGTAACTTGTAATCAGGATATATTTGAGCGAATTAACGACGGTTTAATATTTTTATCAAATTTATCTTTATTTTAAAATAACAATATAATTTAAATTTTAAATATATTCTAAAAAAATACTTTCAAAAATAGAATATAAAATAGAAAGTAGTCGTAACGGTCGTAATTAATCAACTAACCATATCTGTTAGTTTAAACTTTCAAAAAGTAGTACTCATGGGCGCAGAGGTTGTTTCTTGTTTTTTCTCTACTTTCTACTCTTCTCTCTATAAAAAACTTGCTACATTTGACCAAAAAAAAGTACTTTTTAGTCAAATATAGCAGTTTTTTTTTGGGGGGGGGGGGAGTCGCTACAACCACGGCAGCTGCCATTTGCCAATATTTGATTCTCGATTCCACTTCCCCACTACTGCTGTTACAACTCCAAATCATATCATCATTTTTAAAAAATAAAACACACACAGATGACATAAATATGACACATCATCAATTCATCAGTACTCAAAAACACATTACACAATAAAACACACACGCCTGCACATCAGTCATTCTTTAGTCTCTCCCACTTGCCCACTTTCTTACTCTTTCTCTCTCCTCCATTTCTCCATTAACAACAACCCACTTTCTCTCTCCATGCTGCTTCACCTCTAAAAAAAAAACCACAATGAATCGCCGTCAAAGACCGAATCCCACGCGCGACTTCCCTCACGCGCCACCACCACAACCACAACCACCACCACCCACAACCACACACCAACCCTTCAACATAATCCCAATCCACGACCTCTTAATAGACCACCCATCCACGCGCTACCCAGAAGTACGCGCCGCCTCTTCTGCCTTACGCGGCGTCGAAGACCTCCGCAAACCACCCTTCCACACGTGGCACGACAACTACGACCTCCTTGACTGGCTAGGTCTCTTCTTTGGTTTCCAAAACGACAACGTTCGCAACCAAAGGGAGCATCTTGTTCTTCACTTAGCCAACTCTCAAATGCGCCTCATCCCTCCTCCTCAAAACGCTGCCGTTTTGGACTTCGACCTTGTAAGAAAGTTCCGTAAGAAACTTCTGTCGAATTACTCTTCTTGGTGCTCTTATGTTATGAAGAGGTCCCGGGTTCGAATCCACAGGTTCAGAAAGAATACCGATGAATTTCGGAGGGAATTGTTGTATGTTTCTTTATACTTGCTTATTTGGGGTGAATCTGCTAATTTAAGGTTTATGCCTGAATGTATTTGTTATATTTTTCATCATATGGCTCATGAACTTAATATGATACTTGATAATCGTGATGACCCTGATACTGGTAGACCTTATTTGCCTGTTATTAGTGGTGACAATGCTTTTTTGAATCATATTGTTACACCCCTTTATGATACTATTAGAGATGAGGTTGGTTTTAGTAAAGGTGGTAGTAAGCCTCATTCCGCTTGGCGTAATTATGATGATTTGAATGAGTTCTTTTGGAGTAGGAGGTCCTTTAAGTCCGTTAAGTGGCCCTTGGATTTGACTAGTAATTTCTTTTCAACGGCCAGTAAGGGGACCAGGGTTGGGAAGACCGGGTTTGTCGAGCAACGCTCGTTTTGGAATGTGTTTCGCAGTTTTGATAGGTTGTGGGTTATGTTGTTTTTGTTCTTGCAAGCTATGATTATTGTTGCGTTAGAGGGGACGAAGTGGCCTTGGGAGTCGTTGGGGAGGAAGGATGTTCAGGTGAAGTTGCTTACCCTTTTTATCACTTGGGCGGGGCTTAGGCTTCTTCAGTCGGTTCTTGATGCCGGCACTCAGTATAGTTTGGTGACTAGGAAGACGTGGTTGGTTGGTGTCAGGATGGTGCTTAAGACTATGGTGGCGATGGCCTGGATTGTTGTGTTCTGTGTGTTCTATGCTAGGATTTGGAGTCAGAAGGATAGGGATCGTGGGAGGTGGAGGTTCCAGGGAAACCAAAGGATACTTGCGTTTCTTAAGGCGGCTTTGGTGTTTGTCATCCCTGAATTGTTGGCCTTGGTTCTTTTCGTTCTTCCGTGGATTCGGAACTTTCTAGAGGAGGTCAACTTCCCTTTATTCTACTTGGTAACCTGGTGGTTTAATAGCAGGATTTTTGTGGGTCGTGGTGTGAGGGAAGGGCTGATAAACAATGTTAAGTATGCTTCATTTTGGGTTACAGTTTTGGTTTCGAAATTTGCATTTAGCTACTTTGTTCAGATCAAACCCTTGATTCCTCCAACAAGAGCCCTCTTGAGAATGAGGGATGTACCGTATAACTGGCATGAGTTCTTCGGCAACACAAACAGAATCGCGGTTATCTTGCTGTGGGTTCCTGTCATTGTAATCTATCTCGTGGACTTGCAAATATGGTATTTTGTTTACTCCTCGATCGTTGGTGCCTATGTTGGATTATTTTCGCATTTGGGTGAGATCCGAAATATTTGGCAGCTCCGGCTTAGGTTTCCGTTCTTCGCTAGTGCCATGCAGTTCAATCTCATGCCAGAGGAACAGCTACCCACTGTGCCAGTGATTAATATTGTGCACAAGCTTAGGGATGCGGTACAACGAGTGAAGCTTCGTTATGGACTCGGGCAGCCCTACAAGAAGATTGAATCTAGCCAGGTGGAGGCAACGCGTTTTGCCTTGTTGTGGAATGAGATTATGAAATACATGAGGGAAGAGGATCTTCTCAGTGATCGAGAAGTGGAACTTTTGGAGCTTTCACCCAACTGTTGGGAAATCAGGGTTATTCGCTGGCCATGTGTTCTGCTATGTAATGAACTTCTTCTCTCTCTCAGCCAGGCGGCAGAAACGCCCAATGATCATGACAGGTGGCTTTGGTATAAGATATGCAAGAGCGAGTATAGACGGTGTGCAATCATAGAGGTCTACGATAGCATCAAATATCTGCTGCTACACCAGGTGGTTAAATATGGTACTGAGGAGCATGAAATTGTCACTAGAGCTTTCCTTGAGATGGAACACTACATGGGGATTGAGAAGTTTACTGCATTCTATAAGCTTACTTTGCTACCGCAGATCCACAAAAAATTGTTGACGCTTACGGAGCTCCTTCTAAAGTCCGAGAAGGATATTAATGGGATAATTAATGTGTTGCAGGCATTATATGAGCTTTGCATTCGTGAATTCCGAAGAAATAAGAAGACAATGGCGGAGCTGAGGGAGAAAGGTTTGGCGCCTAAAAATCCCGCCAATGCAGGATTTCTTTTTGAAAATGCTATAGAGCTTCCTGATGAAGAGGACGTGTTCTATTACAGACAGCTGCGTCGTTTGCATACGTTAATTACTTCTAAGGATTCCATGCACAATGTACCATTAAATCGAGAAGCTCGAAGACGTATTGCCTTCTTCAGCAACTCTGTATTCATGAACATGCCCCACGCTCCTCAGGTAGAAAAAATGATGGCCTTCAGCGTATTGACTCCTTACTATGATGAGGATGTTATATACGGGACTAGCAAACTCCAAAGCCCGAATGAGGATGGCATCTCTATTTTGTTTTATCTGCAGAAAATATACGAGGATGAGTGGAATAATTTCATGGAGCGGATGCGGAGGGAAGGCTTGGAAGACGAGAGAGAAATTTGGACTACGAAGGTCAAGGAATTGCGTCTTTGGGCATCATACCGGGGTCAGACTCTCTCCCGCACTGTGAGGGGAATGATGTATTATTACCAGGCTCTCAAGATGCTCGCGTTTCTGGATTCAGCATCAGAAGTGGACATAAGAGCAGGTAGTCAACAGATTGCTTCGCATGGTTCATTGAGTTACAACTGGGATGGCTTAGGCTCGATCAGAGTTCCATCTTCACGCAACCTTGGAAGAGCACCTAGTGGTATGAGTATCCTATACAAAGGCCACGAGTTTGGGACTGCTATGATGAAGTTCACTTATGTAGTAACCTGTCAGGTTTACGGAATCCACAAAATGGCAGGGGATTCCCGTGCTGAGGAGATCTTGTATCTGATGAAAAATAATGAGGCTCTTCGAGTTGCCTATATTGATGAGGTACATCGTGCAAGGGATGAGGTGGAGTACTATTCGGTTCTTGTCAAGTATGATCAGCAGCTGCAGAGAGAAGTGGAGATATACAGGATCAAGCTGCCTGGTCCTGTGAAGATGGGAGAAGGAAAACCCGAGAATCAGAATCATGCCATCATCTTTACCCGAGGGGATGCTCTTCAGACAATCGACATGAATCAGGACAACTATTTCGAGGAAGCTCTCAAGATCCGAAACCTCTTGGAGGAATTCGATAAGTACTATGGGATTAGGAAACCAACCATTCTTGGAGTTCGAGAAAACATCTTCACGGGTTCTGTGTCTTCCCTTGCTTGGTTCATGTCTGCTCAAGAGACGAGCTTTGTCACTCTTGGCCAACGTGTTCTGGCAAATCCTCTCAAAGTGAGGATGCACTATGGTCACCCAGATGTATTTGATAGGTTCTGGTTTCTTACTCGTGGTGGAGTGAGCAAGGCTTCTAAATTGATCAATTTGAGTGAGGACATATTTGCTGGTTTCAATTGCACTCTCCGAAGTGGCAACGTAACTCATCATGAGTACATACAGGTAGGTAAAGGAAGGGATGTAGGGTTGAATCAGATTGCCATGTTTGAAGCTAAGGTTGCTAGTGGAAATGGGGAGCAAGTTCTCAGCAGGGATGTTTATAGGTTGGGCCATCGTCTGGACTTCTTCAGGATGCTTTCTGTCTTCTACACCACTGTGGGGTTTTATTTTAATACGATGATGGTGGTGCTGTCTGTCTATACGTTTTTGTGGGGCCGCCTATATCTTGCTCTTAGTGGTGTTGAGGATCATGCTGTTCATGAGAGCAGCAATAATGCAGCCTTAGGTGCTATTGTGAATCAGCAGTTTATCATCCAAATTGGCATCTTCACTGCTCTCCCGATGATTGTGGAGAATTCTCTGGAACATGGTTTCCTTCCAGCAGTCTGGGACTTCTTGAAAATGCAGATGCAGCTAGCATCATTGTTTTACGCCTTCTCATTGGGAACTAAATCCCATTATTTTGGCCGAACAATTCTTCACGGAGGTGCTAAATATCGATCTACTGGACGTGGGTTCGTTGTGGAGCATAAGAAATTTGCGGAGAATTACAGGCTCTATTCCCGTAGCCATTTCGTGAAGGCGATTGAACTCGGGGTAATCTTGACTGTGTATGCTTCTCACAGCCCACTGGCCACAAGTACATTTGTGTATATAGCCATGTCGATCTCTAGCTGGTTTCTTGTAGTTTCTTGGATTATGGCCCCATTTGTTTTCAATCCATCTGGCTTCGATTGGTTAAAGACTGTGTACGACTTTGATGATTTTATAAACTGGATATGGTTTGGTAGTGGAGTGTCCACCAAGGCAGAGCGAAGCTGGGAAACCTGGTGGTACGAAGAGCAGGAACATCTCAAAACTACTGGTTTATGGGGGAAGTTACTGGAAATCATATTAGATTTACGCTTCTTCTTTTTCCAGTATGGTATCGTGTACGAGCTTAATATCACTGCTAACAAGACCAGTATAGGTGTGTATTTTATCTCTTGGGTTTACTTCTTTACACTTGTTGGGATTTGTGTAATCGTAGCATATGCCCGGGACAAGTATGGTGCTACAAAACATATCCACTTCAGGATGATTCAGTTCTCTGTCATATCAATTACTGCACTGGTGATTATCATCTTATTGAAATTCACCAAGTTTGAAGTTCTTGATCTTTTGACTAGTGCGCTTGCGCTCATACCGACTGGCTGGGGCATGATTCTAATTGCTCAGGTGCTCCGTCCCTTTTTGCAAACATCAGTGGTCTGGGACACTGTGGTTTCCTTGGCTAGACTCTATGATTTGACGTTTGGCATTATAGTTATGGCTCCCGTGGCTTTCTTGTCGTGGATGCCTGGATTCCAGTCAATGCAAACTAGGATTCTTTTCAATGAAGGTTTCAGCCGGGGTCTCCAAATTTCTCAACTTCTTACTGCCAAGTGATAAGTCACGTTTTGAATGTGTGAATAGAGGTACTATTCTTCTCCTAGCTGACTTCATCTATTTACTAGCAAATGTAATTATTGTAGGAAAATATCGAGAATGGTGGTCTGAGGTTTTACACAGATGTAGCTTATAACCGAGTGGCTGGCTGTTCTTGTTTGAACAGCAGTAAGGCTACAAGGCCTTTTTAGATGCTGCCGTGTTGCTGTTCAGAAAACCGAAAGTAGTTTTTGTTCTTTCCTGGTGTTCTCTTATCGTCAAAATCCTTCTCGTGAAAGTGTTTCAACAATGATCTTGGTGATTTTCGGTAGATACTTTTCGAACTGCTGCTTTTGTAAGCATTTTGTAAAGGTCATTATTAAATTAGCAAGAGTGCGCGTACCCATGATACTCGTGATGAACCATTTAAATTGAAGGGGCATCCTACATTTGATATGATCAACATGTCTCCTGATCAGCTTATCAATAAGTCAAAAGAATAGAAAAAGAAAAACTATAAGTCATGTACGTTGTACACAATCTTCAATTTATCAAGTACCCTACTTCCCACTAATTGTAGTTCACGAGCTAATGAAGATATTTTCTAGGCATGTCTCGGTTCTCAGCCAGTTGAACAATAAACTTTTGGTTCCTATCAGAATGCCTTTTTGATCAATGATAACTAATTGCTGCGTCATGTCTGGAAGTCCAAATTCTGGCTCTGGCGTACAGGGTTTTTAAATAAATAACCATAATGCCCATATAAACCAACTGGACTTGATAGAAGATCCCAGTTGTCAACTACCAATGACCTGAGTTATTTAATGATAATAAATTGTTATAGTCTCGGGTATTTTCTGCCAAACGCTTGGAAGGCAGTTAAATTGCCTAGGAAAAAGGCTTCGCAAAGTGACCAACGCCTAACTGCTACCCTCCCGCTGCCCATTTTCAAAACCTTATGCCACTCTTTTGTATCTATTGGCTATTTGACCCCTGCACTGTGCCGGACTGTTTTCATAATCATTTACTGGTGACAATAGTAATTCTAAGGTAACAAGATGTCTTCGGATGATGATGAGGTAGGTAGTAAGTGATGCAAGTAATATACAAAATTTGGAGGGTAGTTGTTATGATAGGGGCTTTGATTGTACAAAACGAGCTTTACGTTAGATTTAAATGTGTAAAGTTAGTTGTGAAAGCAACAATATCATAGTAGCTTTGCTATAGTAGACAAGCTTTATCTTTTCCATTTTATAGATTTGTTTATGTCAATATTCTTCTCCCTACTAGAACTAACAACATTCAATCAATGTACATGTCATAAAAAGTAGGTCTTTGGTTCGAGCAATGGTGATATCTCTTTCATCCGTGTTCTTAAAAAGGCATGTAATTATTAGAGAAAGGGACATTGAGAATTGATTTATATACGTCAGTGATGTGCTGCTTTCTAATCTTAAGTGAAAGATGCTTAGTAGCAGAGGATTGTGAAAGGCTATAAACTATTGATGTCATGTCATCCAGTCAACGTCTCTTTAATTGAATTTTTTTAATCGTCATTTGATTAACTTCTTTGCACCTGAGTTTTCGATGTGTTCTTCTGGACACTGTAGCTTTTAGCATCCTCTTGTTTCTCATCTAACTGGAATATTTACTTTTGTTTTTTTTGTGTTTCTTCTCAGATTTTGCCCCATCACTAGTGAGCGGAAATGGATGCAGATGGTCTTGCAATATATTTCTTTGGTTAAGGAAGCTGCTGTATGTATCACATGATTCGCCTTTCATTGCTAACATAGATGTGACATGTGAGGTGAAGGAAACTAAGATAAACTTTGGTCAACTTGATGACTTGATCATTTTGTGTAGTATCATGCTGAACCATTCTATTAGTTCAATCTTTTATTCCCTTTTGCTGTCATATCTCAATTTTCTGATATGGCAGTTATGTTAGCCTTAGGCATCTATAGGAAGAAAAATGCGTTGCCACATTTTGTCACTCTCTAGATTGTGGCCAATTTTTATGTATATGTTGTCGATGTTCACAATTTTTTTAGCCCAAGATAAGCAGCAATACTACGAATAAAATTCAATTGAACCAAAGGCTAGTCTATGAATATTCAGCTGAAATTCAATCCAAGAAGCAAATTGTTGTATCATTGTCTTCAAGTACAGGGAAAAACTGAGTTACCTTACAGCACCCTAATATTGTGGTGCATGTATATGCACTGATTTCTTTTGATATTTCTCCCATTTTTAGCTCTTGCCAGTTCATTAAGCTTATGATCATATATATTGTGATTTGGCTGCATCAATGGTTCTCTGAAGTCTCTCACCCAGTGTCACTCTGGACATTACTTCTTTAATAAGAGATACATCTGCATTACATGCTCTTTATATCTCTTCTTTAGACCTTAAAGCTGGAAGCAAGTCCTATCTGAAGCCTGATTGTAGTGGTCAAGGGTAAGTTATCGGAGGGTAGTTATTCAATGAGTTCTGCTATGCCATTTATGCAATTTTTTCATCTGTGTTCTTTCCAAATGATAGCTTTTCTATCACATACGTACACGACAAAACCGTGGGTGTTACTGGATCTGTTATGCTTGTTATAAGTTTGTACATGCAATTGGAAGAAAGAACCATTTATTTTCTTTCTTTTGTGTGTTTGGATTGAATAAGTTTGATAAGAGACTAATTGGGAATTTTACTTCTGCTAGTGTTGGATTTTCTTTAGCGTCGTTCTTATCTTTTGTCTACTCAAACCGGGTGCAAACCCTCAATTATAGAAACGTATTTCTTCCTGCCAGTTCCATTGATAAAAAACTTTGTAGCTGCTGATTCAGTATTGCTGTTATCATTGCCAAAACTTAACTTATCCCATCTACTTCAAGACAGTTCTTATTTTGGTGTATCTTTCATCTGCAGTTTGAATTATTCGGAGATCAAGTGCCAGGTTTGTCTTCTTTCCTCTGCAATAATAGCTTGCTTGCCATGAAGGTCGTGGTTTTAATGCTATGTATTTTTTTATTTTTATTTTGCTTTTGCTGCTGTTTAAATAGAAATGTCTAGGGCTATATTAACCTGTACCTCTGCCTTTAACTCCTGTAGTCTTTGCTTCCGAATCTCTCAAGCTTTTATAGTTTCTCTTCTGATCACCACTTTCATGTATTTTGCTTAACTTCTAATTATTTTTTATAGCTTTTTTACTTGAACATTTTTTTTGTAAAAACATTTCATGGACAAATGCTATATCTATATTTTGTAACTTCTACATTTTTTGCTTAACTAATAAATGGCATGACAAAGAGGTGAAAAATATTCTATGTTTGTGTTACGAACTTGGGAAAGAATGTGAGACACTTTTGGATACTTTTCAGTAGTAGCAATGTCAAGATTTTCTTTGATTCTTCTGTCATTCAGGTCTTATGGTTTATGAAAGCCATAAAAAGAAGCTTTGCAGTCGGCAGGGCTATAACACTGCTTCCGCTACTTTCACCCAAGACTTACAAGTAACTGACCAGCAGATGTTGTAAAAAGGCTCATCTTTAGGGCATTATTGAAGTCACTTGACGCTGTTTCAGCATGAAGTTGATCAAAACAATTAAGAATTTAGAAATGGGTCAGAGACTTTTCTGCTTCTCGTGGCTTTGTGACTACTAAGAAGCTGGGATCCGGAGAGAAACAGCAGCAGCAGGAACAGCATTTTCTATCTGAGGAAAGCACACGGTGTACCAATTATCAATGGTCTTCTAATAGCATTGCTTATAAAATAGAGCAAGTATTCTTTTTTATTATATGTTCGTTTCCCAGAATAAGCAGCAGCTACTAGCTGCGGAAAGCAAGCTGGATATCCGAGGATCGGCTTCTAATATCAAATCCGCTCCATTACTTGATAACATTCTGTAGCTTCAAATGAATTTTATGCATATATCTTGAACAAATAGCACCTGTCAACTATGCCAGTGCAGTTGCATAAAATTTGCAAGTTTTGGAAGCTGGTCTCTCCGTTTGTTGAACACTCCTTCTCTGAAGTTGATGGTAGGGAAATGTGAACTGACCCTTTGTGGTGCTTCGGAAGTTGTAAAAATCTTTTGTTTGTGAAATATGACCAAGAAGAATCAGTATTGATAGTCGGGGAAGACCATCTCTTGATAGTACTGGTGAGGAGTGAGGATTAAGAGCAATTACACTCATGATCAATTTGATCATAAGAATAGATCATAAGGCATGAACAAAAAAAAAGTGGCCTACACTCATGAGTGAAAGTATATCACATTGTGATCAATCATGAAATAAATCACATTGTGATTAACTAGTTCATGAGAAAAGCAAAAACTGGCTCAATCAAACAGTGACATGTGGCAATAGTTTTTTGTTTAAAACTTCAAAATAAAATTTTCTGACAATCTACGAAGTAAAAAAATTTATAAAAAATACCAACGGTTATATTTTCTTGAGATCTATAAATAGACACCCACTTTGCAATATTTTTATATGCTTTTGAATTTTTTTAAATTTGTAAATACATAAGTAATTGATTGATCATGAGTGTGGTGCCTTTGATCAAGTTGATCATAAAACATAATAAAAATTTTGGGATGAGTGAGAAAGTGGTAGAGAGAGAAGATGATGTGTTTTTTTTGTTCATGAGTGGTGATGCTCTAAGGAGCTTATCTAGCAAAGGCATGCATCAGGAGACTTGAGCAGTTTGCATCGGAACTGATGCATCGTGTTGACACCTGCTTCTATGTTGAATTGTCTAGGTGATGGCTGGGAGTATCATGATTCATTTATTTATAATAAAATTTCCTAGATTTTGTTACCTTCAGTTTTGTCTCCTCCATGGCGGATCATCCATGGACGAGCCAAACAACTTCCCATCATCAAAATCTTCACCAGCTTATCAAGCTCTCGTACGAGCAGGTCCACGTCTAAAACAGCTCCAACAAGTTCACGCACACTTGATTACCACTGGTGCTCATCGAAGCATATTTCTCCTCACCAAACTCTCCATTTTAGCCTATTCTTCTTCCACCTCCATACCTTACGCCAGAAAAATCTCTCTCTCAATCCCAAATCCAGACTCTTATCTCTTCAATTCCCTTATCAAAATCTCCTCCAAGCTTGGTCTTTTATACGATGTCATTTCCTTCTACAATCGTATGCTTTTCTGTTACACTCCTCTTTCAAACTACACTTTCACCTCTGTAATCAAGTCTTGCGCTGATGTCTCGGCTTTCAAATTGGGTAGAATTTTTCATTCACATGCTGTGGTTAATGGGTTTTGTTTAGATTCTTTTGTTCAAACTTCTTTGGTTGCTTTTTATTCCAAATGTGGTGAAGTTGTTGTTGCACGTAAGGTGTTTGATGAAATGCCTCATAGAAGTATTGTTGCTTGGAATGCAATGATTTCTGGGTACGAGCAAAATGGGTTTTGTAAAGATGCTATTGAGTTGTTTGATTTGATGAGGAAGTCGTGTGATGTTGTTCCTGATTCGGCTACTTTTGTTGGGATTTTATCGGCGTGTGCTCAGTTGGGTGCACTTGAGTTAGGTTCTTGGGTTCATAATTATATTACTGATCATGGGTTTGAGGTGAATGTTGTTCTTGGGACCGCGTTGATAAACATGTATGCTAGAGGTGGGAGTGTGCGAAAAGCGAGGGAGATTTTTGATGTAATGAAGGTGAAGAATGTTGTGTCTTGGACAGCAATGATATCGGGTTATGGAATTCATGGCTATGGTAAAGAAGCGATGGACGTATATGAATTGATGCAACGCTATGGACCGTCGCCTAATGAGGTCACTTTTGTGGCTGTTTTATCGGCTTTTGCTCATGCTGGGATGATAGATGAAGGGCGGGCAGTATTTTCGAACATGACAAAGAATTATGGTTTGGTTCCTCAAGCCGAACACCATGTTTGCATGGTTGATATGCTCGGAAGAGCCGGGTTGCTCAACGAGGCATATACATATGTTAAAAAGCTGAAAACGCCGAGTGCAGCAATATGGACTGCTATGCTTGGAGCTTGCAAGATGCACAAGAATTTTGATTTGGGAGTTGAAGCTGCTGAAAAGCTCTTAGCTATTGAACCAGAAAATCCAGGGCATTATGTTTTGTTGTCGAATGTATATGCATTGGCTGGTAAGATGGAGAGAGTGGAAAAAGTTAGAAATGTGATGATAAAGAAACGCTTAAAGAAGCCTGTTGGCTATAGCATAATTGAGATTGATCAAAGGACTTATTTGTTTAGCATGGGAGATAAATCCCACCTTGAGACCAGTGAAATATATAGGTTCTTGGATGATTTAATGAGGAAGATTGGTGAAGTTGGTTACATTTCAGCACGAGAGTCGGTCCTTTATGAGTTGGAAGAAGAGGAGCAAGAGTATGCTCTTAGATACCACAGTGAAAAGCTAGCGCTAGCATTCGGGTTGTTGAAGGATAAGAATGAGTTTGCTGTAATTAGAATTGTGAAGAATGTGCGGATGTGCGAGGACTGTCATTTGGCGATTAAGTTTATCTCTAGCATTACTAACAGAGAAATCTTAGTTCGAGATAAGCTTCGTTTTCATCATTTTAAAGATGGATTGTGCTCGTGTGCTGATTATTGGTAATCAAAGAAAGTCATCAACCACGCCAGATTCAGTTGTTAAACATGGGTTTCTCCTGCAGAGTGTACAACTGCTATTTTGATGTACCATGTAGCTTTGTGTAATTGTGTTTGGTTAAGAAGCAGAAAAACATTTCTAACTGAATGCTACTTTTCTATACAAAATAGTGATATACACTTCAAAAGAAATACTATGGCCCTGTTTGGCAAATAGAGGTTAGAGTTTAGCTGTTGGAGTTTAGAGTTTGCTGTTAGAGTTTTACCTTTTTTGTTTAGTGGATTTGACTGGGTATTTGATTGCTGTTTGTATAATTGTGTTTGGTAAAAATTAATGAGTATTTTATAGTGTGAAAGACAAAAATAGACATTATTAACAATATTATTTATTATTATTATTTGTTAACCATACCACACCCACCCAAATCACTTTCCCTCATTTAGTTTCAATGACTACCCACATCCAATGACCCAACCCTTTCTCTCTCCTAATCTCATCATCTCTCATTACCACCACCATAACTTCCTGTCGCCTAATTTCATCTCTCACGGCTTATCCACCATAGTCCATAAACCACCATGCATCCACCAAAATCAACCACCACCTCCCATTTATGTACAACCACATAAATCAACCACCAACCACGTCAAACAAACACTACCCTTTTTTGCAAACAACCACCATCACAATCTTTTCCCTCTACCTCAATCACAATCATAGTCTCCTATCTCAGATTGGGTGTTACTAAACATAGCCCGTATTTACTATCTCACAGCCCGTATTTTATAGCAAATTGTCCAAAATACTCTTATTAAATATAATTATGTCCGGTTTTTTAAAAAAAAAATCCCAAAAAAAATTTATTTTTTAAAAATTTTTAAATTGAATTTTCACGGAACCGGATGGAGTTTCCGGTACCGTGTACCGGAAAGTCAATCACGTACCGTAAAAATCCATTTTTTTAAAAAAAGAATCAAAAAAAAATTTGAATTTTCACGGAACCGGATTGACTTTCCGGTACCGTGTACCGGAAATTCCATCCGGTTCCGTCAAAACTGATAATTTCATGGAACCGGATGGAATTTCTGGTATACACGGTACCGGAAAGTCAATCCGGTTCCGTGAAAATTCAATTTTTTTAAAAAAATTTTTATTTTTATTTTTAAAAAGGAAGTGAATAAAGGAAGGGGGGCAATTTAGACTTTTATACCACGTATTTATACGTATACGGGCTGTGAGCTAGTAATACGGACTGTGTTTAGCCGCACACCTCGGATTTTTTATCAATCTTTATTTGGATATCTGGTTGAATCTTTGGCTGCTTTTGGTATTTTTGGTGTTGCTTTTTTTTGGGTACGATTTTTGGTGGTTTTCTAAGTGTTTGTTCAGTCGGTGGTGTTTCGAGGTGGGCAGTCTCGTTGTTTGGTGGTATTCTGGGTAGTAAAGGTTTTTTGGGTGGACATCGGTAGTGGTGGTTCGTGGTTGTGGTGGTGGATCTCACTGGTGGTGGTTACGATGGTGGATCTCAGTGATGGTGGTTGTGGTGGTTGGTGGTGGTCGTGTTGGTGGTTTTAACAGTCAAGTGTTGGTGGCTTTGCATTAGGTTATGATGATAAGTAATTATGAGTAAAATGGTCATCAAAATTTTTGTTTTGGAAACTCTGAAGTAAACGCTGGGTTATGCAGCGTTTTGGTTTTAGAGTTTTGACCCCCAAAACTCTTTGCAAAACTCTTTCTCACCAAACATCAACATTAGAGTTTTGACTGGGGTCAAAACTCTTGAATAGTTTCAAAACCTCTAAAAGCTCATGAAAAAGCTTGGTGCCAAACAGGGCCTATATCTATAGGAAATTTTGTCAAGACCTTATACATTAAATTTTTTGTGGAAAAGTACCTATACAATTTTTTTGTGAGTTATACTACCTCCGTACCAAGTGTATTGCAACCTTTACCTTATTTGGCAATTTCATATTAATTGCAACCTTTCTATTTTAATCACCAAAAAATCACATGTGCAACCTTTCTCTCTCTTCATTACTTATTAATCACATGATGCAAGTGGGAAGATGACCCACTTTTTTTGCTTTTCTTGATAAATGTGCCAACCCCCTATGTTGCAATACACTTGGAACGGAGGCAGTATAACATTATAGTATCAAATTACACATGTCATTTTTCTGTAAAAAAGTCAAAATTTTGGTTCTTCAGTCTCCCTTTCCCCCTCCCTATTTGTGCACGAGATGTTAGGCTAAGAATCTGGGATAATATGCAAGGATTTCCAAACACAACAAGGAGGAAAAAAATTTAACCGAAGTCGGACTTTTTGGCCTAAATATGGCAATTGGGGTTTGGGAAAGGGTACTGGTGGGTGCAAGGGTGATTGTGTGGGCTAGGATGGGTTTATGAAGGAGGTGATGGTGGGTGGCAAGGGTTTCGTAGGAGGTGAGGTTGTTTCCAACTGCTTTGACAGTGGTTTCGAGGGCTGGGCCGGGGTAGGTTGCAGCAGAGGCTAAGATGGTTATGGGGGCTAGGGGTAGGTATGGGGTGCCCATGACGGGTATGACTTTCTATACCCATCACTACCCACCAAACTTTTTCTCATTCGTGTCCCAATTGGCCATCAAATTTTACCTGTTTGTTAGCACTAATGAGGTGGGTGGTTGTGGGTGGTCAAGGAATGTGCGGTCAAGCGTTTCCCTTACCCTTGTTTTGTTTAGTGTATGGAGGTAAGGTTGGGGAATGAGTCTATGAATTTGGGGGAAAGGAGGAGGAAAGGGAATATAAGAACGCCCGAACCAAATAACAAATAAGGAAATCAAGAGGATATATTTCCTTTTCGTTTCTTATAGCCCCAACCAAATGCCCCTCTTAAAAAGAGAGGACAGACAAAGAGAGAGTAGATGAAGGAAATGACAAAAAACATCTACCATACAAAAGGATGATAGAAGTACGAAGGTAAAACATGTGGAAAAAAATGAAGGATCCTTTTCAAATACGGATAACTTTTCAAACTCAGGGAAAACCTAAACCTAACAGGCCATTTAATAAGCAGTATCAAATTACACATGCAACTTACAAGAAAAATCTAGTTATTATCATGATATGGTGGAATCTCATCCTCAAACTTTTTCATACTCATTTCCATTCAATACCCATGTTGTAAGTGCTAATTAATGGTAAAGTTATAAACATAAAGTTGGTCTCATATGAGATCGCCCCATAGGAACGTGCCTATGAAACCACATGATAACGTCAGTCACAATAATCACGCTCGTGAATGTTGGTTTTTATTGAAGCTAGCTAAATATAATGCAAATATAACTGTTAGTCTAAAGATCTAAAAACCATAACTATTGATTTGAAAACCATAACTACACTATAAGGCTGATGTATTTCATCTAATAGAGAATTACAAAAATATCACTATCAAGGATCCATGCCATAGAGAATTGCTTTTTAAGCAATGTTAGAAAACCATAACTATCCTCGTGTTGACCATGTATGCTAGAACTAGGAATAACGATGACAATGAGTCTTGGACTCGATCTAGATCCAGATTCGATGTTTAGGATATGAATCTTCCGATGTTGGATCCTAATCCGCATATCAAAAAAGGATTGTGTTCTTGCTTTGAGGATCTAGATCCGACTCGTAGATCCGTTTTTTATGATGTAACACTAGAAAAAAAGAAGTAAATATTCTTAATGTGTAAGTTGTAATTTTAGTAAACAACTAAACTATTGGTAAGTAACAATGATAATAAAACTGCCACTTTCAACATTCATATCACTAATTAAAAATTGGAAACTTTTGTCTTACCAATATTTTTTTCCTTTTAAAATGGAGATTTAATTTTTTCAAAAGTATATTTCTATAGAAAGAAAATGCGTGAATCCGTTTTTGTTCCCAATGATTATGGTCTGCGGATCTAGATCATCTTTTACGAAGATCCGATCCAAATCCAATCTCATACCATCTACAGTTAGGGGTGTTTATTTTTCGCTCTAGACCGAAGAAATGGCCCGAATCGGACTGATTTGGTCTGGACCGAGACAGGGCCGGTCTATTTCCGGTGTGCTCTTTTGTCTACAAATTTTAAAGCATCGGTTTTCGGTCCGGTCCGTTCTAAATCCAGATTTTTTACTGTCCAGACCGGTTACTATTTAAAGTGTATCGCTACTTGAAAGTCAATTTAGAATTGTAGGTTCTAGGTGTTCTCAACCTAGAACCCCCAGATTGCCAAACTTGAAAAGTGAAAATTACAACACAGTTTGGCCTATTATATAATTGTTACAGAAAAAAACAACGAAATTGAATTTCAGATCTAACCGGTCCAATCCCTATAATTTCCATCCGTTTCGGTCTTAGGTCTCCATTTGCCAGAATTTTCGGTCCCATCCATGACCAGTTAGGTCCGGTGCGAGACCGATGAACACCCCTATCTATAGCTACCATGTCACCCGTTTGACCAATGACACCACCTCCTTCAAGTTTTGATATGTAGTAGAGCACATGTTTTTGGGATTATCATTACCATAAACTCCCTCCGTTTCACTATAACTATTACATTTATACTTTTACACATTTGAATGCAAAACTTTAGACATTAACATCACTAATTATATATGTGTAAAGATTATAAACACAAGATATTAATATACTACATATCAAGAAGAATCTAACAAGATTTCACTTGATTGTATTTTTTCTTACGTATAAGTCACAAATAGTGGTCAAACTGAAATATGGAAATAATGTAAGATGTCAAAGTGCAACAATTATAGTAAAACCACACTGGTATATTATTGAGCTTTTTTTTTTTCTTTTAAAGTACATTAAAATTCATCATCATTATATACTACTACCTACCACATAGGACTTTAAAAGCATTCATTAACTCTCAACTACATGCTGTTGGGACTTGGAAAGAATCAGAAAAACCCGTTCTTTAGAGAAAGGATTATCTTTGTCCCCAATCAGATTCAGCTTCGATTCTATCATCTATGTTTGACCACAAAAAACTGTTTTAAGTTAATTTGCTTAAAAGAAGTTCAGTTAAGTAAAAGAAAAGGTGAATTTGGCAAAAATAAGTTTAGGAGCACAAAGGCTGAGAAGATAGAGTGATATGAGTACATCTACCAATCAACATAAGCGCCTGTTCAAAGGGGAACAAAAGAGGCATAACCTTGTAAACAAGAACCTACACTCTACAATGACTCTGCGATGCAAATACTCAACTAGGCAATAAAACTCCTTTAGTCTTGTTATATAGCACATAAGCGTTCCATAATATTGCCTCACACTGACTAAATTTAAGACACTGAAAACCACCTTATGAACGTAAGGAAGTTATCCTAAAAATGGAAAACACGACTTCTGTCTCGCATCATGCTATAGTGAAGCAGCTTCATACCAGGCTTTGCCATGGCATTCAGGACAATAGAATTCATGTGTGTCTAACAGAAACAGGCGAATGTTCCCCTAACAACAGGGGCTGTAAAATAATCTCCTGGCGCATGCATTATGGACATTGCTTCGCATAACTTATTCCCACCTACAGCCCAACAGGCACTTTTTCATATTGGACTGTCTTGCTAAATCTCCTCGGAAGTATCCACCGTCCACCAAGCCACTGCTGCAAGAAAATAAGGGCGACGAACAACAGACCTAGACAAGATATTAGAATATCCCATGTAGTGGAATAGTAATTCATCCTCGGGTCTGCATATATGTACCATGGATCAAAGCTCGATGTTGAACTATGAGACCTGAACATATCGTAAGCATGTGGCAGGAGCCGAACAACTGTTGTCCCGATATAGTATGGAACAGCAAGAGCTCTTTCCTTTGAGTCAGAAAATATATTGAACATAATCTGGGGAACAAGAAAGGCATCCAGAATGAAGCCAGCATATGACTTCATATCATTCCAGAATGGAAGGGAGGGGTTTGAGTTCATATTGATTCGATGGAATGGTACATTTGATGAACCCCTTAATAGTTGTATAAGCCAAGCCATCAGTGCCCCAAATGCATATAACGGTATAGTGTAATATATAACCTTCTTTTCGCATTCCCAGACGGTTTTCGAGGTATCATCACCACCTCGTGCAGACCATGTCAATTGTAGGAGACGGAACTCAAGAAGGAATACAATCATTGTGATTACCCGGACTAAAACTTCATTTACTTCAAGCCATCCACCACTTCCAAAAAGCACAGTTCTCTTGCTCGGACTAGACAAGAAAAATGCTTCCATATTCAAAAGCAAGGGAATCATATGTCCCAAGGTGATTACTACAAGCATTACAACTGAAATATATGGAAGGGCATTCGGATTCCTTTTCACATGGAATAGCTGCAACCCAACAAAGATGCATGCTAGGGTGTTAGAGATTAAAACCATGGTTATCTCAAAATCCATCCTCCAAAACACACTGTCTACTTGGATCGTGGTGAGTGAAGTTGCAGAAAGATCCAGAGGATCAAAGTAGAGGGGGTCTGAGTTTTCACGTTTGCTTTCAATAGTTCCTTTGACTACGTCTTTGACATTCGAATCACGAGGAGGGAAATTAATGTTGACAAAAGTATCACAGTCCAGTTTACTCGTATTCAGAGGCGCGTTTCCATCAATTTTAAGATTCCAACAGCCTACCATACAAAGGCGCCCACTTTCAGTATCATATATCCCTTCAGCAGATATTCGTATTGTGTCATTGGTTGAGAATGATCTACCACCCACTTTAAATTCATCTTTCGGAGAAAAGGATATCCGATAGGCAACGTTTAGAAGGCCATGGTAGGTATTGTTCACAGCAGCTTTTGGACTCGGTAATAGCCGAGAATGAAAATATGGATAAAAGTCCTGCACAAAACGATCACCAACAAACACAGGGTACGCCTTACCCCAGGCTCGTTTTCCCTTATTATTCTTCACTTCCATGTCAAATTTCATATCTGGAGAGTCGGGATCGGGATAACTCTTTCCTTTTTTCTTACTGCCTTTCTTTTCTTCACAAATTTTTTTGGCTCTGTCGATTTCAGTATACTTGTATTTCATGTCTGGGAGAGCTGCTCTCCTAGATCCAGAAGCATGAATTTCGATTCTATCAAAGTACTCCGGCTCATCTACACTCTTGGTGCTCCATATATGCCCGGTTATCACACTCGAATCTCTAATGGACAAAGTATCAGCAAACGTAAAATTTACCCTGACCGAGCAATCACCAATAGTAGCATTCAGTGGCTCCTTTGTGAAATTCAATATCCGGCAAGCAACAAATAGAAGCTGAGTCTTTCCTGCATTCCATGCTCCCTCAGCCACCAATGTCCTACTAGGATCAAGCGGTTGGCGAAAGCCATTACGAATATCACTAATATTCGAAAAACCAAAAGAAACCCGAACCATCCTCTGCCCCGAACAATCGATTTCATTCAACGACATGAATCTCGGCAAGAACCCAAGAATCCCATCCATCCAAGTACAGTTCCTACCATCACAATCCATCCTATACCCTAACTCAAAATACTCCTCCAAGCTTGCAAATTGATAACAATTTCCAGACCTCCCAAACCTTACCAAAGAATTATCATTATTTCCATCCACATTGTCAACATCACCACCAATCTCATCCTTAATCAATGAATACCTATAGTTCATCTTAGCAAAACTCATAACAGAAATTGGCTTAAAATAACCCTCACTAATCTCAGAATTCAAGCTTTCCAAAGTTCCAGTAATCAAACTAGAATCAATAAAAGTAGTATTAGGATAATGAGACTTAAAAACAACATCAAATTTCAAATTATTACCATTGATCCGTCGGTTAGTTCCTGATCCCACCATACAAAGCTGCCCAGAAGAAGAATCCCAATACCCAGAAAGCTGAAACCTCATACTCCTACGAGAGCCTCGAAACCGGGTGCCGCCATGAACACTAAGCAAATTCCGAAAGCGAGACCAGTTGATTCTAAAAGACATGGAAGCCTGGAATTTGAAAACCCCATCAGAAGAAGTCTTGAAAACGTTTTGTGGGATGAGATTTGCGGTGATCTGAGAACTGGGTCCGAGAAATTGATCGCCATTGATGACATAGGCGCTGTAAAAGGTGGGAACTTGAGAAGTGAAGTAAGGGTGAGTAGGCGTTGACTCAGGGATGAGTTGAGAACAGTGTTGAGAGTAAGATACTGAGACGTGTAAAGAAGGTGGGATTTCGTAAGAGGATGTTGGAGTGAAGAAGAGAGTTGTTAGAGAAAGAATGGCGGTGAGAGTGATATAAACCCTTGTTGTGAAGAAGAAGAAGGAAGGAGTCTCCATTGTTGGAATGGGAAAAAAAAAAACTAGACTCTGATTAATATGGAGGGTTTGGATTTATCTACTAGACTACTACTAGTACTACTTCATTGTTGTTTTGACCAGGGATGGTGATGAGTCGGATTTGGGTAGGGTTCTGGTTCTGCAGGACTTGGATTCGGATTTATTTTTCAAATAAGGACTTGGCTTCACAGGGTAATAAAAATGAGGACCCAGATTCAGATTCATACGGTCTTATGGATTCGAGTCCAAAACGGGTACAAATTGGATCTTTACCTATTTGCTTCAAATAAGCCAAACTTTCATAATTATTAAAGATTTCACTAACGAAAATAACGTCATTTCACATCTCCAATTCTTGACGTTCAAAATTTCAAGTTTAATACAACAAAAATTCCAACAATAACATTAAAAGTTAAAGATAAATAAACAACAAAGTTTAACAACATTTCAAAATATACCAACATAAAGTTAAATTTGTTTATGTTAAAATTAACTTTTAAAAAATGGGTAAACGAATCCGGATTCGGGTAGTACTTTAGGACCCTGTCCAGATAGTTTTTTGAAGTTAGGACCTGGATCCTAATTTTCAGGACCCAGATCCGCTCAAAACGGATACGGATCCTCAGATCCGAGTCGGGTCCATTACCCATTGCCATCCTTAGTTTTGACCCAATAAACAAAAGATGGGTTTTAGTAAGTAGACTAGTCTATGAGAATTGACCTTTTTATTGTATACAACTATTATCATACACCCAATGTACTATTCTCATGGTATTAGGTAAATTCGTCCTTTTGTCATTTTAGTAATATTCCACACACGAATTCTTCTTCTCCCCTTTCCATTTACACATTTTCAAACTTGTAAACTTGTATTTCTCTCTCCTCCTTCTCTCTCCTCTCTTCCTTCAGTTATTGAAGACGCCATTGTTGCAGAAGCTAGTTTCTCTTCATTTTTTTTGATTTTTACTCCATTTTTGCGTTATTATGCTTAATTACTTCTTCTCATTAAAGATATTTTGTGTTTTAAGTTTCATGAGCAAAGATTCTGAAAATCAAGTTCCTTCCTCTTATATTTTTCGACTCAATGATCGATTTTTGCCTCGAAAAATTTGTGCAGAAATACAGCGTAAATTATTTCTCGGTTAATTGTAACAGGGAAAGGTACAATTATATCTTTTCTTCTTTACTTCAACGAATTTTGAAATGTTTAGTTGTTAATATAGAATTTGTCAAATTAGCCTAGGTTTTATATTCATGTTTAGTTTGATTTTCGTTTTTTTCATTTTTATTTTTATTTTTATTTTTATTTTTATTTTGTTTTGTTTTGATTTAGATTTTAATATGATATGTTTATCAAGCATTTGAGAATTTTGCTCATTTGTATAAATGTAAGACCTAGATAAGATTAAAGCCACATCAATGGGAAATCAATTCTTGCAATACCAGCAGTAAAATCATAGTAAAACAATTAGATCCCAAGTGCTTTCAGATTCCTTATCGCACAGTCAACATTGAGGTCACATTGTATAACTAAAGAGTTCCCTGGTTGAAAGGCCTATTCTGGAGAGCCATGAGATTAATAAAATTTTAGGTTGGCTATATTATTGCACAGGAACATTCCCGTTGGACCTTTCTATGTTTTCACACAAGCTTGCTACATGTATTTGTTAATAGAAAAGTTAGAAGGATGCCTAATGACTTGCAAACCAGGATGCTGCACCACCAAATCCTACAGCCCCATATTTTCTATGATAACCAAGAACCAGAATTAAGAATGTGCACAGTGTAAAGTATCCCATCCTTTGATGTTGTATACATTCGTCTACTTAATCCAAAGGATATCCTTTTTTGTATTTGTGAACCAAGGCTTAGAGGTATCTAATGTTTCATTTTCCAGCCACTCGAGGTTTACAAATGGCACCCTGCGCAATTTAAAGATAAGTTATACACATTCTCTAGATTTCTCTATCAACTTTCTGAAGAAGAAAGGAGATCAGGCTCCATAAAATTGTCAAGCTATATTTCACCATTTGAAGTTGTCCAGCAAAAGGTACACCCAGGTTTTGCCCCTATAGAAATTAATTTACTATAGGTTTGAATTGACTAACGATGAGCTTAGTGCTCTAGAGAGGGTTTTCAAGGTATGTGAAAGAAATGTTACCCTGAGATAAATTAGTTCCATTAAAATAGCACATCTCCATCCTTAGAGGCACCGCAGATGTGAAATTCTCGTTTCACTAATATGACATCTCTTTTTTAGAAAATAGACATAAATAATCAAAAGATATCATCAAGTCAATTGCTTGAGCTTCTCAAATTTGGAAAGAAAGTACATGCATCTGCTAAGGTACTCTATACAAAGGAAAAGAGACAAGGCGAGGGTGGATGCCCCTACCTGTAAGTATTTTTAGCTAGAAAAGGAGGGACTGATTTCACATTAATCACGATACGATATACAGGTCACCCATGAGCAATTTGATCATTTACATTTGAGATTTTGCTCAGTTTTGAATTTTGGTCATTTGTCGATTGTCATTATGTGTTTGCAATTTGATCTTTGGTTGAGGATCAACTAGTAGTGAGTAGTGACTGACTTATAGGACTAGTGATATACTTTGGACTTCCAAGTAGCTTTCAAGTTTTAACATTTCGTCATATGTGGAAGAAACTAGTGGAGTAACCTCTATCAGTTGATATAAAACACGAATCTCCATGTTAAACAAAGTTACTGTATGGACTTTTCTTGTCTCTAATGATGAACATTTATTGCAAAGAATGGATTTGATGTTGTAACCTCTTTTAAAACTTTTTGGTGTAAACCTTGTTTTCAAAAACTTATTTAAAAATTCATAAAACTTAAACCGTTTTAAAAACTTTTTATCACTCTTGTCGATGTCATCTCCTTTGGCGACAGTTTCAGTTGACGATTCATGGTAGCCGACCCCAAATCACTTTGGGAATAAGGTTTAGTTGTTGTTGCTGTTGTTTGTGTATGTTTTGAGTCTCAATTACTCTGTAATGATGTTTGCTTTGCCATTTCTTTTTATGTGACAGTAAATATTCTTTGTCTTGGCAGTGAGTCAGTCGATAAGACAAATGTTCCAACCATTATGTGAATATGTGGTTGGTGAAGGAGAGTCGTCAGTTTTTCCAACTATTGAGACAACTGAGTAAGCAGTTCCGCATGATGTAAATGAAGAAGCAGTCCCTCATGTTGTAAATGAGCCACGTAAGAAACGTTATAAAAAGAGGCTCATAAGGGTAAGTCAAAGATAAACAAATCAGGTGCGAAGGTTAAGCAAACTCTTAAGCAATTGCAGGAGGATTTAGTGAAGAAGAAGGAAGGTGAAAAGGAAAAAGCAGTTGTAAAGCTGGAGAAAACAATTAGAAGTCAGAAAAGAATGTAAAGAAACCGGAAGTTGTGAAGTGTGCATAAGATGTCGTTAAGATGGAGGAGGAATACACTAGTCAGATTAGATTAGGTAACGATGCTGATGTTGTTGTTCCTAGTTTGATGTCTAGGATGTCCCCGGCTGCGATACACGTTTAATGAAGAACTTTAGTGAACAAAAAAAGAAAGACATTAGGGACATAGGTTTTGGTAGTTTGAATCATTTAAGAGTTGAGAAAATGCCATTGCAGTTGGGTTATTGACTAATTCAGCCTTTTGATGCTGATACTTGTTCTTTGAGGTTATCTCAGGAGGAGAACTTGGTTATAAGCGAACAAGATGTCCATGATTTTTTAGGTTTGCCCATTGGAGGAGAGTAAACATATATAGATTTTGATGAGAAGGATTATGATCTTTTACAAGATTGGAAGAAATAGTTTAAGCGTAATAGCTTATGTGTTTCAGTTGGAGAGCTTGTTGAGACAAGGAGTAAAGGGGCGATGCTTAAGAGGAATTTGTGCTTTATTATTTTTTTTGATGGATGGAACTCAGAACAAGAATGTAAACTATTGGATTCTACGGTATTTGAAAAATGTTAAGGAGATCAAGAAATTGAATTGGTGTAAGTTCATTTTTTTGAGCTTGGTTAAGGGTTAAAAAAGCTAGGCAAAAAAAATCAAATTGATATTTTTCCTGGAACGTTGTTTTTTTAATGGTAATGAAATTTTTTCAGTTTCTTTTTATATATTTATGAAGTGTCAGTTTCTTTTTATTTTTTACTTTTATCTTATTCTTTATATTAGATCCTCTATGTTGATTGAGTCGTCATATAAGATTTGCGAGTGCACCGGGACCTACCGGTTATCAAACTTTGGACTTCTAACATGTTGTTATCCCGATAAAAGTTGGAGATTTGGAAAGGGAGGCTTAGAGTTACAAGTTCCGGCATGGCTCAGAAGGATCCGATTGTTTAGCCTCCAAAAGTAAAGCTTTTACTTTATTTATTTTCTCTATTAGTTTTCTTGATTCTCTGTTATTTTAATTTTGAAAAGTACACTCAGGCTGGCTAAATCAGCTAAATTGTTATTTAAGATAATACTTAATTGGAAAAATTGTCAAGAATAAGTCAACCTTTGCGTTAACCGTTTTTAACAAGTCAACCTTAATTTATTCCATTAACAAGTTAAGCTTTTATACCCATTTGCTTTTAAGAAGTCAAAACCGGTTATCACCTCTTATTATCCTATTTAACAGGTTACAATGACATGTGTCACTCATTCATTGGATATTTTGTAATTTTATATTTTTATAAAAAAATTAAAAAATCTTGTAATCTTCTTCGTGGTTTCTCTACTCTTCAAAAACTCTGCTCTCAACCTCCATTAATCTCTCTCTTTTATGAAACTCCATGGAAATCCAAAATCCTTACTTTCTCTCTCTTCTGTGAAATCAACGGCGTTGTCTATCTCTTTAACCTCTCATTCTCTTCTCGAGCTTACCAACACACAATTCGCAAATTTCGATTTTGATTCAACACTTCTCAATGCCTAAGTCATCTTGAATCTCGTTTCCCTCCCTTCTTCTTCTTCTTCCTCCAATCACCCGTCAAAACCCTTGATGAAACCCCATGTCGCTCATGTTTTTGCCAACGAGTTGAAGAACTAAACAAATGACTTGAACAACTCAGTTCACTCGCTGCAAACTAAAAACCCATTTATGATTTTTAGTGAAAATGTCAAAAATGAATTCCGAAGGAAAATCTCGTTCTGGGTAATCTCTTCTACTTCTGGGTCTTCCAATTCTTCATCTGGGCACTTACATTCCCCCAAATTTAAGCCAAAACAAAGTGGTAGAATATTTTTGGTTCTTGTAATAAAGAACTGATTTTTGAAAGCAAATCACTTGAAATTTTAATTTTTGTTAAACTATCAAAGATAGAATTTTCAAGTTGATTAATTATTTTCATGTTCATGAAGGCTTTGGGCTACATTTATTGTTATAGTAGTTGGTGTTATTTTTCCTCTTCTTTACATTGATTAAATTTTGCTCAGTAATCGATATGAACTTTGATACTGGAGCTACATCAATGCATCTCTTTACTGAATTCTTGATTAGAAAAAAAGATCGTGTTCCGTAATTAATGATTGTTGTATAAATTAATGATTGACAGTCGATTTTGATTTTATTTTCAAATTGGATCCATCCATTTACTTAAGTAGGAAAAGCGGGAATTTGATGGGGAGGGAGAAGGGGAAGGAGAGAGAGATCAAAATCAGATTTGGAATTGGAGAGAGAAAGTGACGCTTGAGGAGGAGGATGAGGAGGTGGTGGTGGGGTGGGGAGACCTTTATGGTATGGGAAGGAAGATGAAGAGATGATGTTTGTGGTTAAGGTAATAATGGTATGGAGTGATCCCTGAAGTCAAAGTCAAAGGAAAAGGGAATTAAGAGGACGGTTTACAGGTTGAACAGGTTGCATGTAAAAAAACTTGTTAAAAACAAATGGGTGTAAAAGCTTAACTTGTTAATGGAATAAATTAAGGTTGACTTGTTAAAAGCGGTCAACGCAAAGGTTGACTTATTCTTGACAATTTTTCCTACTTAATTTTGTATATGCATTTGATCAAATGAGCAATATTTTTTGCACAGGAAGATCAGTAAATAATCTGATCATGAGTAAGCTAAAATAAATTTGCTCATTTAATGAGCAGTTTTATTTCACTCATTTGAACAAATGAGCATTTTTTTTTGCATAGGGAGATCAATGTTAAATTATGATCTTTAAGAAAAATAAAGTTGTTCATTCATAAAATGAGCAGATTTATTTTACTCATTTGATCAAATGAGTCATTTTGCTTTACAAGAAATTTTAAAAGAAAAATTTTATGCTCATTAGTTCATATGAGCTGAATACTTTCTACTCATTTTGATTATATGTTGATTTTTATTTATTTTTACCTTTGTTGCTATTATTGGATTGAAATTGTTTAAGGTGGATCTTCAAAGGGAAACATTGGAAAGAGTATGAATGAAGACTTGAAGGGAGAAAGCAAGGATCTTGCTTCTTCATATGAGGGATCTAAGGGAATCAAAAAACTGTATATGAACTTAGGAGGGTAATTTTGTCAAAATTTTAGTTTTTGTTTTTTAAGTTACGGTTTGATCTAATTATTTTACCTCGATTTGTAGGACTGTCTAATGGAATTGGCTACTGAGGCCAAAGATCTTGCTCATTCAATGGCGAGCTATCAGGAGAAGGCTAGAATTGCCTTTTTGCACCTTACAAATAATGAGCAGCTCAAGGCATTGCATCAAGTTGCTACGACCTTATACAATGGATATCCTGCGCCAAATCAGGATCCTCCAACAGTTTCAGAGAGTCAAGATGATGATTATTTGAAAGATCTTGAAATTCTAAAGGCTGTTGATGAAGCAATTGAGCAAGTTCTTGCTGCTCAATGTACTAAGCTTCTTTCCCTTAATTCAATGAAGATAATCGTCCATCATCATCCAAAGACATCCCAGAATCTTTAAAAGGCACAAATTCTATTGGAAATCAGGTATATTAATTTTTTTCTTTTATTCTGAATTCAAGTTTTTTATTCGGCCAAAATTTTGTTTATACTTGTTTAAAACATGTTTTACTAATTTTTTAATGCTTGTCAGCCATACACTGAAGATGACTATCCTTCCTATGATCTCCTCAAGTCTCTGTTTGCTGATATAGGTGCCATAGCTCAAGAGTCCGTTTTATCAGCTAAGGATATCCCTGACACTCCAAAACCATAATTTCTAGTGGAAATCAGGTATTTAATTATTTGTTTCATATTCTTATTTCAAGCTTTTTATACTGCTGAACTTTACTTATATTTTCTTTTGATGTTATAAACAGGATGTGAGACTTCAGTTGGTGGATTAACGAAAGGAGAGAGGGGAGGGGATTTAAAAGTGAAAGTTCAAGGCGCATCGTCAGTGTTATGAAAACTGTATTGAAAAGTAAATGTGCAGTTTCGCAATTGAAAACTGGTTCAGCGAAGAAAAAGTAAAGTTTCAAAGCTTGATCACTCACCATTCAAAAACCGAGTTGTTAATATCAATTCTTCTTTGACCAAAAGGCAAAATGATATGCTGGATTATGCGTTCAATACTGATGAGAATCGATTGTAAGTTTGGTTTCTTATTCTTAGCTTCTTTTTTTTTTACATATGTCTTGGTTTTATTTTTTCATTCTTTGTCCTATTTTCTTTTATTTTTTTTGTTTTGTAGTACAAAATTCTTGTGTGTGATCATGGTGACGAGAAAGTTATTGCAGTGTTGAAGTTTAAACTTCAAACACTCAAGGTAGATAGCCCTATTTCGGGTTGTGTTGTGGACTCTTGGTCCGCAATTATGAACATCAAAGAAAAATTCAAATCCAATGCTCCTGGCTCGCTTCTTTTTTAGACTTTAGTGCTCTGTAAATTGTTACAAAAACATTTCTTTCATCTTAATCGCTTTGTATGAGATTTTCTAAGTGTGGATTGTGGATATGCAAAATTTTATATATTTGTTCTTGCTCCGCGGTACCCAATTGTAGCGAACTCCCCTAATCTTATCCTCGAGCTTCCTGCATTTTATCACAACATTATTATGCACAGTGGGAAAGAGTTGCTCATTGGTTAACAAGTGCACCGCAGCCTTGCAATCGGAGAATATGACTAGTCATTAAGATATTTTCATGTCTCATGTGATCCATATAAATTTACCATTTGAAAAATAAATATTTTAACCTTTAAAAGAAAATAGGTTTGTTCTCCTATGCTAGTGATTAGAAACCTCTTTTAAGGTGATCAACTATCTATGTTCCAACAATTCTTAGCATCCTTTTGAGTGGTAAATCTACATTCATGTATGATTGTTAGGGTGACATGCAGCACCGAACCCCACATTACGCTTTGAGAACTAGCAAATTAGTGGTGGATAAATAGTAAAACAAACCTATTATGCTCCAGAACTTCTTGCTGATGATTGCGTGACTCGTACAGGCCATTGAACCGAGCCCATTGCTTGAGCCAGGCCTGGACTGACTATATATATTTGCTTTCGAAACTGATTGCTATATTGATTGTAGCAGTCATATACTTCTAAGAACTAATATTTATAGATTAGTACATTTAATTTTTACCACATACATGTTGCTTCTAAAATACCTCTACTGAGATTACATATTTCTATTATATTAAACTTTTGTTTAACGCAAATCAGGAAAATCTTAGGAAGTTGGAGAAAGTCAATATGGCAGCAACCTATGAGAGTTTTAGTGACGTTGTTAAGAGAATTGAGCAGAAGTTGTTTCAAGCTTGATGAAATTCAACTCTTTTTCTTTCCAATCTTTCAAAGAGATTACTATTACCTCATCTGTTTCAACTTTATGCATGATTCAATGCAAGTGATTGATTACAGCTAAGAGCTTTTTGATTAGAGAAAGCTGTAGGAATTTACATGCTTAGAGCGGAATTTCAAGAATCATATTCTTTACATCTAACCCAAGAACAAATTGCATAAACTAACATGAATCAAATAATATATAATAATATATACCTTTGATGCGTGAATCCACAAAAATATTAGCTTCCAAGTGAGATCCTGAAAGAACGTCAAGCGTCGTTCCTCTAGTGTTGGTCCACAAACAACGGTTAGATCACCATGTATGCTAGTACGGAAAGAGAGAACTTTTTCACTCTTTACTTTGTATGGTGTTTGGCCAAAAGATGATGATGTTGTGTACTCTCTTTTGCAACCTCTACTTCAATATATAGAGTAGTTACATTGGTGGTTTCATGAGGCTTAATTGACCACATAATGTCATACATTATAAGGCTTAATTAGGCACATAAAGCCACTCATTATGAGTCATTCAATCACAAGAGTTACAACTCTTTTCCTACCATCCATATGACCATCCAAAATGAATTTGGATGAATATCTAACCTTTGTTACAATGTGTGACCTCATAGGACCCAATCAATATTAGTAGTTAGCCTAATCTCATTAGTCCAACAAACCTTAATTTAGCTTCTAGCAAAACGTTACGGTCTCCTAATATTATTGAATATATTATCTCTATAAACTTGTCCAAGTATACTTAGATTATTACACTTGATCGAAGGACAAAATCCTTCAATCTCCCACTTGTCTAAGAACAAGTGTGTAATCTTCAAACTCTTTAAGTCACTTAATGTCCAACTTGATGATATGTTAACATCCAATATTAACAGTATCACTGTTCAAGTTGATTCCTGAAATCCGAGTTCGAACTGTCGAAACAAATGATTAACTCTTTAATTCATTTGAGCACGGCCATGCATTTTTCCAGTTCTCGCTCTTCAAGAGGCCAAGACACCAATCCTAACTGTTTAGGAGGACTTATCCATTCTTGCATAACCAAAACTCCCACTCAATTCCTAGCAATTCCGATCACTGCCTTTATAACCTCCTTTTACGGCTCGGCGTTTTGCAGTGTCATAAATATACTAATCCTTAAGCGAGAATAGTGTCATACTCATGTCAAAGGAATCCACTAAATATAATGACGAGATTCTCAAAACACTTTAGAGAAATCTCTGTGGGTCTGTCCGACACGTATCCATTATACATGTCTATGTAAATGACTAGACATCTCCATGTCCCCATAGCCAATGAAACTGTGCTATCAATCATCTTACAATCTAGTCTCGAAACTGAATCATTTACGTCCAATTTAACGATTCGTACTAGGGACTTAGATATATTATAACTCCTGTTCACCAAATAGGGTTTCATTTGTCAAATCACGTTTTTGACAAACCTATCAAATGTTATAAAATATCTTGGACGTTTTATTTAATACTAAACCAAGATTAAATAAGACCATAAACCTTTATTGATAAACATAATGAAATCATTATAAAGAGCAAATATGATTGTGAACTAATTAAAAGTAAATAGCGCACAATCAAACCCACTCTCCTATATGCTTAACCCCTATAGCCCTAGTGTGACTCTCATGCTTGGGCTGAGGCAACGGTTTAGTCAACGGATCAGCAACATTTTGATCCGTATGAACTTTCCTAACTATTACATCCTTTCTCTCAACGATTTCTCGGATGAGATGAAACTTCCTAAGTACATGTTTACACCTTTGATGTGACCTTGGTTCCTTAGACTGAGCAATGGCACCATTATTATCACAGTGTAAAACAATGCCATCTGAAATGCTAGGTACTACTCCTAGCTCAGAAATGAACTTCTTCATCCAAACAGCTTCCTTTGCTGCATCTGCCGCAGCAATGTACTCAGCTTCTGTTGTAGAGTCTGCGACAGTGCTTTGCTTTGAACTTTTCCAGCTCACAGCCCCTCCATTTAGACAAAAGATGAAACCAGACTGGGATCGGAAATCATCTTTGTCAGTTTGGAAGCTCGCATCTGTGTAACCCTCAACAATTAATTTAGTTTCACCTCCATATACTAAGAAATTATCCTTAGTCCTTCTTAAGTACTTTAGGATATTCTTAGCTGCACTCCAGTGTGCATCACCTGGATTTGATTGGAATCTGCTACACATGCTCAAGGCATATGAAACATCTGGGCGAGTACAAATCATGGAATACATAATGGACCTTATAGCTGACGCATAAGGAACATTACTCATTCGCTTAATCTCATCAGGTCCTGAAGGACACTAAGTCTTGCTAAGCGACATACCATGTTGCATGGGAAGAAAACCTCTTTTAGAGTTTTCCATGTTGAACTTAGTGACGATCTTATCTATATAAGTCCGTTGGCTAAGTCCAATCATCCTCTTAGATCTATCCTTGTAGATCTTGATTCCCAAAATGTACTCCGCATTTCCAAGGTCTTTCATAGAGAAACAACTTTTCAACCATTCCTTGACTGACTCAAGCATGGGAATGTCATTTCCTATGAGAAGTATATCATCTACATACAAGACCAAGAAGACTATGTTACTTCCTCTCTTTCTTGTAAACACAAGACTCTTCTCCGTTTTTGAGAAAACCAAACCTTTTGATTGCCTCATCAAATCGGAGATTCCAACTCCGGGATGCTTGCTTCAATCCATAGATGGACTTTTGAAGCTTACATACCCTCCTAGGATTTTCTGGATCTAGAAAACCTTCCGGTTGTGTCATATACACATCCTCTTTCAAAAACCCATTCAAGAAAGCGGTTTTGACATCCATCTGCCAAATTTCGTAATCATAAAAGGCAGCGATCGCTAGGAGTATCCGAATGGATTTAAGCATTGCTACTGGTGAAAAGGTTTCGTCATAGTCTATACCATGAACTTGCTTGAACCCTTTTGCAACCAACCTTGCTTTGTAAACCTGAATGTTACCATCCTTGTCTGTTTTTACCTTGAAAACCCATTTGCAACCAATAGGTGTAACCCCATCGGGCAAATCCATCAACTCCCATACTTGATTTTCAGACATGGATGCCATTTCGGATTTCATGGCTTCAAGCCATTTTTCGGAGTCTTCACTCATCAAGGCTTGCTTGTAAGTAGTAGGTTCCTCAAATTCTAAAATCATTATCTCAGAATTTTCGGTCAACAAGAAATCAACAAATCTTTTGTTTGGTATTCTTGGTCTATTAGACCTACGAGGGGCTGCAACAGGAGAAATTTTCTTCTTAACAATTTGAGAATTTTCGCACGAATTAAATTCGGGTGGGACAGTAGAAGGTTCGTGTATGGAATGCACGTCCTCCAACACTTGGTCAGTTATGGGAGAAGATTCCTCCAAAGGAGGAACTACTTCAAGCTCCACAGCTGGCACTTGTGTTTCTGACTCTGACATAGGTTGAACTATGTCCATTTGTTGCTTTTCTCGAATTTCTTCGAGAAATACATTACTCCCATTTGCCCTTTTGGAAATAAAATCTTTTTCCAAAAAGACACCACGACGAGCAACAAACACTTTGCCCTCGTTTCGATTGTAGAAGTAATAGCCCTTGGTTTCTTTGGGATAACCCACAAAGAAACACTTATCTGATTTAGGGGCGAGTTTGTCTGAAAGTAAACGTTTTACATAGACCTTAGAACCCCAAATACGTAGAAAGGACAAGCTTGGAATTTTTTCACTCCATATCTCGTATGGTGTCTTTTCTACTGCCTTTGATGGAGTTCTATTAAGTGTGAAAGCAGCAGTTTCGAGAGCATATCCCCAGAAGGATATTGGAAGATCAGCAAAACTCATCATAGACCGAACCATATCAAGTAGAGTCCGGTTCCTCCTTTCAGATACACCATTCAACTGAGGTGTTCCAGTCGGAGTTAGTTGTGAAAGAATTCCACAACTCTTTAAGTGATCACTAAACTCTTGGCTTAAATATTCACCACCACGATCGGATCGTAGTGCTTTAATTGTCTTGCCAAGTTGGTTTTGGACTTCATTTTGAAATTCTTTGAACTTTTCAAATGATTCCGACTTATGCTTCATTAAATAGACATATCCATATCTACTTAAATCGTCAGTAAAAGTAATGAAGTACCCAAACCCTCCCCTAGCTTTGGTGCTCATTGGTCCACACACATCAGTATGTATTAGGCCCAATAGATCACTGGCCCTTTCACCCTTTCCAGTAAAAGGTGACTTTGTCATTTTGCCCATCAAACACGATTCACACACATCAAATGGCTCAAAGTCAAAGGATGTGAGAAGTCCATCTTTATGTAACTTTTGAATGCGTTTCGCGTTTATATGTCCTAAACGACAATGCCATAAGTAAGTAGGATTAGTATCGCTTGATCTATGTTTTTTGCTGTCTATGTTAAGAACATCTTTGTCTAAGTCTAGAAAATATAGACCATTAGACCTTTTAGCGGTGGCATAAAACATTGAATTCAAATAAACAGAGAAACAACCTTTCTCAATTGTAAATGAAAACCCTTCATTATCCAAAACAGGAATAGAAATAATGTTTTTGGTAATAGCAGGAACATAATAACAATTATTAAGCTCTAATATTAATCCAGAAGGCAAAGGTAGACTATAAGTTCCAACTGCAACGGCCATAACTCTTGCACCATTTTCAACGTGCAGCTCTACCTCTCCTTTAGCCAAGTTTCTACTCCTTCTTAGTCCCTGCACATTCGAAATAATGTGAGAAACACAACCGGTATCAAATACCCAAGAAGTAGATGTTGCTAAATTAATGTCAATGACATAGATACCTGAAGAAGAAGCCCCAGACTTCTTATCCTTCAGATACTTCGGGCAGTTACGCTTCCAATGACCTATTTGATCACGATAGAAGGACTTGGCATTTGCGGCCACCTTTGGCTTTGCCTTTGGCTTATCAACAGTCTTAGTAGCAACTTGCTTGCCCTTATCTTGCTTTTTCTTGCCAGCCCAAACCTTCTTAAAACCCTTCCCCTTTTGAACCATAAGAACTTTCTTCTTAGGAGCAGCGGGGATGTTTTGCTCGGCAGTCATGATCATCCCATGTAACTCAGCAAGGGTCTTCGTCACTCCATTCATATTGAAGTTCAACCTAAACTGATTGAATCCATCATGAAGTGAGTGAAGTATGATGTCAGTAGCCAACTCTTGGCTATAAGGAAAGCCCAACCTCTCCATTGCCTCGAAATAGCCAATCATTTCGAAGACATGAGTGGCGACCGACTTGCCTTCAACTAACACACACTCAATTGTGAGTCTCGTACCTCTCAATCCGAGCTTGTTGCTGAAACATAGTTTTCAGTTGTCGAATAATACTGTAGGCATCCAAGCTAGCAAACCTCTTTTGAAGGCTTGGTTCCATAGCCGCGAGCATAAGGCAAGTAACAATTACCGACCTTTCCTCAATGGCCTTATGGGCCTCCTTTTCGGCTTCAGTAGAGGTGGCGGTTAAAACTGGGATCGGGGTTTCAAGAACATCCTCTCGACCTTCGGACCTAAGAACAATTCTTAGATTCCTTTCCCAATCAAGGAAATTGTTCCCGTTCAATTTATCCTTCTCAAGGATTGAACGTAAGTTAAACGGTGAATTATTGTTGTTACCAGACATGATATCTACATAGAAGATGCAAAAGTAATAAGTATGTTTATCATAATAGCTCTTAACATATTTTAAACATTTCAAAATAAAAGTCATGCACTTAATCAATTTCAAAGTGTCCCTTTTAATCAAGTGATTCTAAGATCCTATCAAACATGAATTCTAAGTGGACTTTGGCCTCAACTTAAAATCAAGTTTTAAAGGTAAGTAAACTCTTTTACTAATTACAACAATTGTAATTCTTAGTTGATAGGTGATTGCCAAGGTGATTCTAGCTTCCAGGTAAGGAAGTTACCCACAACGTTGGGGAGAGCCTTCCTAATCCTAGACAAAGCTTATCACCAAAAACACAAAACCCATCACTATTGCTTCAAAATCCAAAACTGTTTTGATGATTTTGTTGGGCCAAACCAAACTAAACACGCAAATTTCGGAAATTCACTCTACTTAGCCCAAGATTGGAAGTAACACTCTGCTTTGGCAGAACCTATTACTAACGATCAAGTTTTAGTAGGTGTTTATTTGGAGTAGCAAAAACCCAATATTTTATTTTAAGGGACCTAAGTAAATTATTATGTTGATTTAGTTACTAGTGAATATTTAGCATAATTAAATCACAAGCATAATAAACTTAGAAAGCATTTAAAAGGAAAAATTTAAATGCAAAATTAAAATGTGATCCTAGTATGGCCCCTAATCCTAAAAACTACTCTTTAAGGCCTCCATTGTTGAACCACCATGGATCTCCTTCCTTGTGCTTTATGGGTACTTGAATAAATATTTTTGGAATTTAAACTAAAATATTACAAAAATACCAACGATGCACAGATCGTATTTAGATTACAAAAATACATTAACGATACGCAGATCATATTTTCTATCCAAGTTTGGGCCATACTAGTCACCGCATGTATCCATAATATCAATGTATATTATATAAGCATGCGTTTTAATCAACTATTAAAAATAAAAAATATCATGTTATAACAACTTTAAAACATAATTTCACCATCAAGATTTAATCACATATTAAATCATATGGTAGTACTTTAGAGGACTTTAAATCATTAATCTTACAAATTTAATCTACTATTAAATTTAAAGAAATGATACCAAAAGACACTCTTAGTAACCTTCATATAATTTTATCATATTAAATATAATAGTCATGACAATTAATCAAATATATTAAAAGCAAAAGGCAATAATCAAATTAATTGACATAAATAAATAAATAAATAAATAAAATAGTTACTAACAATTTAGTAACTCCTCAAAATTAACTAGTCAATTATTACTAATAATTAACTAATCAATGTAAATCTTATTATTTTAATTCAATTATGACTTAAATATGCAATTAATCATCATTAATCCATTATTTGCAATATTGGAATATACTCAAAAAGATTAAAACTTAATGAAATTAAATTTAATTGAAAAGAAAAGAAAAAAGAAGAGAAAACTGCCAAGGCAGCAGCGTGCAGGAGCACCACTGCCACCCCAGCAGCGCCGGCAGAAACCACTAACAGCCGGCCACGCAACTCAGAACGCCGGCCACGGCATCTCATGCCGCCGACAGCGCATCCAGCCGTGCCAGGTCGGGGCAGCCACGCGTGCCCAACTGCTGCCACGCGTACAACAGACGCGTGCAGCCACCCAGTGACCACCACGGCCGTCGACTTCCGGCGGTCAAGCCGCCTGACCACGGCGGTCGGTTTTTAAACCCCCTCCCACTCAATTGCTCACAACCCTTGTGCACATTTTAAGTGAAATTAACAACAATTGAATTGGGGAAAAAAATTAGGGTTCATATCAATTTAACAGATATGAATTCTTGAATCTAATACACAAAATCTGACATTTTGTGATTTTAGGTTTTGACATAAAATCTATTATGCATCAAACACCTCAAATAATTAAATTCAATAACTAGGCATATATATATAATTCAATTTAAATAAGAAAAACAACAAACTTATTTTTCCTACAAAATTCGAATCATATATAAGAGAAAATCAGAATTTTCCGGTCACTTGGTCGAATTTTGAGTATAATATATACATAAAAATCCAATTTTTATGTTTCCAATCACTTAATATCATAATGTTAATTATGCAAATAAAATCATATATAAATCCCTCCTTTAATCGAATTAAAATAATAATAAAACACATCAAACAAATGATCATATTAATCTATGCAATAGGCTAACTGATACCACTATAGGAATTTAGATGCTTAGAGTGGAATTTCAAGAATCATATTCTTTACATCTAACCCAAGAACAAATTGCATAAACTAACATGAATCAAATAATATATAATAATATATACCTTTGATGCGTGAATCCACAAAAGTATTAGCTTCCAAGTGAGATCCTGAAAGAACGTCAAGCGTCGTTCCTCTAGTGTTGGTCCACGAACAACGGTTAGATCACCACGTATGCTAGTACGGAAAGAGAGAACTTTTTCACTCTTTACTTTGTATGGTGTTTGGCCAAAAGATGATGATGTTGTGTACTCTCTTTTGCAACCTCTACTTCAATATATAGAGTAGTTACATTGGTGGTTTCATGAGGCTTAATTGACCACATAATGTCATACATTATGAGGCTTAATTAGGCACATAAAGCCACTCATTATGAGTCATTCAATCACAAGAGTTACAACTCTTTTCCTACCATCCATATGACCATCCAAAATGAATTTGGATGAATATCTAACCTTTGTTACAATGTGTGACCTCATAGGACCCAATCAATATTAGTAGTTAGCCTAATCTCATTAGTCCAACAAACCGTAATTTAGCTTCTAGCAAAACGTTATGGTCTCTGAATATTATTGAATATATTATCTCTATAAACTTGTCCAAGTATACTTAGATTATTACACTTGATCGAAGGACAAAATCCTTCAAAATCTACCTTCACTTATTATATGTTTTCATTCTTATATTCTTACTCTTTTGTCTGCCTTCCTGGTATTCTTGAAAGTTTGACATTCAGCAATGACAATTTCAGTGGTCAATATAAAAGTGGCACCTCTGAGTTTGGATTGGATGTCAACTGATTATCATTCTAAATGTGGGATATATGTGATGAGGCATATGGAGGCATTTATGGGTTCTAAATTTGAAAGTGGCCTAAGGAAAAATGATGTAGGTATCGATCTTAATAAGTACAATACATTTACATTGTAAAGATTGTTCTCAAATGATGTTTTCAATGTGCAGGTTAAACCCTTTAATAGAGATCGAAACAAATATTGTGTGGAAATTTTGAGCAGCGAGATAAATAAAGTGAAGACAAATGAGCTTGGATATATAAAGCTGAAGTAGAATAGTCATATTTGATGACATTTTCTAAATGATAATGGTAGCTTTTGAAATCCATTTTTGTAGATTTTTGAACAATATGCTAACGATACAAGGTGGTAATAATTTAAACAGTTTAGTAATATAGTCATATGTGATGACATTACTGAACAATCAGATCACGATAAAAGTTTGTAATCATACAACTCAATGTGATGTCTTTTGGTAGCTCTTGTAAATAAGAAAATAATTTAGTTCCCTTAAATAATTTTTTGTTTAGTTTATTTTCTAGTGTAATTAGGAATTTCATTTTCCTAAGTAGCAAAAATTTTATTTATGATTTAATGAGTAGCTGATGAACACTTAAAGGTTTGACTTTGAGGAACTGTTCTTTTGATTCTACTCAAGAGGAAAAATTTCGTTTTTTTTTGCTCGTGAATTAAAATGAATCTGCTCATTCACAAAATGAGTATTTTTATTTTACTCACTTGATGAAATGAACAATTTTATTTGTAGTGAAAGATTCATAAAAATTCTGTTCTTTAGTGAGTTAAAATAAATATGCTCATTCATAAAATGAGCAATTTTATTTTAACTCATTTGATCAAATAAGCGGTGTTACTTTAACATGAAGAGAAATCATATGTTCATTTAAACAAATGAGCAGTTCTGGTTTGATCAGTATACATTCTAATTAGTTTTATTTTACTCATTGATCAAATGAACAATGTTCTTTATAGGAAAAAACAATCTTATTTACAGGTTGTGCTCATTTATACTAACGAGAAGAATACTATCTAAGGAGAAAAATTGTTATGGTGCATTCAAGTCTACATATAATTTGAAATGTTAAATTACTTGGTTTATAAAATCTAAAGGATAAATTGTCAGAAATAAGTCAACCTTTGCGTTGACCGTTTCTAACAAGTCAACCTTACTTTATTCTATTAGTATGTCGACCTTGTAACCACTTATACGTTTAACAAATTTTTACCGGATTTTACCTCTTAGTAACCTGTTTAACAGGTTAAAGTGACACATGTCACTTTTTCATTGATCATTTATATTTTGAAATTTTTACTTCCTTCGTTTTTTATAAGGAAGTTTTAAATTAGTTAGGACACTTTCCTATTTAGACATTTCTTTCTCTCTATCTCTCTCCTATCACTTGGGGGCCATCTTTTATTTCTCTCTATCTGTCTCCTATCCAAATTTTGTCTAAGATTCCATGAAATAAAATACGTCACAATTAATATAAAACGGAAGAAGTATTTAAAAAACAATAGAAAAACTAAATCCTCTCTCCCTCCCCCCACCCACCCCAAAATCAGAACAAAGATCTGGTTTGTGGTTGTGAGGAGTAAATTTATCAACATTTTCAATTTTCTGACTGATTGGTTAATGGTTATGTGTATGATATTATATTGACAATCTGCAATGGAATATGGTTTCGATGTTGAAGATGCTTAGATACATAATTATTATTCATAAAGAAACCCGTCATATTATAAGTCTCTGACTCATATGTTGATTTTAGAGGGTTGGACGATCTATGAGATATGGAGATATGCCCCCACAACACAATATGATTTTAAGATAATTAATTTTTTGTGAAAACGGCTTAGCCTTCTCATTAAACCAAATGCCAATATAAAACCCATCCTCTTATTGTAAAGATGGTTATCAGTGGAGTTGTTTTATTCGATCGGGGATTTGATTGCACAGGTTTGTGGTTTATATTCATTATTGATCATGCTCGATGATCTTTCCATATTATGATATTCTTTTTCTTTCCATTTACAGTGCTATATGAAGGGAAACCTCTATATGACTTTGGTCGAGCTTGCATTTCGAGTTTATCATTTTCTTCCATTTTCTGCAAATTCAGATACACATGTTGGTGTCGCCGGAACTTCAGCCGCCGTGGAAAAGAACCCGAGATTTGGCAAATCAAAGGAGGCGGGTGGTGGTGTGAAGGATCATTGTGTTTATTGGGCTGATTTTGTTTTTGGAGGGTTTGGTTTGTATCAATGGTGGAAAATTGGAAATGGTGATTTTTGAAGTGATGTTTGATTTCTCTCTTCAAGGTGGATATCGAGGAAGAGGAGTAATTAAGGGAGAACTTGAGCTTTTTTAAAAAATGGATCAATTAAGTGAGTGCACCTCACGCATCATCCTCAGCGAAAAATTTCACAAAAATTGTCAATCTGTCGCCTATGCTCTTTTTTTTTACCAAATTGTCTCCTGAGATAATTTATTTACCAAAGTGTCATAAAGGGTTCATTTTCTTACCGTATTGGTCAATTGGCCTCAAATTGATTGTTCAACTTCTCCGAAAGCTTCTTCTAGAAATTTCGGTGACTTCTCCAAAAGCGGGTGGGGGTAGTTTTAGGGTGGGCGGACTAGGTTGGTGGTGGACTAGTGGTCAAGAAGGAGGAGAGAGAAAAGGAAAATAAGAGGAAGAAGAGAGATATAGGTGAATTAAATTTTTTTTTACACCAATCAAAATGAGACACTTAACCTAAATTAACAAGTTATTAGCTAACAAGTAACCTGTTAAAAAACTTGTTAAAAAGCAAACGTCGATACAAGGTCTACTTGTTAATAGGGGTGTGCATAACCGGGTATCCGGCTTTTCGGATACCCGTCTTTCCGGGTACCCGCTTTTGCAGGTAGTTGTTCATGCGGCCCGTGACCCGACCCGGAAAAGTGGGGGTACTTGCATTACGGGTACCCGACTTTTCCGAGTCGGATAACCGGGTACCCACTACCCGGATAAAAAATGGACCGAATGCGAATAAAAAAAAAAGATACAAGTTAAGAAAGAATAATAACAAAAATTCGCAAAAATTATAACACTATAAGTAAGAACATGAGAGCTCTCAGATTTACAGTAGAAGTTTAGTGTGTGTATGTGGAGAAGGAGTGAGGAAAAGGAAGTGAAGGAGAAAGACAAATAGAGCCTAACCTACAACGTATAACTGTGTAAGTAATGACAGAGAGGAAGAAAGAGTGAGTAGTGGGCCTAGTGGCAGCTGAAGAACATAGAGGCCTGATTTCATTAATTTCACAAACTTACATCCGTAATTTTCCAAGACAAAAGTGGAAGTAATGGAGCAGAATAGTAAAAAAATCTAATATTTTGACTAGAAATCGGGTCAGCGGGTACCCGACGACATCAACAAAACGATCCATGACCCGACCCATTAAATATCACTTTTAGCAGGATAGGTACCCCGCCCGATAAAACATGAAAAATGGTAAATTACCCGCTTTTTTCCTCCCAAGCCAGCGGGTCAATGGGTCAGGTCAGGCGGATCGGGATTTTTTGAACACCCCTACTTGTTAATAGAATAAATTAAGGTTGACTTGTTTGAAACGTTCAACGCAAAGGTTGACTTATTCCTGACAAATTGCGTATGTATCCAATAGAAATTCAATATATTAAAGATTTCGTTCAACATTTTACTTCAAAAAGAACATAAGAAAAAAAAACATAAAGTACTATTATAAGCTTTTAGATAAGCATGGGATAATATGGCAATATTGATCAATCTACTTCTTCCTCAGTTAGTTACATCTTCATCTGGGTGAAATTCAGTTTCCTTTTCTTCCGGATTTGCACTTTGTGATGCTTGTTTCCTTCTTTTAGCTATGTTCGTTTTAATTTCCAAAATACTTTTCTTTCTATCATTCCTTTATATTTCTCTCTTCTTCCTTTAGGATTTGCAATTACTTTTTTTATCAGCTGTATCTTCTTCCCCCTCCTCTGATATACATAGGTTTTCAATCTGCTTTTCAATATCCGATCTTTTTTGGTTGAAGATGTCCTCACAAATCTTTCGACATTCTCTATACTCATCGCTAGCACATAAACAATTTATGGAACCTCCTCTGCATATGCATTCTCGAATCAAACCCAATAATACTTGACTTTTCTTTCTCCACATTTTCCACTTTAACTGTAGCCTTTGCTGATCTTGACAATTACTTCAGCATGTATGCATGTGGTACCACTTCCACATAATATATACTATAGATTCTATGTATATGCCTACATATCATGCCCTTCTCTTCAAACCTCTTTCAAGTGCAGCAAGCCTGATTATTGACTTCATCAAAAGTAACATACTGCCCGAAAATACCATCTTTTTTAGATCAAACAAGATACATTAGCATTGTGCCTCTTTCTTTCAATTTATGCCTTAAAGACATTCCTTTCATGAACTCTTTTTCAAAAATCTTGTAACCGTTAATTGTATATTCTATAGAGGCATAGTGTAGAATACTTACATTGTTCAAAACAGACTCCGGATAACCTTCCCAACATTTTTCGTTATCCATGCCTTCTATATTTCTCCACTCGCTAATTGACTTCACAAAAGGAATTATGAAAATCGCACAAACACGTGCTCTTGGTTAGTCTCCTTGTAAGAGCATCGTTTGTAGATTCGCTCTTTTGAGAAGACTATACACCTCGTGAAAAATGATTTTTTTCCATAGCAATGACACCATTTTCCTTTTGTGTTATAAAGTCTTGTTAGCCACACATTGTTTTCACATTTAAAATCTTTGAGCATCCTGAAAAACATGTTTTATATAGTTCACATTAAAATCTGATATTGAATGAGTTAAAATAACTCTGCTTATTCACAAAATGAACAATTTTATTTTACTCATTTGATCAAATGAGCAATCTTTTATGCACCGGAAGATCAGTTTACATTCTGATCTTGAGTGAGGTAAAATAAATCTGCTCATTCACAAAATGAGCTTTTTTATTCTACTCATTTGATCAATTGAGCAGTTGTATTTTGTCACAAAGAGAAATATTTCTGCCCATTTTCTTCAATAAGCAAATTTTAGCATGCTAAGGTTTAAAACTTTCTATACGAAACTAAGTAGAGAGTGTTTTATGAAACTTACTTATTCCAACAATATTTCAATTCTGGTTCAGTATGACATTTCTTTGTGTCATAGATGAAAATTTCCTCGAAATAAGGTAACTACCTCAGATCGAGGACATGTTACTTTGAATTTTCCCCAATGCGCCATACACAAAGTCGATGTTTTGCATTTGGAAATATAGTAGAAATAGCTGCTGCCATTGAGAATGCTTGATAAGGCATTACTTATTCAAATGTTTTGCACGGATAAAGTCCTCCCACAGACTTTAAGAATGTAGTAAGCAGCCACTCAAATGAAGAGATTCTCTCGTTTAAAAGAAACCCACATCCAAACATGCAATTGTGTGTGTGGTTATTCATGCCCACAAAAGGTGCACATATCAGATCATATTTGTTTGTACGATAAGTTGTATCAAAGACCAACAAATCCCCAAAGGCCAAATAATCTGTTTTCATCCTCTTGTCTCTCCAAAAGAAACTAATCAATGACATGTCTGCATCAATCTCAAAGTCATAGTAGCAGTCTTCCTCTTCTTCTTGTCTTCTCTTGAAATAGTTAATTAATGTGTTAGCATCTGTTCTATTCCTTCGAATGTTTTCTTGTGCTCTTTTTCAACAGCTTGATATGCTTAATGGGAACCCTTGTACCATCACCAACAACAATTGAACTTGAACTAGTGTAAGTTACATTATTAGAAACTTACCATCCTGAGGGGTAAAGTGAGATGCGGCTCTAGAGACGGATTCGTTCATTTCACCACCAACATACAGTTCAGTTAGGGGATGTGCAACACCATTAACGAACGAAGGAACAAAGTTGTTATTGAATTGATGAGGACAATTAGCTCCATAGACCACAAGTCCACAAGTATCAAAAGTGGGAGTAATGGCTATATTTCCATTAGAATAAGTACTTATTGGTGAAAATAAATTATTAGCAATAAAGTTGGCACAAGATTAATTTAACAATGACTTGTTAGAAAAATTACTCATATATACCATTAGTTTGGGCTCCATTACTGCATGCACCCTATCCTCCATTGCGCGTCCTCCATTGCCACGACACCTTTGTTACGATTATTTTTGTTTTTGTTTCTACCACCCCTCTTTGGCCTTTATAATCAGAACCACCCGAAGTAGACGATTTCGATCTCAGTGATCCAGACTGCATGTTAGACAACCAACGTCTGATTTGTAGTAGTTTCTTCATCATATACATGATGCAAAGAATTAATGCATTGCTCATGTTGCAATAGTTTAGGGCGTAGACCATCAAAAATTAAAGTTGTTTGAAATTGTAACAAAGTGGTGACAAGAGTATCATAGTCATGATCACGGTCCAAAGCAGTCAAAGTAAAATGAACAAGGTCATAATGAGTCACAAGACACTGAATGTAATCCCCCATATTTTTGAGTTATTTAATTAAATAGTTTTATTCATTTTTGAAGTATTAATACTATTTCAAAAAATTCGTATTTTCAGTGAAATGGGTTTTTAGTAATTTCAAGAAGAAGGGTATTTTGATAAATTTTATCATAAGGGGTGTTTTGGTCTTTTCACCAAAACATAGTTTTTTCCACTATAAAAGGAGGAATTATGGTTTCCTCCATCATTCACTAGCCACCATCTTCACAAGGAGTATTAGGGTTCCTCTTTTTTCTCTCTTCTCTCTCAAACCCTAGTTCTATTCTCCATCAATTCCCCCATTGATTCAAGTTCTAATTTAGTTTTCTCCATTGATTTTGTAGGAGGATCATTCAAGCATTCAAGTGAAGCAAAGGGTTTTATTTTTCTTCCTTTTCTTTCTCCTTTTCTTTCCCTCATTTTTCCGCCTTTACCGCCTCCTTCCCTTGAGTTTTCTGGCCACCTTGGTGGCTGGGAAGCGGCTGGGCAGCAGCGAGTGCCACCCTGCCCACTGTCGTCTCGGTGGTTGTGGCGGGTGGTGCTCGTGGTTATTGGCCTGCCGGTTTGAGCAATTTTCGTTCGCTTTTTTTGTGTAGTTTTTGTTGTGTGGTTTTCGAACCGACACACAAATTTTTATTTTATTATTTATTAATTTATTTACTACTGTATTTTAATTAATGAAATATTAGTTTTTATGAGGTTTTAAGCACTAGTTTGTATTGGGCTTTGTCTACTAGTATAGGTTTTCAAGCATTAGTGATCTAAAAGAATTTTTAAAGTGTTTTAAAATAAAAATCAGATTTATTATTATTATTTAAAAGCTGATTTTTATTTATTAGTAGCCTTGAATTATTTGTTGTTAAGTACTAATTAGTAGTACTTCTTTATTGGTAGGTTCCAAGCATTACAAAAGCAATTGAGGCTTTTGTTTGGTGATTCCATTGTAGTAGCAAGGTACACACACTTTGACCTTTGACCTTAGTGGTTTATAAGGATTATTTGTTGAGCATGAGAAGTAAGCAGAGACTTATGCCTTAAGATTGTTTGAGTTTATGTTATGAACATAGAAAGGAGACTAGTAATGGAACTTTTGAGTTATTCTTGTCATTTGAGAAGTATGTTATTGATGTTTATTGCTTTTGAGCATGATTAAAGTTTATTTATGTTATTCTTGAACCTATGGCTTGCATGAGTATTTATTGAGCAAGGTCTCATGAGTAGTTTATTCTATTGAGCAAGGTCTCATGAATAGTTAAAGTTATTGAGTAAGGTCTCACTAGTAGTTAAAGGTATTGGGTAAGGTCCCACAAATAGTTAGCCATTGAGCAAAGAATCAATTGGTTGGATCATGGATCCTTAAGAAAGAAGAAAGGACTCAAGGAGTCATTTAAGTAAGAAGGTTAGCAAGAGCTCGAAAGAATAAGAATTGAGGTTGTTTGTGATACTTGTTTGTTATCACTTTTTAAAGAAAGATAAGAAATTAATTATTTGCTTATTTGTATTTGTTTGGCAATAAAACTCTTGGGTAGGATCCCCCATGAGTATTGAACATGAGGGGGGAGTTAGTGTGTAACTACACTCCTGCATTGGCATAGCATGACGATGCTATTGCTTTTATTTTAATCAAGAAAGCTTTATGGAATTCCAAATTTATCAAGAAGGTTATCGAGTGGACTAGGTGTCACTCATAGTGTCTCTATCGAGATGTTGAGTCTGGGGGCTCACCCTCACTCTCTCTTTCATTTCACTAACAAGCGTGTACTTCTCGAGTCAAGTTATTTAAAGTTCATGGAACTTTACTTTATTAGTAAGAGGTGTGGAATATCTTACACAAGAAATAATAGCCCGTATGTTACTCCAAGTGGAGGACGGTGCCCGTTAATTGCCAATATATATTAAAGAATGAATTTAGTTAGTTCAGTCTTTGTTGTGCATTTAGAATCATGAAAAGAGCAAGCCGAATTTTTGAGGATTGCATATATTATTATTTACTACATTAGCTTAGTAGTGTTATGTACTCAGCGTTGTTGATGTATGTGTTTTGTTTGTTTTGGTTATTGTTTTACCTTAATGACCCTGTGACGACCCATGCATGAATGTGTTTGTGAATGACGAGCAGATCTTAGAGGTTGAGTTTCAGGTATAGGTGTTGCTGTGCATGGGGATCATGAGTATAAAGATGGGAATTTTAGTGCATAAACATTTATTTCAATAAAGTTATTTTGGTTTATGTTTGTTTTGAATAAGGAACTATTATGGGGTAGTTCCTGAGTTGTTAACTCATTTATTGAATTTTATATTTTGATTTTATTAAAATATTTCAAGTTATGTTTTAAAAGACTTATGCTGTATTTTCTGTTTAGCCTTACGTATTATCATGCGTGGCGTAAGATCTCTGCAGTATTTCTGTTTTATTGAGGTTTGTAAATGGAGGGATTGTGGGGGTGTTACACTAACTACCAACTAAAGAGTCACCATTCTCTTTTATTTCAAGTAAAACGCTTCATAGACTGTTATTCAGGTTTCTTCATATGATGTAATCTACCTTTTTGTTCCATAAATCTAGACATGCTAGCATGTAAGAAAATTGACTTTAACATATTTCGAATTTCCACAGCAATATGTAATTCATGCACATCCATCTTAACATCACGCATATCGTTGCATAAAGAGACAATAATATGCTGATTAGTTGTAAATACTCGTAAAATTGTGGATTAGGCAACGACTTACCAAGATTATAAATCAAGGTAGGATAGGGAATTTCGAGAGTATCTTCCACAATACCAAGTAACTGATGCATCGAAAGTAAATACGTAACTTGCGTTCCCATACAAGATAATATTTTCGCGGCGTCAAATTATTGGATACCACTCGTGTAATATCTTGATGTGCAGGGGATGTGGCAGAGGGAATAGTGACACTTAGGGCTGGAAATATTGGCTGGCAACACCAATAGATAGTGAAAACCCAAACGGGTACCTGTGGGGCGTGTGTACTGCGGTCACCAAAAGCTTTCCGGAAAAGCTGTGGTAGATGCCCGAGAGACGAAGGCTGCGCCGTTGTAGCAGCGTCGGCTGTGGTTGCAGCTCGTGAAACTACCACGCAGGCTAGGGGCTGTCATGTTGTAGATGAAGCCACCCAAGGACACCATAGAAGGCCCATGATTGAAACTGTACGCGACTGCGAATGAGGGCGGGTGTGGCCAATGAATTGGAATTCGTGGTTTGCTGACGGTGGCTAATATGACGGTGGCGCGTGAGGCGAAGGTCATGATGATGGTGAACCAATGCGAAAAAATTAGAGTTAGGGTTTGTGGAAAGAAACGGAAGGTAAAAAAGAGGTGGAGGAAAGAGATTTTTTTTAGCGAGGCTCGTGATAACATGTACGTACTGTAATAATTGGCTAACCTGTTTAGGTTGCCTTACCTTGTTATATATAGACAAAGAATAAACATCGCGAAAGTAATAAAAACTAAGAGTCGAGAATTAGATAAGCAAATACCCTATTAATTACTATATGATGAAAATAAATTGGAATTACTGGATAAAATATTCTATTCAGTGGTTATTTAGTTGACAACAAAAAATGGTAAGATATTCTATTCAGTGGTTATTTACTTGACAACAAAAAATGGGGAAAGTGGAAATTCATGAGAATTGATAAGTTGGCTAGTTGTTTGATTGACGCAAAAACTTGAAAATGAAGAAAATGGGAATTCATGGAAATTTCCACTTTTCACAAAATATGGGAAATAGATTACCATATCCCTCCTTGGTCAATCAAAATTTATGAGAATTTCAAATTCCCTTGATATCAACCAAACAAGTTTGTGTAATTCCTACAAATTGCTTAGGAAATAACTCCCATGAAATAGAAATTCACATATGAATTTACTTCCTATAAAAACCAAACAAGCACTCAGTAACTTACAACTTATCAACATTATGATAGCCGTAACGTCATGCTATACTAAAGTTTAGGCTTTTAGGGTACTCTTTTGAAAGATGGGTTTACTAAACTTATCTTGGATCAAAACAAAAAATATCATGGTACAATAATCTACAATAACGTTTTGCTTGCATTTTTAAAAACTATTTGTAGCTAGAAAATTTCAGCATCACTGTCATATACTTCTATAATTCTCTTACGTGATACTATTGGGAAGATAATATATAGGTTTTGGTAGATATTATAACTTATTGTGGTTAGAAAATTTTCATCATTAATGTCATACATTAAGGGCCTGTTTATTTCAGTTCAGTACAGCTCTAATCAGTTCAGTTAAGTTCAACTCCAATCAGTTTAGTTCAGTTCCAATCAGTTCAATTCAGTTTTTTTTGCTAATTTATTTGTTTATGTGATTTAGCTAATGATATTGATAATGACAATTTAGTTTACACATGCCTTATGTCTAATGATATTGCTAATGGTAATTAAGACAAATTCATACTTTTTAATAGATTACAACAACAACAACAACAATAACAATAACAATAACCACAACAACAATTATAATAATAACATTCATAATAATTATAATAATAATATTCATTGTTGAAATGGTTATATTTTTTAATACACATTTTTATAGTTCAACTATAAGGCAAAATAATAGTATTACAAAACATGTACAAGTACTAGTTTAATAAAAAATACCCTCTTAAAATTATGCGGGTCGGCAGGTCGGGTCATGTGGGTTGCGTTTAATAACTCAAGCAAAATGGCTTAATAACTCATGTAGTCCGTAAGTCAGGAATAAAATAAAATGGCTTAATAACTCATGTATTCCGTAAGTCAGGAATAAAATAAAATATAAAAAAACAAATATTAGCCAACCCATTAGCATTACGAACATAATATTGAGCCTGTTCTCTTCGGCTAATTCTAGCTGAACTGAACTGAACTGAACTGAACTGAACTTATTGGAGCTGAACTGAACTGAACTTATTGGAGCTGAACTGAACTGAACTGAACTGAACTTATTGGAGCTGAACTGAACTGAACTGAACTTATTGGAGCTGAACTGAACTGAACTGAACTTATTGGAGCTAAACTGAACTGAACTGAACTTATTGGAGCTGAACTGAATTAAATTATAATAAGTATATGAATAATAAGTAAATAATAATTATTATGAATATTAAATAATCAGTAATAATAATTCTAAGTAATAATAATTATTATGAATATTAAATAATCAGTAATAATAATTAAATTAATAATTTAGAATAATATCAAATGAATAATGACAATATTATTTTGATGTTATTATGATAGTTATAAATAAATAAATAATAATAATAAATTAATTTTAAAAATAATAATTACTGATAATAATAATAATAATTTATAATAATGAGTAATTACAATTATTAGTATTAATATATTAATACTTGATGATGATGATATAATATAATGCCTAAGAAGTAAATTAAAGTATTACCATTATAATAATAATTAGCTTAAAACATGGGTTGATGTGTGCTTCTAACCAAACCACGATTTGTGGTAGGTTGGTCTATGATAGAAATACACCAAACCGCCAAAGTATATTTAATATACAACGTAATGACAATGTTGTATTTTAAATAGTACTGCAGTATTATTAGCAACTTTTTAATTTTTTCATATCTTCTAGCTTTTTGTAGCTTATTTGTATGATGTAATAGTGAATTTTATTCAGTAAAATAAAGCAACAATTGCAAATTAGAATACTCGTATTGACATGAAATTTGGTTAAACCGTGCATCAACCCAAACTTTGCTGAGCCATAATAATAATAATAGTAATAATAATGAGTAAAGATATAATAAAAAAATAATATATATAAATAATACTAATAATTATTATTATATAATAACAATAATAATAAGTAAAATAAATTAGAACAACAATAATAATATTAAACAAATTGGTTAAATAATGAATGGAGCTGAACTGAATTTATTGGAGCTGAACTGAACTGAACTGAACTTATTGGAGCTGAACTGAACTGAACTGAACTGAACTTATTAGAGCTGAACTGAACTGAACTGAACTGAACTGAACTTATTGGAGCTGAACTGAACTGAACTTATTAGAGCTGAACTGAACTGAACTGAACTGAACTGAACTGAACTTATTAGAGCTGAACTGAACTGAACTGAAAATAAGCTGAACAGAACAGGCCCATTATACATTTATACAACATACTAATAAACAGGAAGCTAATTATATTTTAGTAACCTTGTGACTATAATTATACTACAGAACAATATACTACATACTAGAAATCAGTAATCTAATTACATTATAATACAAACGTACATAACATTATCATAAGTTTTCAATTATTTGTCCAATTTTATTGTGTAAGGTTGTGACTATAATTATTGATGAAAGCCAAATAGCAAAAATTATTGTGATTATCCTAATTCCTACTTTTCATAATAAAAGCTTTCAGTTCAGTTCAGCTCCAATCAGTTCAGTTCAGTTTAGTTCAGTTCAGTTTAGTTCAGTTCAGTTTAGTTTAGTTCAGTTCAGTTCAGTTGTTTTTAGTAAATTTAAACAGGCCCTAATTTTGGCATATTATCGAGAAGATAATATAGGTTTTTGTAGGTTATAGAACTCTTTGTTTAGCTAGAGAATTCAGCATGATTGCCATGCATAATTCTCACATTGCATTTCAGTGAGAATATATTATATAGGTCTTCGCTACACATTCCTAAAATGGACATTTTCGAGGATCATTAAAGTCCAAACCTTGAGGATGACTTCTGCACTACTCCTCTAGTCCGCTGCATTAGTATTTGAGCAACAAAGTACCACAAACATTCCTTTCCTTGCCAAGATACAGATAGCATTTGTATGGGTATAAATACCCTCTCCCGAATATACGGCCCAAGGCCCAAACGACACAAGGCCCACGCTCACTTGTCTATATAAGCCCCTCATAGGGCTAAGGTAAAAGGATCTCAGAATCCATTCTCTCTCCCTACACCACACTCTCTCTATCTAAAATAAGTACTGACTTGAGCGTCGGAGAGCCCGTCCTCGGGACACCCCCGGGGGTTTGGGGTTCATGTGCAGGTTCTTGGCCGGAGCTCGGACTCGGACCGCTCATCTCCGCCGGAAAGAGGTACGACACTTTTGGACAGAAACAATTTGGCGCTAGAAGGAGGGGGAGAGAAAAAGCGCCCATGGAAACCCACAATTTCCATGGCTACATTGCTCAAACAGCTATTTTGTGGTCTGAAATACTCCAATTCAGACCAAAATCTACAAGATCTACAAATCAAAATCTTCTTCAGACAGATTTATACACAAGAAAGATGAAAAATGAAATGAGGAGTTTTCAGATGGAGGAAGCAAATTAAATCCATCCAACTAAAGCCACCAAAGTCAAATTTAGAGGCAAACAATAAATTCCATGAGCCCTTGCATTCAACTTTTAACCAAATAAACCAACCATCTTAGATACATATACGTTGGTTGTTGGCCATTCACTCCTTCCATCTAGAAAACCCACTCCAAAAATTTAGAGCAAAGTGAATCTTGATTACTGGCTAAAATGGCAAGTTCCAGTTTATGGGTTAATCGTAGTGATCCCAGCTATAGTTGTCATCAAGCTAATCAAGTCAAGAACCAGAAGTCAAGGATAATTGCAGAATTTGAATGAGTTATTATGGGCTCCTTGCTGGAGGAAGCTCAACCCAGAATGTGCATACTCTTTGTATTCACTAACGCCATGAAACAGACACCAAAATTTCGGGAAGAAGAAGACCATTACGCAAAAGCTAAGTAGCCTTACCCAATTATTCACAGTCATATTTAACTCCTTGTATCTGCGTACTGCTGAATTGACGAGTTACGTGAATATTAATGTGCGTACTCTGAAAATTGGGGAATAAATGAACAAATTATGCGCACATACTCTGAAATATAAGCTGTTGCACACAAGTGCTCGAGAAAATTCTCCAGTGAATCTGCCTACAAGATTTGCTTAGAAACACTCAACTAATGGTCTGCCTATATTAGCAGAACCGCAGAAGCAACTTGAAAACTCGGTCTGGCCTGCCCAGCACATCACAGCAGAATAAACAACAGAGCAGACCCACGCGTCAATCTGCACTAGACGAGCAGAGCATAATATCAGCTTGCTCAGTCGGCCTGAGTCTGCGATAGCCCTGCAAAGTCCAGTCTGCGATAACCATGCAAGTCAGTCTGCGAGCAGACCATTGTCTACTTAAGAGTGGGGGCAAGCCCAACTTGATGCGAAATTTAATTCCTATCTAGACTGAGTAGCTTTCCTAACTGCCACTGAATCACTAGTTGACACAAGCATCTCCCAACCCAGATGCAATCTGTCAACAAAGCCCATCGTCGATGGCAAAGCATCAACATCTTTTGCACACAAGAAATAGCCATACTCTGCCGTTGAAAATGCCATCTGAGCCTGCCGATCATGCCAAGTCTAGAACTTGAAAAGCATTTAGATGTTCAGAGCCACGATATTGCCCCAAATCTGTCAACAATAGCCATATCAGGTTGTTGATGGATTTTTTCTGGTTTTGCTATTCCAAAATGCAGACCCAAAGAAAAGCTTATCAGAGCAGAATGGCCTCACTCTGCGAGCGAAACACGCATAACAGAGTAGACCCCACTTGTAGACAACAAAGTGCAGACCCAAAACTCATAGCTCTGCCAGATTGAGCGAAGATGAATATGAGAAATTAGCATGGGAACCTGCAATACCAGAGTCTGCAACATCATATAAACATCAGTGCAGACCCAACCCAAGCGGACTTCTGATCTGCAGCAAAGCAACCAATCTGCACCAATCTGAAGACGATATATCTTGATCTGCAAACTTCAGATAGGCATTGGAAGCAAGTATAGAGCAGTCCAGAACGAGAAGTTCTGGATATAACACAACATACTCCTGATTTTCCGCACTCTGATCTGCATCAAACAAAGCAAAGCAGAGCCCCACCAACCTGAAATCTGGTATTCTGTATAGAACTCGAGCAGACTCAAGTGGATCATATCAAGCTAAGTACTTTGCTTCCACCATTATTGATATCAATTTTGCCTACTTTAATGCAAATTAGATCGAGTTCATGATAAATGTTCTACTTAGTCTGTATTACAAGCTTCAAACATTGATTATTTGTCAATAATTATCAAAAGAGGTGCCAACATTCACTATATTTGATTACATGACATGATCAAATGATGTCTTTGGACCTTTATGTATGTCTAGTTGGGAATATACTACTCTCAAATTGACCCGAGTTCAACTTAAGAGTGGGGGGCAAATGAGCTTATGTGACCCAATTAGATGCAAAAATTGATTGTAGTGCTTGATTATGAAAGCACCTATTTTGTGAGTCTGCACGTATTATTGAAGGCTTCAGCAGGCTATTAAGCCGCTGAAAAGATATATTCTGTTATTATTATTGCAGACACATCTTATCTTTTCCCTTTGGCAGGATCAAACCTGCTAGAGAGGTATTCGGTTATTATTATCGCAGACCCCATCTCAGACAGAGGGCTCTGCCATTATTATCGTTAGCAGATCCTCTCTTCAGACAGAGGATCATGCTCCTTATTTTATTGAAGATTCCAGCGAGCTCTTAAGCCGCTGGAAAGACATATATTATTGAAGACTTAAGTGAAGAGCTAAGTCATAGTTACAAATCGAGCTCTGCTGAAGAAGCATAGTGCTTTGCTGAAGAAGCAGAGTGAAAGACTTATGTGAAGAGCTAAGTCATAGTTACCAATCGAGCTCTGCTGAAGAAGCAGAGTGCTCTGCTGAAGAAGCAGAGTGCTCTGCTGAAGAAGCAGAGTGAAAGACTTAAGTGAAGAGCTAAGTCATAGTTGCAAATCGAGCTCTGCTGAAGAAGCAGAGTGCTTTGCTGAAGAAGCAGAGTGAAAGACTTAAGTGAAGAGCTAAGTCATAGTTACAAATCGAGCTCTGTTGAAGAAGCAGAGTGCTTTGCTGAAGAAGCAGAGTGAAAGACTTAAGCGAAGAGCTAAGTTCTTTACCGTCATTATTAGCAGATCCTCACCACGGATAGAGGATCCCGCTCCTCATTATTATCGCAGAGCACCATCTCAGAGGGCTCTGCCGTCATTTTTACAGCAGATCCTCGCTTCAGACAGAGGATCGTGCTCATTATCATCACAGCGGATCCTCACTTCAGATATAGGATCCTGCTCATTATTTTTATAAGCAGATCCTCGCTTCAGACAGAGGATCCTGCTCCTTTTATTATTGTAGAGCACCATCTCAGAGAGCTCTGCCATCATCATTAGCAGATCCTCACCTCAGATGGAGGACCCTGCCCATTATTATTTCAGCAGATCCTCACCTCGGATAGAGGATCATGCTCACTATTATAGCAGATCCTCGCTTCACAGAGAGGATCATGCTCTCCATTTCGCATTAAACCCCCATCCCCTTATCAATTCTTTATGAAAAATAAAATGTCAAAATCAGATAGACCCTTAGCAGACTGAGAAAAAATACCACAGTCTGGCAAAAGAAAACAGGGTTTGAGTCAGACTGAAGGCTGAAGAGGCTCTTCAGACACAAAAGTAAACTATATAATGAAGAAAGGGAGTCGGCCAAAAGGTTAACTCTGTCCAAGAGCCCCTGAGGCCCGCAGAGTGATCGGATGCCGACTCGACTTACCGATGTCATAGACCTCTACCTCTAAACCTGCGAGGCCGAAGACCCAAAAAACATCAAGGATAAGTCATAGACACCTAAGGCTAATGGGGACGCGAGAGTTCCTAAGAACCAAAGCGTACCCCGACACGAAAAAGATGGCAGAAGGAGCTAAAGGGCGAACCTCAAAACTCCCAGAATCATCATGACTTAGGGTGTCAAAATACCTCCTCTGCTCTGCTGTTGTTGAATCTTTGTCATACATAAGGCAGAGCAGAAGAGTAAAGGGCCCCTAAAGTCACAGCTCTGAGCAAATCTCACCGGCCACCAAGCCAAGTAAACAAAAACACTCAGATATATTGCTTGATAGCACGGCAGACTCAGCATCAGAGCAGAACGCAAGTACTCAGCAGAAATAGCAAAACTTGGCATGCATCAAATAGAAATCACAAAAGTCAACAGAAGAACGCAACTCGCATTGCCGGAAAAACACTTGAATCTTACATAAAAAGATCTGGCTATAAGCCAAATCAGAGTGCTAGATAGTACTACAACAACGGCGGCTACCTAACCAAAAGAAGGGAGCAAATACAGATGAAAATGAAATGTTTGACTATTTAATTACAAATATTACAAGATAAGTCAGTGTGAGTTGCTAAAAAAAATGAAAATCTAAAAACAAGAGGTCGAAATTAAGGCTCCATTTGTTTTGGTAGCAAACCATTTTCTTGGAAAAAAAGTTTTCCCCATCTTTACATTTCCTTTGTTTTGGTAAGGGATGGAAAACAATTTCTTTAAGGTGGAAAATGCTCTTAAAAGAAGAAAACCAAATTTCATTGTGTAGGGAAGATATGCCACATTTTTCTCTTCACTCCCTACTTCTCTTTATCTTCTCCTCCCATGTTTCCTCCAAATTACTTTATTTTCCTTTTCTCCCTATGTTTTCCTCTAATCAAACAAACAAAGGAAAACTTTTCTAAAATTATGTTTCCAATACTAGTGGAAAAAACACTAGTTGCTGCGGGCTCAAAAGCACTTGTTGCTGCGTAATATAAGACGTAGCTATTGAAGGAGCAGCAAATGGAAAAAAAAAATTAGCTGCGTACATGTTCGCAGCAATGCTTGACCATTAGCTACGGGCTAAGTGAATAGGCCCGCAGCAACAAGTGTCAATAGCTGCGGGCCACGACATATAGCCCGCAGCTAACTGACAAAACAAAAACTTGGAATATCAGTATTTTGCTGCGGCCAATGCATGAGGCCCGCAGCAACTGTACACATTTTTTTTTAAAAAAAACATGCAGGTCTGCTACCTCACACTTACCACAGCCCCCTCTCATAGTAGCCTGCTGAGAATGAATAATCCACTGTAAACTAAAGAAATTTAATTTTATATAGATGATTACATCACCACCTTTAATACCAAAAGAGCATGTAATTACAATGGCAGAAACGTTTTACAAAAGAATACACTCCTTTGGGAATATCTTTACTACTCTGGACATCAACAAGGGAACCGATTTTAGAAGTTGTAAATGAGATATGCTCATTACCCATCACAATCTCCAGCTCTTGCCTCCCAATCACGTCAGGTTTTGGCCAGAGGTTATCATCTTCATAATCTGATTGAAGCAATTAAAAACATAATCATAAATCATTGAAAGATAATACTTGTAAAAGTTAGGTATTTGTACATCTGAACATAAAAGCCTAATAATCAAAGGAAGAACAAGTAAAAAGAAGGAAAACCTAGAAAGGAGAAAGGGGAAAGGAGAAAGAAGGCAGACCTCGCTGTCGGAAATTATGTGACGGCACTCGTGAAGGACAGCGGGAGTGAGGAAGACCTCCTTACGAATTCTGGTGTCGTTTTTGTAGTTGGAATTGTTAGCATAGTGAATCTTGCTGTCGGGTCGAAACTCGAGCTCAAGGAACTCATGCCCGAACTTGCCTCTGCGACCGAGATCAAGATCAACATGAAAAACATTTATCAAGATCAACAAATTTTCAGACTTTAGAGTTGGATGCAAGTTCTATTTTTCCTTTTTGAGCTTACTAAGCAAACCATTTCTACAAATAATCCTCACACAAACAGGTAGAGCAATACATGATGGAACTAATTTGTACTAGATATAAATTTGTATTAGAACAACAATCAGTTTGGTCCCAACTCACCTTTGTTTGGGTCAAAGGGCAAGCTGCCCACTGGTACAAATTTATAGCCAATACTCATAAGTATCAACCTACAAAAATAAGAGAGTAAGTGATTAAAAGCATCCAGCTAAAACACATGGGCAACCAGATTATTGAAATAGCTACTTTTGATCCTCCTTGGTTTCATGACAAAGGGCAAGAACATTTGGACAAGCGTGCAGTGTGTTCAGAAGTTAAGATCACACATGCCAATTATCATTCCACATGTTACTATAACTCAAGAAAATTTGAATCTGAATATCATACAAATAATGAGAATTTACAGACAAACAAATAGCAGTAAGTATACAGGAACAACTATCAATAAAACGGAGAATACAAGCATTTCCACCAGATGCTTGACTGAGTATGAAGCAAATTAGAAAAATAATTGAAGCAAATTGCATTATTAGTAATAAAGTAACTAAACGTATTTCCAAAAGAAGAAGATTAGAAAACAAGGTGGTTAGAACTCTTGAGGGCTATCGACCTTGCCATTCTCCTCTGGGATAACAACTAGCTTCTTGTCAAGCAAGGACTTGGCCAAAAATTATGCTTAAGCACTAGACATCCAGGACGACAAGACAAATATTGTCCTCGATATGACGTGAAATGGCTTGAGATTGTAAAAGCTAGTGACAAGAAGCTAGCACGAAAATTGCATACGGCACAACATGAACTAAGTAGCTCATCCTATTGAGAAGAGCTACAGTTTTCCCAGATACCTAATAATTAGATTTCAACATATAGCGTAAAGAGGTACGTAGCCACTCTCTATGTTCTCAAATTCTCCAGTTCCAACTACTATCTGCCTACCTGAGTCCACCGCAAAATAAATGAAGTAATTCAAGCCACATTTCAGAATTTATTATTCATACTGTTAAGTGCCTTATTGCACAAAATCAGAAAAGAGACACGGTGAGCTAGAAATCGCAATGTTTGCTTTAGCAACTTGGTAACTACAGGTGGGTACATAGAGTAACTACCTCTAAGCATTGTCTTCTCAAAGTGAACAGCAGCAACATGGCCATCCTTTTTCTCTGATCCCAAAAATCGGTCTGGCTTCTGAAAGAAAACAAATTGAGCTCTAGTTGACCAGCAGCAGGACTTGCAGACTTTGAAGTGGCTGCCTTACATAATAATTCATACACCCTTTTCTGAATTCACCAAATTTATGCATGAAAATTGGGACTATTAGATAACTAGTGAAAGGTACATTAGGAGAAGATTACTATCGGCATAATGAACTAAAGTATGAAGTTATTTATATTTATGGAGCAGTACCTCATCCGCTAGGCTTTTCTGAAGATCAGCTTCTTGCATGCTAATGTACCAACCTTTAAGCCCTGCATTCAAAAGAGGGATAAGTATATAAAGCAAAAGGGTATAAAAAATTAAGCTAAAGATGAGGTTTTCCACCCACTTTTCCTATATGAAGCAAAAAGAGGGACTGGAGACAGATTTCAAAAAGATTTTAACTGACCCCGAGCTCATCAACCAACCAAACCAATTAATTGTGAATCACACAATGATAGAACTCTAACGTATTGAAAACCATAACATTTAAGATATTCTCAAGCAGATCGAACCAATTTCAATAACTATCAAGCCAATAATTATTCAACACATGTAGATCTAATCGCACAACATCAATTGAAATTTGAATCGTCAATCATGTAAACCCTAGAACTATCAAATGTAAACCCTAGAACTATCAAACTACAGATTCATCAAAGGTAAACTTGAAGGATCAACGAAAAGGGGGAAATTGAAGAAACAACAACAGCAAAACGGACATTTTCACATCAAGTAAGATCTCCACATCAATTTGAAGAAACAACACCAGCAAATGGACATTTTCACATCAAGTAACATTTCCACATCAAATTGAAGAAACAACAACAGCGAATCGGAGATTAAGTTACAGATTTTTATAAAGAAGGTAAGGGGATGCGAGTAAGAGTAATGAAAAGGTAAAAAAAAAAATTGGAGTATTAGCCTGTATGTAGAGTAGATTAAGTTACAGATCAGATGAGAAGAGTGTAGAAATGGAAAACCATGGAGGAAAGGGGATGCGAGTTAGGTAGATCTTTGAAACAAAATAATGAAATGAAATGAGAAATGAGAAACAAACAAAATGACACTACAAACAGTAATTTCTCAGTCTAAAATCGACTAAAACATCACAAACAACACAAAATAGCGAAAGCAAACCAGAATACAAGAAGAGAGGACGCTTACTGAGCAGCATCTTCAGGAAGATTGGAAACAGAGAAAACAGACAATCCAAGCTTAAGATTAGCAGCGAGAACAAGAGGAAGATCTTGTTCAGCCTTCCTCTTAGAGTGCATAACGCGGCCAAGTGCTAACCTCCTCGGCACCAAACGCCGACTTGTAAAACTGAATAGCATCAGTAGCTTTAGGAGCCTGAACCATAAGTTATGGCTTATATGCCGAGAAAATAAATCAAGAGTTAGATAAACCCAATTAAGGAAAACATAAAATACACAAGTAATCACAAAGTTCAGCTACATTGGGCAAATTGAGTCCTAATCCCATCTCTTAGCTCGACCCCAATGTTCTTAACACCACATTGTAATGAATAACATTAGGCACATAATCCTTTTGTAATTTCATCCAATCAAAAATCCTGACAACTCACTCCCTGCTACTATGCTCTTTTAGAATAACAGTATGCTCTTAGGACTCAATTTACCCACATAGAAATTAAGGTCCTTTTGTTTGTCATAGCAGCCTCCTTAAGTTTGTCAAGCACCCGGGCATACTTAAAGGACCTCTTGTTCATCTCAGAAGCCTCCTTCTCGAATCTCTCAATTACACGCTTGTCAATACCACCAAGCTTGTAGATCAAATGACAGGTGGTGGTCTACTTTCCAGAGCCGACATGGCCAATGACCACCAAAATTATTTTCCTTACACATTAGAAAGTCTGTCAACAGAAGGTGAATATAAGAATTCACTTCCAGAAACTTACATAAATATCAAATTTGAATGCAAATCGTAACATACATGCAGTCGTGTTATTAAGCAACTATGATAAAGAAGATTAAAATCTACAAGATATAGCAGCTGCTTCAAATGAACCATCATATGTAGAATGCCTAACCTAATTTCTAAGATTACTTCAAAATTTAAAATGATTAAACATGCTCATTTTCAGAAAATATTGCAGAATTAGATGGAAGCTATTATTTGAAATTATTAGAGACAATCAACAAAAAGAAATCATATCTTAAGGAAATAAATCATGGATTGAACTACAAGTAAGCACATAGATTAAGCGATGTCAAAGATTGGTACACTTGAATATGAGATTAGCTACGGGCTCTTCAAGAGGTCCGCAGTTAAAGAACACTAGCTACGGGCTGTTCATATAGCCCGCTGCTAATGGGGCGCAGCAATAGCTATTTTTTCCACTAGTGCATTGACAATTGTTTCCTTGAAAAGAGATTTTTCATGAAAATTGTTTTCCTTGAATAGAGATTTTTCATGAAAATTGTTTTCCGTTAAAAACAAACGGAGCCTAACTGGAAAAACCGTTGACCAATTTTAGAATTTGAACAAAAAAATCAAGATTTTACAGAAGATGATGCATGAGGATATTCAATAGAGAATCCGGTAGATAATCCGATAGAAAACTTCAGTAATATGAAACAACTTATGAAAGATTCATTGATTATGGTTTGTAATTTATAGCGGAATTAAAGGCAAGGATTTGGAAGAATAAATAATGGTTTTTCAAATCTAATAGAGGAAATTATCTTTATACTGATTATGTCTAGTAGGGAAATTGCTAAAACAAATGCATTGCAAAGATAATTTCCTATTTGACTTATATTTGTTTAACAAGTTTGCTGTGGAAAAGAGAATCTAAATAGTTTTATCATATGCACCTGGTGCATAGATTAGAAAATTTGTAATAATAATACCATTTAAGAAGTAAATTAATATTACTATTTATAATGATAAATAGCAATTATAAGGAGTAACAATTAGCTAAAGCACATGGGTTTGGTTTTGGGTTGGTCTATAATATTTATAAACCAAACCCCACCACAAACCTTCAAAGTTTGTTGTGTAGCTTAAAATAGACGGATATTTATTAGTTGGTATGAATTTCTAATAAAAACATAAATTGTTGGTATTTATTTTACATTTCGTAACACCTTGGTATTTATTTTGAAAAAGTGCTAAAACGTTGGTATTTTCTGACAATTTTTCCTAATAATAATAGTAATAATAATGAGTAAAGATATAATAACAAATAATATATGCATAAATATAATAATAATAAATAAAAATAATAATTAGGAATTATTATTATTATTGTAAAGACTAAGCTTCTACATCATGCGAGTGATTCTGGTTCCGATCGTGCCTTTGAAGATGCGTTGAGTCTAACATTTTAAGTAATTCTAGTGAAGTCGCTGCCCCTAAACTTATGAAGAAATTGGTAGATATATACTTCACAAAGGTTACGCATCTGTAAAATCTACTTTATCTTTATCTCCTCGACAGTTAGCTTTGTGGACAACAGGGGGACCACACCTCAGATTAGCTCCAGGCAGTTCCTATTTCGGGGATGGGTCAGACGATGAACCCTAAGACTTATTGGAGTGTGTTATATAACCGGTTGGGTGTTTCTTTGTTCTCTACTCTGATGTCGTGCTCTGCTTGCTCTAGGGTTTTTGCTGGGGATATTTTAGGTGATCATGCGGTGTTGTGTGCTGGTATTATGGGTATTAAACATCGGCATAATGTAATTCGTGATACCCTTGTTCATATTTGCTATCGATAAGTGATTTCAGCAAGAAAGGAGCTTGACATTGGGTTGTCTAGGGGGAGCAACAGTGCCCTCAGGCCTGCAGATATGCTTCTTTATTCTTGGGATTGTGGTCGTGATGTATGTGCCGACTTAACAGGGTTTTCTCCCTTGACCCACTCTGGGTTGTTGCTGATGCGGCTCATCGGAAGCGGGCCAAGTATGAGGCTCGTTGTCGGGAAATTGGGTATGGCTTCCTTACCTTTTCCTTTTCTTCTCTTGGAGAATTGGATAAGGAGGCTTTTGCGTTGCTAAAGCGGGTTCAGAACTACTCGAAAACTCGAGACGTAGGGGGCACGTGCTGCTGCTCATATTTTCACTAGGATAGGGTTTGTTATGACTAGAGGAGTGGGTGCCCAGATTGTATCTCGGTTACCCACTAAATTCTTATAGGTTGTATATTTTTTGTCTGTTTTTTCATAATAATAATAATAACAACAACAATAATAATAAGTAAAATAAATTAGACCAACAACAATAATTATAATAATATTCCCTCCGTTTTTTGTTAGATGTAACATGTTGACTTTGGGCATTATTCATTCAATCCACTTTGCCAATTAATAGCTATTTATAAACAAGGAAAAATATAGTCTGGTGGGATCTTGTTTGATTCATCTCGGTAAACACTTTTCAAATATATATTTTTTTATAATTTTTACAATTACATAATTAAAGATATTTTAGATCAAAGTTGTGCCTCCACAAATGTGAAAAGTAAATGTTACATCTAATAAAAAACGGAGGGAGTATTAAACAATATGGTTAAATAATAAATGAAGCTAAATTGAAGTGAAGTGAACTTATTTGAGCTGAAGTGAAGTGAACTTATTTGAGCTGAAGTGAAGTGGACTTATTGGTGCTGAACTGAAGTGAACTTTTTGCTACTGAACTGAACTTATTAGAACTGAATTGTAAAGAAGCTAAGTAGAACAAGCCCTAAGGTTTGTTTGGAGAAAACACCCCTTGAGGTTAGTACTGTTATAAGATCAATAGTTCAGACCTCTTGTATCAAACTAGTAATAATTATGACTTAAAAGTATGATATTAATTTCCCACCATTTGTTTAATTTTTTCTTTTTTTGGAAAATTCTCCTACCTTATACTATAAACTAGATTTCTATGCACGCGATGCGTGCGACAATAATTTTATTATATGAAATTTCATATTCTACAGTAGTAGATAATTTTATGAATAGTCGCATCTTACCATAACTTTTCATGTTTTTAGAAACTCCCATCTTAATGAGTTTTTTTTTTAAATTTCACCTAACATTTACAATTCTATTAAAAACTCCCACCACTGAACGGTTTTTGTCAAACTTCATTAACAAAACCGTTCAGTGGGTCCCACGTATACATTATGTTAATAACAAAATGGAACTTGAAATAATTGCAAGTCTTTTCAAATAGTTGTAATTTGACAAATGTGTTGAGGATTTGCCCTTAAATTGATGAAATTGACTTCAATTTCAGCGTAAACTGATAATAAAATGTATATGTGTGGCCCACTTCACGGTTTTGTTAACGGAATTTAACAAAAATCATTAAATGGTGGGAGTTTCTAATAAAATTGGGAATGATAGGTGGAAATTTAAAAGAAAAATTCATTAAGGTGAGAGTTTCTAAAAACGTGAAAAATTTAGGTGGTTTTGAACAAAAAATCCTAATTTTATTTGCATACGATGTGTATTTTGGCTATTGTAACATGATAAAATGTGAAGGTGCACAACATATTTTGTTTTCAAGCTAAATTCATTTTGGTTGAAAATACTTTATCATATTTCTCACTCATGCTACAATACTTTATCATGATCAATTTGATCAAATGTGCCTTCACTCAAGAACAATCAATTACTCATGTATTTCAAAATAAAAAAATTCAAAAGTATAGTAAAGTGGGTGTCTATCTATAGATCTCAAGAAAATATAATCGTTGATATTTTTCAAATTTTTTTTTACTTTGTAGGTTTTAGATATTTTAGTTAGAAGTTTTGAACATCTTTTATTAAAAATCTAATGGCTAAATTTGGAAATAAAACTTAATTACTTAATAAACTCATTGATTTATTTTATTTATTTTTCCTTTTTTTCTTTTTGGTGTCCACCCCCACCTCTTCACTTATATAATAGAGATATCTAGTGATTTTCTTTTTGGTTGTAGTAAATTGGCGGTCCCCATGAAAATTCCTTATAAACTTCACACTCTGCATAAATCATCGCATGCAAAATTGAAACCACATGGATCCAATCCTTCTCATTGTACTAGGCTTAACAATTATTGTTCTAATTGTCACACAAATTCTTTCTAAAACCTCCTCAAAATTGCCCCCAGCAACACCCCCAGGCAGCACAGGATGGCCTATAATCGGAGAAACTACAACATATGTCTCATGCCCACTAAATTTTGTAGCTGATCGAATGAAAAAACATTGGCCCTGTTTGGCAAACAGAGTTTAGAGTTTAGAGTATAGAGTTTAGAGTTTGCTGTTAGAGTTTTAACTTTTTCATTTAGCAGATTTGACTGCTGTTTGTATGATTGTGTTTGGTAACAATTAGCTGTTTGATTAAATATTTTATAATGTAAATAATAATTATAACCTAATCTTTATAGCAAATAAAACAATTATAAACTAATTTATCATCCTAACATATCTCTCTCCTCACCTTAATTCCCTTCCCTTTCTCTCACCTCACCTCACTTCATCAGTCATCTCCCCTTCCTTTCTCCTCCACAAACACTATCTGCCACAACAGCAACCACCACCACCACCACCATCTTTCACGCCATCTCCTCACCTCAGGAATTCCACCACAAGCCACGACCTTTCTCTTTCCTCCACTACTACCCACTGCCACCACCGCTAATCGTCACCACCACCACAATAACAAACCAAAATCAAACCACTACATCTACAAGATCTGACTGCGGTGGTTCTGTGGGATGAGGCGGAGCTCCGGCGAGTAGAAGCGGTGATTGAGGGGACAAAATAGGGCCGACAGTTGGGGCTTTACTGTTTATTTGATTTATTTTTTTTAATTTATTTGTTTTTGTTTTTTTTTTGAAACTGATGTTGAAGGTGGGTGGAGGACAGTTGCTGCGCCGGTGAGGCGGTCGAATTCTGGGCAAGCGCGGTGGTGGCTGTTGGGCGAAGGAGAAGAAGGGTGAAAGTGTTTGGGTCTGATAATTTTTTTTTTCAAAAACCAATTAACAATGGATTAATGGAGTTAAGAATTTTGGTTTTACAAAACTCTAAAGAAAAAGCTGCTAATAGCAGCGTTTTCAAATTGAGAGTTTTGGGCTTCAAAACTCTGATGAATACTCTCCTCACCAAACACCCATGTTAGAGTTTTGACCGGTCAAAACTCTAAAAATGGGGTCAAAACTCTAAAAGCTAATGAATACTCTTGTTGCCAAACAAGGCCAAAATGTCTTTCGGACCTCTCTTGCGGGAGAAACATTTGCCATTTTCTGTGGCCCAGCATCTAACAAATTTCTTTTCGCCAACGAATGCAAATTCGTTAAATCTTGGCTTCCTCGCTCCCTATCAAAAGCCCTTGCTCAACAAAATTCAAACCCGAATTCAATATCCTACAAACAAGCAGATGAAATATCCATGGATTCAACAAAGTTCCTAAAAATAGATTGTATTCAACAATATGTTGGCACCATGGATTCTATGGTGCAACAACATTTGGATAAGTTTTGGATGCCTTTTAACAAAGTAAAGGTTCATCCATTAGCAAAAGAGTTTACTTTTGAGCTTTCCTTGTTTGCTATCTCTCAACACACCCTCATGTCTATGACAAGGTTTTAAAAGGTAGGTTGATTAATTTCCCTAAGAAGCAAAAGGCTTATCACATAATGACGTTACTTATTCTATGGCTTGCTCAAGTTACACTTTAATACTTTATGATATTGAAAGCTATTTTTTTGCCCAACGTGTGGTTGTGCTAAGGTCTGAACTGGGAAGGGGAAGATGAGAGAATATCAAAGTTATTTTGTCTTTTTTCATTATAATTTTCAACGTTAAACGATTTATTAATTTCAAATGAAATTTGATAATAGTAAAGGATGTAGCCTAATAGTAGAGTTGCGGGTTTTAATATGCAACTTGTATTGGAAGAGACCGTCTACTTTTAAATTTAAATCAGGAAACGGTCCAAGTTTGATATAAAAAGAGAACAAACCGTCATTCTGGAAATTATGACTAATATAATCTATTTCGTCACTTGCTTAATTTATTTTGTTACCTATTTAATTCATTCAATAATCACAATGGTTGATTCATTCCGTGACTATTTTAATCTAGTCAATGACTAACTTAATCCATTTAGTGACTAATTTAATTCATTCGGTAAGTTTGATGGTTTTTTATTAAAAAAAAATTGTTGTAGTTCGAGACTAAAAGTGAAATAAAGAAAGGAGAATTAAGTAAGGGACGACTAGCTAAGTTGTTGTAAAAATATCTAGGAATAGTGTTGGGTTAGAATTAAATGAGATGGACTTGTTCAAATAATGTAGGCTTAGATTGGTCCAACTTCAAATTAAAACTAGACCATCTTTTTAATAATTTGTACTTAATATAACAGGTCATAGGTGAATCTCTTTTGTTGTATTTTATAAACTATACTTTCTATGTCCCACAAAAGTATTGACACTCACTTGTGCACATAATTTTGAGTGATAAACTGTTGTTTGGTTATCAATTGTTATCTCTATTCTACAAGAGTAGATGTGATGGAAGTTATTGTTTATTGTTTTTATTCATGAGAGAGAGTACGTGTGTCCAAATTGTGAGATTAGATGTAATAGAAGTTAGTGGAGGGATTGAAAAAATGTAATAATGGTAGACCATCTTTTTAAAGGTAGATAAATTAAATAATATGTGGGTCATGTTCAAAAATAATGAAAGTATAAATAGTAATGTGAGACAATTAAAAAAGGAAAGTATAAAGAGTATTTTGGGACGGAGGAAAATTTTTAAAATGAGTGTGTCAGTTTATGATGTGGGCAATACGTGACATAAAGGCATAATGACTCTAGATTAGTTTTAAGGGGTTTATTTACTACATTTCTTGTAGCCCCTTCTTTCTCATTCTACACCTCTTATCAATCGAGATATTTGTCTTTGTAGCAAGTAATAAGAATAGAGGAACTATAAAATTAAAAGGTTGTAACATGTGAATATAGGTTATTATCTAATGGCTAGCCTCTTTTTATGAACTAGTATGGATTACATTTTGTATAGTTTATATGCTCTTTACTTATTTCATTTGGCATTGATTAATAGAACAACTGGAGATCAAAAGCTTAAAGGGACCAGGAGAGTTCCTCAACTGGATAGATGTCCAAAAAATGAAGTACTCTTGGAGTGCAATATGTGAAACTATGAGACTTATTACACCCCCTGCCCCAGGTGGTTATAAGGAAGCTATTACAGATTTCACTTACTCAGGTTTTAACATTCCTAAAGGGTGGAAGGTATGAGATTCTATCCGTTTTTGTACCTTCTATTTTGGACCAAAAAAATTACGATGACACGAACGACCGTTACAAATATAAAGTGATGTAAAACTTATTTGTCAACTTGGTATTTTTATTTATACAACAATTTTTTTGAATATGTAGGTTCACTGGAGTACGTACTCGACAAGTATGAACCCTACATATTTCCCTAATCCAGAAATATTTGATCCTTCAAGATTTGAAGGGAGCGGACCTCCACCATTCACATTTGTACCATTTGGAGGAGGACCTCGGATGTGTACAGGAAAGGAATATGCTAGAATGGAGACACTCGTTTTTCTACACAATTTGGTGACCAAATTCAAATTCAAGATGGTAAATCCTCATGAAAAAATTTTCTATAACCCAGATCCGGTCCCAGCCGAAGGTCTTCAAGTATATCTTCAACCTCATATTAAATAAGTGCTAGATTATCAACTCGTTGATCCACAATATGTGTACACAATTTGTCAAATAAAGGATTGGACATCAAATAAATACTTCCTCAGTTTCTTTTTAATTGCAACAAACTCAAGTGGGTGGATTCCTAGGCAAAATTTGGGTGTGAGTGTGAAAGGGGTGGAGAGAGAAAGTGAGACATGTGATAAAGAGAGAGATAGAAAGAAGTGACTTGTAAAAAAGGAAAGAAAATATTTGTTGCAATTAATTTGATATTTCCATTTTTGGCAATTGTTGCAATTAAAAAGAAACGGAGGAAGTATGTGGTTTGAAGTTGGTGTATGGTTGGTAAACAGAAGATTGGAAGAATTATTTACCCAAAATTCTACTCCCTCCGTCCAACAATGTTTTTCCCACTTCTTGAACATATATGAGGTATAAAATAATAAAGTGGGAAGAACATTGTGGGACGGAGGGAGCATTTTTTACAAGGTGAAAGGATTGGACACGTTGAAGTGAATTGTATTCATGCAATGATAATCGTACATTAGAAAACACTTTATACAAAAAGGTAATTTAGTTTTCTAGGGAAATCAACAAATACTGTCTACTACTTCTTTCTCCCCGTAATGTTTTTCTCGTATTATTTTTTGCATGTGTCAATCTATTAGTCCCATTTGTACAATTTCTATTTATAAAATGTTGTTTTTTCAACATATCCTCATGTGGAAATTTTTTTTCCTAATTTTTTCCTCATTAAATATACTTTTTACGTTTCGCAATACTCGCAACGCTTTCCTTTTAAGGTAATTTCACATTACTTGCAACCAAACTGTTTTTAGTCAGTTTTGGTATATCAAAATACCATTAATAACTCATCTCACCTAATCAGTAAAATAAATCAATAATTGTAATATACTACCTCCGTTTCGCAATACATGCAACATACACCTCTTTTGGATGTTTTGCAATACATGCAATATTACCTTTAATAGTTAGTCTTTTTAGCTAAAAAGACACTTATATCCCTACTTTTCCACTCACATGTAAACTACTTTATTCTTTATCACATGGGTAATAAAGGCAATTTGCACACTCTCTCTTTCCTTTCTTGGTCCATGTGCCAACCTCCAACGTTGCATGTATTGCGCAACGGAGGTAGTACTAGTTAACAATTACCCATATCTAATTTTAATAGACCAAACCCTTCCTAATCAATAATGTCCCCACAGGCCAGTCACCACCGTCCACCTGCCCTCCCTTCCTCCCTGAGTAAACCAACATGGCACCATCCTACTAAACACTATATCTCCGCACTCCGTCACCATGACTGAAACTTCTCTCACACCGCCATCGACACTCTCTCATCACTCCCTCCCCATTCCCGAACCTCCATCCCTCACTGCACTCTCTCTCCTAACTCGCTCATCCCAAAATCCGGCGAAGGACTCAATTTCGCCCCAACATTGGACTCCTCGAAAGAAATCGAACATTGAATAGCCTCCGGAGACGAAAACTCGTAAACCCTAGGATTAGGGCTTTGATTAATCTCGGAATCGTCGGAATTAGGATGCTAAAATACATTGGAAAGACTCAAACTAGGATTCTCGACGAAGTAAAAATTGTCAAAGGTGAAGTCTAAGTCAATGTCGAAGGAGAAGTAGTCGTCACCGGCGACAGAGAAGTTTATGGGAATAAGTTGCTGGAGAGAATTAAGGTGGTCTAACAGAGATAGAGGTACGAAAGGTGGTAATTGTAGTGTGGTCGGGTTGTCGTTACGTTGGTGGTGCAGGCACCGTCAGCGACGGCTGGATTAATGGTGGTGGCCGGTGGGCAGCAGCAGATGGGCACTGGGTATATGGTGGTGATGATTTTTCTTTTATTTAACCTTTTTAAGTTAATGGGCATTTTAGTCAAATTTCACTTTTCTTTCCTCTTCCTTGTTTTGTGTGCAATTCCTTTAATTGCGAGTATAGCGAAATGGAGGTAGTATATTTTACCAATTTTCCCCTTGATTTATGGCATAAACGTGGACCACAACGAATGATGAAAGCACAGCATCCTAATTTGGATCATAATTTTTCCTTTTAACTGTGTCATAAATGTTTTTTTTTGTACTTTTTTGGGACCATAATTCATATATACTTCAACCCTTAATTTCAGTGAAAAAATAAACAATGAGACAAATATTATGGAATGGAGGGAGCAAGGCTAATATTATTACCTAAGAATATCCAACTATGCTAATTTAACGGCCAAACATAGCCTTGAGTTCTATGTCCAAATTTTAGGTACCACAATCTTTGTACCAATTTATGAGCTAGTGAATTAATTATCTCAATAATTCATTGGTTTCACTAAAATTGTTATATTTGTATTGTACGCACTCTTGTATAAAATTTGAACATAAGTTTTTTAGGTCTGGCGATGCCCCGAGTTTTTGTGAATTAAATTATTAAGATAACTAATGTAATTTGGTATAGACACATAAATGAACAAAACAATCATTTTTTTCATAAAATGTGTGAAACAGAAGCGTGGGCGTAAGGTTACTAGAATCAATTAGGGCCACCACAATATCGTCCAAACCAATAGTAGTCTTCTTGGGAAGAGACGCCAACAAGCAAACTTGTAATCACAGGGTTATACTTCTTGGGAAGAGACGCCAACAAGAGTGTTGCCTTGTCCTCCTCCTCAATCTTTACATCCAAACTTGCCAATTGGGTGATCAAGCCATTGAACTTGTTTAGATAATCTTGTAGATGTCCCATCCTCAATCTCAAGAGCGTAAAGATCTTTCTTCAAGAGCAACTTGTTCGCCAAAGACTTTGGTGCATACATCTTTGTCAATTTATCCCACAGATCTTTTGGATTCGTTTCATCCAACAGGTTGTACTTGATTTCAGGCGCAAAGGATGATCGAATCGTGCTAGTAGCTCGAAGTTGCATATCCTTCGACATGTTTTTATCCACCTCGTCTGGTTTCTTGTCCATCAAGGTTTTGTGAAGACCTATTCGTTTTCCCATCAAACAAATCTACTTTCTATTTAGTCTTCAAATATTCCATTGCAACGAAATTAACCAAAACTCTTGATGCCAATTTTAAAACAGAAGCGTGGGCGTAAGGTTACCAGAATCGATGCACACAAAAGAATAAGACTCTCCCTCACAAAATAGAATTGCAATGAAAAGTATGACAAGAAATTATGGAGAATATAAACAAGTGTTTAATGAGGAAATTTGAAATTACTCCCCTCAAAATAATATTGTATTAATTTTATTCAACCTTACAACAATAATACAATTCCTCAATAAGTGTTTAAGTGTCTTCAACCTCACTATAACACTTATTCCACAATTGTCTCTCTCTTAATATTGTATGTGTATGTTTAGCCTAAAAGACTCCCCTATTTATAACTAAACTACTATAATCGTTTTAGGAAAAGTACTTGCTTTCCAAGTCTAATTCCTAAAAGATTACTCACCAAAATTCTATCTTATTTCCTAAATACAGCCACCTCTAGTAAATAGGAAAAAAGATAGAAATAGGAAACAAATGAGATAAAACAAGAAAACAAGATAAAGCAAAAACAGCAACAAACGGCCAAACGAAATCGCCTTCGCGTGCACACAGCAGGGGCTCGTGGACCGCGAGCCACGTCGTGCCCCGCGACGAGCACCACGACCCGCGATAGGAGCCGCGACTAGTGAAGAGATTGCGGCAAACTTCCGCGTGTCGCCTGCTGCTCCCCAAGTCGTGCTCTATCCACAAAACGTCGATGCTTGCTTTCTTGATACGTGTTAACACATTGTGATTGTTTTCCAACAATATGTATATTAATTTTGTGTTTTAAAAGAAAACTAAAAACTAAATAAGTCATCTTATTCATATTATGCAATTAGTAGTACTCTAATTCTTGATGATCATTTAAACCTCATAATAAGAAAAGCATTACGAGTCTGATGGCCTACTAAATAACACTCCTTCTTTCATTCATTGATGTTGTGCGTATGAAACTTCATATTGGACAACAATTGTATCTTTCTCATAAGAGTAAATACAATATTCATTGTCCACACTTCTTAATGTACTAGTTGAGCGATGTTCGCACCCTCAAGGTAGAAACATTTTCCTAGTAATCAACCAGAGAAAGTTCTTAGTAATGATTCCCTTAAATGATGGTTATAAAACGTAACATTAAGATGTAATGTCTAGGTCATGCATTTTGATTAAACAATTGATGTATCACATTTATATATAATTTTTAGATGCTTTTACATTGCAATTAGAATTCCTTTGTGATCATTTAGGTGCATAATGACATGAATTACATAAGTTGTGCTCTACTACTCCCCGTTTGTGTGTTTCGATGATTTTCATGTTATTTTGGTACAAATTCATCATGATTATCAAGGATCTAGCTTATTAATCATTGATGATAAAGGTATCTTGCACAAGGATCGCAATGCATTTGATTGGGATAATTTTGAGTTGGAATGAAGCAAAAAATTAGTGATAGAAGTGCCAAAACTGACACACGTTCACTATTTTCATCATAACTTTTGATAGAAAATTGATAATCAAGATATTCCGTTTGGGTTGAGAGATATGGAATTTGCAATGATAGGTCACACACCCCGATCGGACATCTGGTTTGAGAGATATGGCCTTTACAAGTTGACGCAGTTCGCCAGTCCGCCTACTCGCCCGCCCAGGCGCTTTTTCGCCCAACACACTTTCTTCCTTTTTCTTGTATTTTCAAGCTTCACTTATAAATACTTACTCTAATCTCGTTCGAGGGATTCTCTAAGTTTTTAGTTTTTGTTTAGTTTCGTAATTAGTTTAGTTAAAACACTTAGTTTATCTCAAGTTTATTTTAGTTAGAATTCCATTCAATTTCAATAAAGTTTCTTCCTTCCGCATCGATTTGGTAATCGTTCTTACTTTACTCTTTGTTATTTTTTTATCGCTTTCATTAGATCTTAATTATGTTTTCTTTGATTATCATTGCTTTTGTTTCAATAGTTGTGTCTGAATAGTCCTTTTTCTAGAGTTTCTAGAGAGGGAAGCCATGTTTATGCCATGACCCATATTTGAATCGCTATTAGTTTCTATGTTTTGATTAGAGTTGTTATGGTGTGATTTGTTCTTGATAAGTGATTAATGTTATTGCGCAGTTTCATTGATTGCTTGTGGTTAATAATTGTTTGCACAGATCCGTCTTACTTTTAGAGGCCCTAGTACACACCAGTAATTCTGATTATGTTAGTGAACATGTGGCATATGTTGAATTATGAGCATTGAGAGTTAATCATAGCTTAACATGTGCTCTAATCTCTCGACTCTTGACCTAGGTATTGATAGTAGTTTGAACCCTTTGATTGGTATAAGTATGGTGGACCAAACTAGTACCCTGCCCTAGGCTTTTATTATCTGAATTAATCCTTGTTTAGTTGTCGTCCTCATTAGTTTAGTATTTGTTAATCAATTCAACTTTCTTCCCATCTGAAGTATCTTTATAGTTGAACTTTAGCTACGAAACTCTGTCTCCCTGTGGATTTGACTCTGCTTCCATAACTACTGTTGTTAGAGGACTTAGGATTATTTTTTATCAGATATTACAAATTTAGCCTGTCAAATTTTGGTGTCGTAGCTGGGGAGACGACTAGTTTTCTCAGTTTTTGTTTGATTATTCAGACTACTTTTCTTGTTTAAATATTTTTTTATCTATTTTTATTTTTATTTTTTAATATTTGCAAATTCTTTCTTTCTGCCTTCCTTCCTTCCTCACTTATGAGTTTACATGGAGTGGCCTGATTATAATTCGTATGGGGAAGGTTATCCTAATTATCAGGGGCAATATGACTACAATAATGGATATTTTAATTTTCAAGGGCAATATGACTGTAATAAAGGATATTCCAATTATCAGGGGGCAAAATGACTATAATAATGGGTATTCTAATTTTCAAGGGCAATATAATTTTGATAATATGACAATAGTTATGTATCTGATGCATCTTCTTATTGTCAATATCCAAATAATGTGTGCATGAATTCCCATTAATTTTATCATTACCCTAATGAGTCTTATGCAACTGATTATACCCCTTATGACCCACATGGACCTCATGATTATTCTCAATCTGAATCATCAGTAAGTCTAGGTCTACTTAAGCAAATGCTTGAGTCTTTTTGGTAAACAAAATGAAGAATTTAATAAAGACTTGATAGGTGACTTGAAACGTATCTCAAATTATGTTCAATCGCTTATTATGCAACAATTTGATAGTCAGCAGATGATACATGATGATGATGCTTGTGATGATGAATGTGTTGAGAATGTCATGTTAGAGGTGACTGATAATAATCTGACTCCCGATATTGAATAGAATGATCAGATTGAGGGGACTCAGGAGGAATTTTTGGTTGAGGACCCTTGTGTTGACGAGTTCATTATTGAGGGTGGTGAAATTGTAAGTAAAACCGTAAAGGATGAGCCTATCATTCCTTGTCCCTATATTCCATCTTCACGGAAGCTAGATTTTGTCCATTTCCTCCCTATTCCATATGCCCCATATTTTCTCAAAGTTGACGCTGCTCCTATTCTCTCCTTGATGCCCCTACAGCCTTCGCAACAAATAAACGGAAGTTGTTCATTATCCTCCTTTTTTCCCTTTTATTTTGATTTTTCTTATCTTCAAAAATTATTTTTGTTTGCTCTAATATTATTTATCTTCAAGCCATATCTAGTGCTTAATGACATGTTTGCAGGCGCATTTGATAAGTTACTCAAGGCATTGGACTCTTCCAGTGATGGTAAGATAAGGTCGTATAGGACCATAAAAATAAAAAGCACTAAAGGAGTCCCTCTAGGGATGTTGAGGTACTTTACCTACAACCTTGTTCCTCATCTGACTAATGGTTGAGGTAATATGGTCGTGCGGGACCTTTATAAACCAGCGATGTGCGGGAGGCAACCCGTTATTTTCCCTAATTTTATTTTATTTTTCTTTTATTTATTTATTTTTTTAGAGTGAGAGAGAGTGAGGGAGTACTAACGTTTATTTTTTCTCTTAGTATCGACCTATCGTTCATCTTTGGGCATTGAGGACACTGCCAAGTTCAGCTTGGGGGAGAATTTCTATTTGTATTCTCTGTCTCTTTTACTGCTTTTCACGATAGATTTAATGCTTTCAAACTGAAAAAATCAAAAAAATACGATTCATGTGACTAATTTGATTGCCTCCCTGTGCCCCTTGTTGTGCTCATATTGAAAATGGTTTGACTTTGTTTTGTGGATAGTTGGGCAATTAAGATTTTAATGCTATGATTTGATGTTTGATTGCTATAATTTAGGGTGAATTTTGATAATTACACATTACATTGTGCTGCATGCCTGAATTGGTTAGACAGTGAGGCCTTTTGTAGCCTATTAGATTCATATTATTATCCAGTCTGTTTTTGTGTGTTTGGTTCCTCTTTAGTTGATTGATCTTGACTTTGACTTCGTACTTGTCTGATATTCGATGACTTGTAGAATTTGTTTTGATAGAGGCGTTTTTTTGTCTGATTCTTGAGCCTCAGAGTGAATTTTTGATACACTTTTATCATCATTAGCCCAGCCGAGCCTAATGACCCGTTTCATGATACTAAACCTTATTACATGTCCATAGCCTTTATTTATATATTTTTCCCAAGCCTAGCTTGGGAGAGCATTGTTGGGTTGAGTTATGAAATTGGTTTTATGGTATGTTTTGGTTTTGGGAATAATAGTGTATTTTATGTGGTTGCAAGCTTGAGAAAAAGAAAAGAAAAGGCAGAGTTTGAGCTACGTGAATGTTTGGTTCGAAAAATGAAAGAAAAAGAAATTAATGTTGAAAAGAATTCAAAAGTTCCTTCATTCAAGTTGTTTGTAAAGAAAAATATGCTACATTGCTTGAAAATTGGGTTGTTGTGAGTTTTCATTGACATAAGAGTTGAGGTGTGTTTTGTGGTTTTATGATGTTTTTGGGAGATGTTTCGGCCATCTTCGGCCTTGTTTTGAGTAACTTTTGCTCCCCATTCTCGGTTTTCCACCACATTTCCTAAAAATATTCCCTACCCTTACCTTAAGCCCCATTACAACCCTCTAAAGTCCTCTTGAGCTCGTGTTTACATTGTTTATTAGATTCATTTCGAGTCAGTTTGTCAAAGTTAAAGAGTATATTTGCTAATTGAGTCGACTTGATCAGGATGAACGACATTCAACCTTCTTAAACATATGAGAGTGTGAGTGGGAAGGGACATTATGGTCGGGTTGATGAGTGTTCGGGCACATTTTTTGCCTGCCACAAAATTGAGAGGAGTGACACCTTGGTGAGCACCTTTTCAGGATTTGTATGCCATGTTGATATCACGTATTTATATAGAGTTTTCTCCCTTATTTACAAGCTAATTTGTGCGTCATTGGAGCTCTTGGGAGCTATTTTGTGCTAACTATCGTATGTAGTTGTGGTTTCGTGTTTTAGTATTGAATTGCAGGTTTTATGGAGTTTCTCCTTATTCCCGAGCCTTTTGGAAGCAACCACGGCTTTACGAGATGTTACGAGGCACGTAGGATGGCTCACGAGCTTTATGGATAGTTTAGGAGGTCCCAAGACCCCTAAACGTGAAGATTAGAGACCCAAGGAGTCAAAGGAGGTTTTCGTGCACTGATCGGGCAGAAATGGCCCGATCGGGCGAAATATTTATGATCGGGTATGAAAGTTGCGGACCCGATCGGGCAAGCATTGCCCGAAAGGATCGGGCGAACATCATGTACCCAGACCCGATCGGGTGTTCACCGCCCGACCCGATCGGGTGGGCTGCTCGTAGGTCTTATTAGAGACGCTGCTTGAAGGGCGTCTTTCCTAGGCCATAATGCGCCCAGGCCCGATCGGGTAGATGCCTTGGGTCCGATCGGGTGGGCCGCATTTCATTAAATCAGGTTGCTGGGCTGCTGCGTAGAGGACGAGAAGCAAAAGGAGGGTATTTGGTATTTGACCCGATCGGGTGGAGGCCTCGGGCCCGATCGGGTCTGGCACCATTCATCGCGGATTTCGTCTTTTATTTCCTATTTTTAATTAGACTTGAGTGGTATTATAAATACCGTTTTCCTCATTATTTAGAGACATCTTTCTATTATTCATCTTTCATATTATTAAACACTTAGAGAGCTCTTAGCCTAGTTTATCATTGCTTTCGATTGTAGAAGAGATTCAAGTACAATTTCAATTCAATTAAAGTTTCCGCTTTCCGTCAATTTGGTAATCGTCTTGCTTATTGCTTTATTCCTTTATCTCAATTACTTTAGTTCAATCGCTTATTTCTCAATTAGTTCATGATGCAATTCTTAGGGTTTTCAATTAGTTTTGTTGTTGCCAATTCGATCATGTCTGAGTAGTTCTCTTTCTAGGGTGTTAGATAGGGAAGCCATGTTTATACCATGATTGTTACTTAGACTCCTATTGATTTCTAGGGCTTGGTTAGAGTGATTGTGGTGTGGTTTGTTCTTAATTAGTGATTAATGTTAGTGGCCAATTTCATTGATTGCTTGTGGTTAATAGTTGTTTGCACAGATCCGTCTTACGACTAGAGGCCTAGGACACATCAGTAGTTCTGATTACGTTAGTGAACATGCGGCGTATGTTGAACTATGAGCGTTGAGTCTTAACCATAGCTCAACACATGCTCTAATCCCTCGACTCTTGACCTAGGTTTCGATAGTTGTTGACCTTGTTTGATTGGTATAAGCATGGTGGACCGACCTAATACCCTAGGCTTTTATTCCATAGTTAAATCCTCGACTTAATTCGTATTATTTAGCTTACTCATTAGTTCAGTTAATTCTCCATATTTTCATCTGAAGTAGTTAGTTAATTGAATATTAATATAGAAACTCTGTCTCCCTGCGGATTCGACCCTGCTACCACTGACTACCTTAGTTAGAGGACCGTAGGTTTATTTTTGATTAGGTGACACGACTAAAACGTATAAAATTTTGGCGCCGTTGCCGGGGAGACGGCTAGTTCTCTAAGTATTTATTTAATTATTTGGTTTACTTCTCTGTACCTCATTGGAACTTCATTGTTTCTATCGAGGTACCCTTTACTGTTGCTTTTTGTTTCTTTTGTATGCCCAGGTCCCAAAGAAACGGTTCCCCCATTCCAGCGGACCCTGATCTTGATAGGACAATCAGGCGGATCCGAAAGATAAAGCAGAAAGAAAAGCAGTCTGTTCAGCTGAACACCTCTGGAACAGACACCTTGAGTTCAGTCATGTCAAAGTCACTGAAGTCATATGGGGTGCCCAACCCAGATGGTCTCTCCACTGGACCTACTATGCCCACCATTGCCGCAGCAAATTTTGAGATTAAGCCTGGACTCATCAGCATGGTCCAGCAAAATCAGTTTGGTGGGCATCCTACTGAAGATCCGGCAAATCATCTGCAACGGTTTCAACAACTTTGTCGAACCGTTAAACATGCCGGCGTCACTCCAGATCAGTTAAAGGTCATGTTGTTCGAGTTTTCTTTGAGAGATAGAGCCCAGAAGTGGTTGAACGATGTGCAGGAAACTGAATGGAGTGAGATTTCTGCTGCATTTCTGAGAGAGTATTACCCACCTACTAAAACAGCAGAAATCAGAAATAAACTAGCCACGTTTTCCCAAGAGCCTGATGAAACATTAAGGGAAGCTTGGGCTAGGTTTAGGGATTTACAGAGAGAGTGTCCACACCACAATATGGACAAATGGTTCTTGACGAAGACATTCTACAATGGTCTGCAGCCTCAGACGAAGTGTATTGTTGATTCGTCTGCAGGAGGAGTGTTTATAGACAAGGCAGTTGATGAGGGTTATGAATTCATATCAAATCTTGCAGCCAATGACCATTCATCATCTAGGAGTTTGACTAAGAAGGTACTTGAAGTTGACGCTATTTCATTGCTTACAACTCAGATGGCGCAACTGACTCAGCAACTAATGAAGTCTTCTAGTTCGACACCTCCGCCTATGAGCATCAATGCTATGTCTGCCGTAGCACCCATTACCTCATCTTACTGCGAGGTATGTGGTGTTCAGGGTCACTTTGGGCATGACTCTCAGTTCAGTCAATTTCAGATGGAGCATGCAAACGCCTTTCAACAAAGGCCACTAACCTTCCCCCCTCCACATAACTACCAAAATCCACAAAACTATCAACCTCCACCTCCACAAAAATATCCTAAACCCTCATACCATCAAGCCCCACAAAACTTTCAAAGACCCTCTTCACAAAACTTCCACAACCACAATAATTTCCAAACCCCACAAAATTTTTCCACCCCACCTCCACAAAACAACAACCCACAAGAGCCTAGCAATTCTGAACTGATGAAACTGATATTGTCTATGCAAAAGGCAAATGAGGAAACAAGGAGGGCTCAAGAGAAGCACATCCAACTTCTCGAGGCTCAAGTTGCTCAGTTGGCAGAATCTAATGCACAGAGGCAGCAGGGACAATTGCCAGGGCAACCAGTTCAGAGAGAACATGTGAATGCCATCACTCTTCGTAGTGGCATTGCATATGATGGCCCTCCAGTGCCCATTGATGAGGTTACCCCGACTGCAGGGAAGAAGAGGGTGGTAGAGGAAGGAAAAAGAAAGAATTCGACGTCTGAAGTCGATTTGTCTGCAGAAGCTGAACAGACAGGGAAGAAAAAGGAGAAGGTTTCTGAAACGCCTTTTACACCAAGGCTACCTTTTCCTCACAGGATGCAACAGTCCAAGGTCGATCAGCAGTTTGGTAAGTTCTTGGCTATGGTCAAGAACCTTGAGGTAACGATTCCATTCACAGACTTAATTACCCAAGTGCCTGTTTATGCCAAATTTCTGAAAGACATGATTACTAAGAAAAGAGACTTTGGTGGGGTAGAACGTGTCGCTCTTACTGAAGAGTGTAGTGCTTTTATTCAAAATAAAACCCCATCAAAGTTAAAAGATCCTGGTAGTTTTTCTATACCCTGGCATCTTGGACCTATTTTTATTGATAAGGCTTTGTGTGATTTAGGTGCTTCTGTTTCTGTTATGCCATTGTCTGTTTATAAGAAACTGAACATGGGAGCCCTTAAATGCACACAAATCACTTTACAGATGGCGGATCGTTCTATAAAATACCCTCTAGGTGTTTTAGAGGACGTTCCTGTTAGGGTAGGGAAATTCTATATTCCTGTTGATTAGGTGGTGCTAGATATGGATGAGGATGCCCAGATTCCTATTATCTTGGGTAGGCCGTTTTTGTGTACTGCTGGTGCTGTTATTGATGTCAAGTCTGGGTCTTTAACTCTGAGTGTTGGTGATGATAAAGTGATTTTTAAACTAACCAATGCTGTTAAGGCACCTATGCTTGAACAATCTTGTTGCAGGGATGAGGTTCTGGATGAAGTAGGTGTGGAGAAGGTTCCAATTCCACCTAAGATTATCTCACCGTCTGGAGGCATTGTCAAGAACATTTGGAGGAGAAAGATGTTTGATGAGGGTGGCACTCATTGCCAAGCCCCTCCTATTTGAGAGAGGGAGGATTATGGTCGTGCGGGACCTTTATAAACCAGCGCTGTGCGAGAGGCAACTCATATATTTATTTCCTTTTTTCTTTTCTTTTTATTTTCCTTCTTTTTGTGAGCGAGAGTGAGGGTACTAACATTGTTTTTCCTCTTAGCATAGTCCTTATCACCTTTTGGCATTGAGGACACTGCCAAGTTCAGCTTGGGGGAGGAGTTCTGTTTGTATTCCCTATCTCTTTTACTGCTTTCTAGAATAGTTTTACTGCTTTCGAAAAATACTGAAAAAATCAAAAAAAATATGGTTCCCATGACTGGTTTAGTTGCCTCCCTGTGCCCCTTGTTGTACTCTATTTGAAATTAATTTGACTATGTTTTCTGGATAGCTGGGCATTTGTGATCTTGAGGCTATGATTTGATGTTTGATTGCTATGATTTCGAGCATTTTTGGATTATATTAGACCACTTTGTGCTGCATACCTGAATTGGTTAGACTGTGAGGCCTCTTTGTAGCCTATTGGATTCATATTATTATCCAGTCTGTTCTTGTGTGTTAGTTCCTCTTTAGTGGATTGATCTTGACTTTGACTTCGTACTTGTCTGATTTTAGAAAACTTGTAGCATGTGCTGTGATAGAGGCGTTCTTTTGTCTTATTCTTGAGCTTCAGAGTGAGTTTTTGATATACTTTTATCCTCCTTAGCCCCACTGAGCCTAATGACTTGTTTCGTGTTACTTAAACCCCTATTATGAGCCAAAAGCCTTCACTTGATATTATTCCAAGCCTAGCTTGGGGAAGCTTTTGTATGGGTTGAGTTTGAGATTGGTTTGTTGGTTTAGTTTGGTTTTTGAGGAATTTGAAAGTGTATTTGCTGTGGTTTGAGAGTGAAAAAGAGAAAAGAAAAAGCAAGTTTAGAGTTGCGTGAATGAAGTTCAGAAAAATGAAAGAAAAATGAAATGAAAATTCAAAAGAATTCTAGTTCTTTCATTCACGTACGTTCATAAAAGAATATTCGCTCCATCGCTAGAAAATTGGGTTTGTTATGCGCTTTTCATTGATTTATGAGAGTTGGGTTATTTTACATGGTTTTATGGTGATTGTTGGGAGTTGTGAAGGCCATCTTAGGCCTTGTTTGAATGGTTTATGCTCCCCTTTTCTTGGTTTTTCCACCACATTACCCAAAAGTATCCCCTACCTCTCACCTAAGCCCCATTACAACCCTATAAAGTCCTCTTGAGCTCGTGTCTGCAATGTTCATTTGATTGATTTCGAGTTAGTTTGTCAAAGTTAAAGAGTATTTCTGCTAATTGAGTCGACTTGACTAGGATGAGCGTCATTGAACCTTCTTAAACACATGAGAGTGTGAGTGGGAAGGGTACTTATGGTCGGGTTGGTGAGTGTTCGGGCACATTCTTTGCCTGCCACAAAATTGAGAGGAGTGACACCCTTGTGAGTGCCTTTTCAGGACTTGTATGCTTTGTGGATGCTTGAGTTTGATAAATTGCTTGAATGATTGGTGGTTGGATGGATTTGATGAGCCAAACTTGAATTATGCCTGCTTGAACGATTCTTAGTCTTGAAAATGTTTTGAGCTTTGATTTGTTTTTATCTTTGGGGTGAGGTAATCTATTCCATGTTCATGTGCTGTTTGCTTGAGGACAAGCAAAGGTTTAGCTTGGGGGAGTTTGATATCACGTATTTATATAGAGTTTTCTCCCTTATTTACAAGCTAATTTGTGCGTCATTGGAGCTCTTGGGAGCTATTTTGTGCTAACTATCGTATGTAGTTGTGGTTTCGTGTTTTAGTATTGAATTGCAAGTTTTATGGAGTTTTCTCCTCATTCCCGAGCCTTTTGGAAGCAACCACGGCTTTACGAGATGTTACGAGGCACGTAGGATGGCTCACGAACTTTATGGATAGTTTAGGAGGTCCCAAGACCCCTAAACGTGAAGATTAGAGAGCCAAGGAGTCAAAGGAGGTTTCCGTGCACTGATCGGGCAGAAATGGCCCGATCGGGCAAAATATTTATGATCGGGTATGAAGTTTGCGGACCCGATCGGGCAAGCATTGCCCGAAAGGATCGGGCGAACATCATGTACCCAGACCCGATCGGGTGTTCACTGCCCGACCTGATCGGGTGGGCTGCTCGTAGGTCTTATTAGAGACGCTGCTTGAAGGGCGTCTTTCCTAGGCCATAATGCGCCCAGGCCCAATCGGGTTGATGCCTTGGGCCCGATCGGGTGGGCCGCATTTCATTAAATCAGGTTGCTGGGCTGCTGCGTAGAGGACGAGAAGCAAAAGGAGGGTATTTGGTATTTGACCCGATCGGGTGGAGGCCTCGGGCCCGATCGGGTCTGGCGCCATTCATCACGGATTTCGTCTTTTATTTCCTATTTTTAATTAGACTTGAGTGGTATTATAAATACCGTTTTCCTCATTATTTAGAGACATCTTTCTATTATTCATCTTTCATATTATTAAACACTTAGAGAGCTCTTAGCCTAGTTTATCATTGCTTTCGATTGTAGAAGAGATTCAAGTACAATTTCAATTCAATTAAAGTTTCCGCTTTCCGTCAATTTGGTAATCGTCTTGCTTATTGCTTTATTCCTTTATCTCAATTACTTTAGTTCAATCGCTTATTTCTCAATTAGTTCATGATGCAATTCTTAGGGTTTTCAATTAGTTTTGTTGTTGCCAATTCGATCATGTCTGAGTAGTTCTCTTTCTAGGGTGTTAGATAGGGAAGCCATGTTTATACCATGATTGTTACTTAGACTCCTATTGATTTCTAGGGCTTGGTTAGAGTGATTGTGGTGTGGTTTGTTCTTAATTAGTGATTAATGTTAGTGGCCAATTTCATTGATTGCTTGTGGTTAATAGTTGTTTGCACAGATCCGTCTTACGACTAGAGGCCTAGGACACATCAGTAGTTCTGATTACGTTAGTGAACATGCGGCGTATGTTGAACTATGAGCGTTGAGTCTTAACCATAGCTCAACACATGCTCTAATCCCTCGACTCTTGACCTAGGTTTCGATAGTTGTTGACCTTGTTTGATTGGTATAAGCATGGTGGACCGACCTAATACCCTAGGCTTTTATTCCATAGTTAAATCCTCGACTTAATTCGTATTATTTAGCTTACTCATTAGTTCAGTTAATTCTCCATATTTTCATCTGAAGTAGTTAGTTAATTGAATATTAATATAGAAAACCTATCACATGTAGATAGTTGCATTTGAAGATTTTCTTGGATGATTGGTAGTTGGATGGATTTGAATAGCTTAATTTGAATTTTGCCTGCTTGAATGATTCTTAATCTTGAAAATGTTTTGAGCTTCGAAAGTTTATATTTGGAGTGATGCAAATTATTCCATGTTCGTGTCTTGTTTGCTTGAGGACAAGCAAATGTTTAGCTTGGGGGATTTTGATGTATCACATTTATATACAGATTTTAGATGCATTTACATTGCATTTAGAACTCCTTTTTGAGCATTTAGGTGCATAATGACATGAATTACATAAGTTGTGTTCTACTACTCCTCTTTTGTGTGTTTCGACGATTTTCAGGTTATTTTGGTACAAATTGATCATGATTATCAAGGATCTAGCCAATTAATCATTAGGATGAAGGTAGCTTGCACAAGGATCACAATGAATCCGTTTGTGATAATTTTGAGTTGGAATGAAGCAAAAAGTTAGTGAAAGAAGTGCTAAAATTGACACACGTTCACTATTTTCATCATAACTTTTGATAGAAAATTGATAATGAAGAAATTCCAATTGGGTTGGATTCTAGAATTCAAGAGCTTTTCATGACAGGTCACACGCCCCAATCTGACTTCTGGTTTCAGAGATATGGCCTTTGCAAGTTGATGTAGTTCGCCAGTCTTCCTACTCACCCGCCCGGGCCTACACGCCTGCCCAGGCGCTTTTTCGCCCAACACACTTTCTTCCTTTTTCTTGAATTTTCAAGCTTCACTTATAAATACTTACTCTAATTTCATTTGAGGCACTCCCTCAGTTTTTAGTTTTAGTTTAGTTTCGTAATTAATTTAGTTAAACACTTAGTTTATCTCAAGTTTATTTTAGTTAGAATTCCATTCAATTTCAATAAAGTTTCTTCCTTCCGCATCGATTTAGTAATCGTTCTTACTTTACTCTTTTTTATTTGATTATCGCTTTCATTAGATCTTAATTATGTTGTCTTTGATTATTATTGCTTTCGTTTCAATAGCCATGTCAGAGTAGTCCTTTTCTAGGGTTTTTGGAGAGGGAAGCCATGTTTATTTCGTGACCCATATTTGAATCGCTATTAGTTTATAGGTTTTGATTAGAGTGGTTATGGTTTGATTTGTTCTTGATGAGTGATTAATGTTATTGCGCAGTTTCATTGATTGTTTGTGATTAATAATTGTTAGCACATATATTTGTCTTACTTTTAGAGGTCATAGTACACACCAGTAATTCTGATTATGTTAGTGAACATGCGGCATATATTGAATTATAAGCGTTGAGACTTAACCATAGCTTAACACGTGCTCTAATATCTCGACTCTTGACCTATGTATTGATAGTAGTTTGAACCCTTTGATTGGTATAAGCATGGTGGACCAAAATAGTACCCTAAGCTTTTATTATCTGAATTAATCCTCATCTAGTTGTCATCCTCATTAGTTTAATATTTGTTAATCAATTCAACTCTCTTCCAATCTGAAGTGACTTTATAGTTGAACTTTAGCTACGAAACTGTGTCTCCATGTGGATTTGACCCTGCTTCCCTGACTACTGTTGTTAGAGGACTTAGGATTATTTTTGATTAAGTGATACGACTTTAGCATGTCAACAATTAGTATAGGTCAAAGTAGAAAGTGTATAAAACTTTAAACGCATTTCATTAAAAATATTTCAACTTAATTTAGTGAGGTATTGCACGGAGATATTGAATAATATGAGTTAATACATTAATAATTTCCAATTTTTCACTATAGTACATCTAACCAAACGATCTTCAATAACACAACATCAAGTCATGTAAATCTAGATGTAAGCATAAGATTGTGTTTGAAAAAATTGACAGACTAAATCCGACCTTTTCGGTCTTCCACCACTGGTAATACCTTTAGATAATCCAGTAATAATCCCACCTTTTTACCTACATATGCTCAGCATAATGGGCCGTCACTTGTTGGTGACCTATAATTGTGGATAATCTTTTCTAATTTTGTGATTAACAGTTAATTAAGTATATCTTAAACCTAAATTCTTAACTAAAGTCTTAATTCAAATTTATCAAAAAAATTAACTTTAAAAAAAAAACCCCAGCCACCCCTACTCCTCCCCCAGCGCTGCCACCCCCCACCACCAGAAAACCTCATCTTCCCTACCCCAACACCCTAAAACAACCCCTTCGTCTAAAATAACCCCACTCCCCTCCCCCACCCCGCAAAAACCCCCTCTTGCCCGAAGACACCCCCAGCCCCGCCGGAAAACCACCTTTTGATGGCTGGGGTGGGGAAGGTGGGGTTTTTCGGTGGTGGGGGAGGGGTGGCAGAGGTGGCGGAGGGGAAACGGCGGAGCGATGTTCTCGAATAAGAGGCCTAGAATTAACATGTGAAAAATAAATTGTATGAAAGTGAAAAAATGGTGGTATGAAAATTTAAACCCTGGTTTCATGAGTTATTTACTATATTGTGATTATAAACCAACTAAATCAAACCTATTTAGTGATATTACACTACATTAAGTACCAATTTTGACGTTGTGGGAGACTGCTCCCACCAGCCCCCCTTGTCTCCGCCACTGGGGAGGGGGGTGGCTGGCAGGTGAATGAGGAGGGGGGGTTTGGTTTTCTTTTTAAGTTAATTTAAAAAAAAAATCAAATGTCATTTTTACGGCCAAACAGGTTACAGGTCATGGCGATCCAATATGAGCAGATGTAGATAAAAGGTGGGATTATTGTTGGATTATCTAAAGTTAGTACCAGTGGTGGAAGACCAGACAAATATGGATTTTTTCCTGTTAATTTTCCAATACCTTGATGAAATACCAAATATAATTTTAAAAAAAAGTTTAGCATTTTAGGTGAGTGGAAGTTAATGAAAAATCCATAACCATCCTTAATGTTGACTGGTTAGGCATTTGGGAAATTAGAAACTTCATCTGGAGAATATGCATTATACACCCGGGTGTACCATGAGCATGGTACATCCAAGGCTCTTTGACCGAAGAAATAGCTTTAAGTGTGTTATGCTCATGGTAACCCAAATCTATTTGAGCAAAAAATAGCCTTGGAACCTTGGGTACCATGCTCATGGTACACCCGAGTGTATAATAAAAATTTGTACTTCATTTGTGATCGTCTTACATTAAATTTTCCCTCCTTAGAGATAGAAATATCGGGGAGATAAACTTTTCGGACCACAAGAAAAATTCCCACACCCTTCTAGACGTCATTTATAAATGAATACTAAACCTTCCCACTCCAATTTTGGCCCTTTTAGAAACCCATTCATCTTGCTTCGCCAACCACATTTGGTAACAAAAAGAGGTTTGCAATGAGGTTTTGATACCAAAACTCTGAAAACGAAAAAATTATATATTGCAACTTTTTCTTCAGAGTTTTGTAAGACAATGATTGTGAAAAACCATCTTACCCATAATTACTTCCAAAAAGTATATATTTTTTTATTATATCTCGTGTCCTTATATATATGTCATTATATTGAAAACCAACTATCAAGTATCAGTTAATTTAGCAAACACTTTCACAAAAATAGTTAATACAAATAGTTGATCAAATTAATTAAGTCTACTAACTAGTTAAACCAGTTAATATATCAGTTATTTGCTATCCACTATCCGGTAAACATGAAACAAGACCTAACTCTTTCTCCATCATCCTTTTGGCTTATGCATATGGAAATAGTTGAAAGTATTCCCCTTACCCTAACGGTCTAATCTCCAACCGAAAACTAAACAAAAAAATTCCTTAGTACGGTGGGAGAATATTCCAAGTCGGCAGCTACTATTCCAAAGACACATTATCCCTTTTTCAAGATGCACCTCATTCCTTTCCCAAAAGGATTCCAATTGGCATGCTTTGAAAGATTTTAACTCAACAATATTTAATTATTTATATGGAATATACTCCTTCCTTCACCTGGGCTTTGGAGTCACCTTTCCCCTGCGGTTTGGGTGGAAATAATTTAAGACTTCACTATAAAGTTAGGGTCTTGGAGTGGGGTCTTGTTCTCCTTTACAATACTGTTACGAAATCTCCTCTACCTCGTACTCCCTTGAAGCCCTCCGTGAGCCGAATTAGAAATTGGTTATGTATGATGAATTTCATACACTTATTAGAAATAAGACGTGGGAGTTAGTGCCTTGACCACCTAATGTGAATGTTATTCATTTTACGTGGATTTTTAGGCATAAAAAAACTTATGGTTCTTTTGAGAGGAACAAAGCCTGATTTGTAGGCGATGATGCACGTCAACAAGTTGGCGTGATTATGGTGAGACTTCTAGTGTTGTGGTCAAACGGGCTACTATTCACACTGTTCTTTCTATTGCGTATCTAAATCTTGGTCCATTCATCAATTGGATGTCAAGAATGCCTTTTTACATTATAAACTCCATGAAACTGTGCATCAACACATTGGTTAACGGCAGTGGCGGACCCCGGAATTTGACAGTGGGGGATAATTTAGATAATCCAACATAAATCAATTTAGTAATAAAAAATCGGGTACAAAATAACTCACTAATAATTCAATTAACAAAATAATTCACTAACAAAGTAACAATTCAATTAACAATAAAAATTCACTAACAATTCAATTCACAAACTAATGCACCCTAACAATTCAAATATTCAATTCACAAACTAATTCACTAACAATACAATTAACAAAATAACAATTCATAATTCAATAACAAAATAACAATTCATAATTCACTAACAACTCAATTCACAAACTAATTCACCCTAACAATTCATAACCCAATTCAATTCACAAACATTAAAAATGAGTCATTGACAATTGATGAATTTACAAATTAATTATTCAATTTTTATAAATTAGAATTTTAAAAATATGAAAAACTTTTTTTAAAAAATAGAACTTACCTCGTCGCTGTCGTCGGCTGAAACTACTATCAATGATCGGAAACAGGCAAGCAAACGGACCGTGTACGTGCGCGTGGAAGTTGAGCAGGTGACACTATGATAGTCACTGACTCACTGTGGCTTGTGAAACAAACAAAGAAGCCTTTACAAGTTAAAATCGTCTACTCTTTTCTTTTTTTATTTTTCTTTTTTGTGGGTCCCACTATAAAATACTCAGCAGTTTAACCTGTCTCCTTATGGGCCCCATGTCTGCCTTCTCTCCCTTCTTTTATTTCCTTTATTTTTTTGCGTATAACAGCCAAGAGAACTGCGACAGTGGGCCCCACAGGCTGTCGTTTTCCTTTCTTTTCGCAGTTTTTTTGTAAAAGTGGGGGGATTGTCCCCCATGTTCCAACGTGGATCCGCCTCTAGTTAACGGACCCTGCTCGCCGTGATCATGTTTGTCTTCTGAAAAAGTCACTCTATAGGCTCAATGAAAATGAATCAATCAAAATGGCAAGGACATCATTCTTTCGGTCTCCATGTCAAATTTGGAACAAATGGAATGATCGCATGTATAAAAACATACTAATTCCCCCTAGTATATGTGGCAAGTAGAGAGGTATCCTTGTGTCGTGCTTTATTGCCTTCCCAACCTTCCATATTAAAATCTCATCTTTCCCCATGCACATTGCACATATTATGTTCAGTCACTCCCTCCTTTCTTTGCCCATATCAATGTGGATGAATCTTTTATTTATCTCTCCCTTCTCAAAAGCAGGGCATCAAATAACTAGAGTACATGGATAATGGCATGCAGTCATATTGATTGTACGTGCTTCTAAACCTAGTGATGAATAAATGATTCGCATTTCTAACGAGGCTACAATGGGCCGAAAAAGAAAATATCACTCACATTTCAATCTCCTCCCACTGAAAAAGCATATTTTGACGTCATTTATTGACCTACTCGATGCAAAGGCTTACATCGTGAAATAATAAATGATTACAGGCAGAGGCGACATTGCTTATAGCTAGAGTGGGTATTCCAAGTTTGCAAAGAAGTAAAACAACCAAATGGTAGCCGAACAATGTATGGATGAAATCGGCTATGTAATAATCAAGCATTTTTCTACTCTCCCTAAGGAGTGTGATAGTCTTTTTTCCATGAGTTATGTTTTATTTTATCCATTCACCAAAATAGTAAAAAGTACCCATGCATCTTTTGACAATGAATACCTGAGAAAAATAATAGAACAATCAACCCCAGCAATCAATGTAGCTTATTTATTAAGCATGGGGCTTAATGCGAATACGTAGTCCTTCTACTGGGGTAGGATCTGGTTTGTAGATGATCTTTTCATCGGGATTAGCTTTAGATAGCTTGAATTGCATGACCAAATTGTGCAGATAAACGAGGGTCTCTATTCGAGCAAATTCTCTTCCACAACACATATGTACCCCTCCTCCAAAGGGTACAAATGCTCGCGGTGGTAATTTCTCTTCAAATCTTGATGGATCAAATTTTTCAGGATTGATCAAATATCAAAGCACCATTAAGAAAAATATTGAAGAATGAATTCAAACACGTAGCTACATGTACTCAACATGTGTTAAGTACTTTATCTCCATATCTCCTTTTTTTTATTACAAGAAGTATTTTATAATCTAGGAAAATTTGCCCAAAAAAAATTAAAATTTTGGCAAAAAAAAACTTTTAAATTTTTGTTTTGAAATAAAAAACCATAACACCCATTTTTTGTAAAAACAAACCCCTTGCCATTTTTTGGCATTGACCACGCCAATTCCAGCATTGACCCCCTAGTTTGCCTAATTGCACCCAAAAAATCTGGTTTTCCCTCTCTTCCAAACCCTAACTTTCCAATCTTCCCCAAAATCCTCTCATCTCTTCCCTTTTTATCTCTTTGATTTCTGAATTGAAATACTTCAAGATCTTGTGAAGAATCTTTGAAGGAAGGAAGAATTTCCAACTTAGATCTCAGCTCCAATAGTTACAACACCTCCACCTTTTTCCTTATTCTTGTTGCTTTCTTACTTCCTAAAACCCCATATAGTCTCTTTTGATCTCTCTAATTTCTAATTGGAATAATTGATGATGAATACAATTAGGAAACTCACGCATACAATTTCAATCCAGTAAGAATATATCAAAGACGACATGGAGATAGTGACGGTGCTGCCGCTGCTTTTGGGTTTTGATTGTGGGGGTTTCTTGGGTTTCAGGAGGAGTAATTTTTGGGCAATCAAATGTGTAGGGAGATCTTCAAGAATCAGAGGTTTCACATCAAAGATATAAGAAAGGGAGGAGATGAGAGAATTTTGGGGAAGATTAGAAAGCTAGGGTTTGGAAGAGGGGGAAAATCAGGTTTTTTGGGTGCATTAGGCAAAATAGAGGGTCGATGCCGGAATTGGGGGTGGACAACACCGGAAAATGTCAAGGGCTTTGTTTTTACAAAAAAATGGGCGTTGTGGTTTTTGATTAAAAAAATTTAAAAACAATTTTCGCAAAATTGAACTTTTATAAGGTTTTTTTTTTGACAAATTTTCCTATAATCAATTATGCTATCCTTCTATATTCTACAATAATAGAAGCAATATTTTTCTTCCCTCTCTTTAATAAATGACTTTGTTATTAACTTTTTTGAGAAACCAAATAAAATGGAAGCTTAACTAGAGATAATACCAAGTGCATTTTACTCTTGTAAAATTGTCAAGTTTGAAGTAAATGGAGTTTTAAGTCAATTGTTTAGAGCATTTGATTCAATATCTCAATTACTTCGAAAATTCGTATTGGATATACAATTGCGCAACAAAATCAATTAGCTAACAGGGTTTGGAAGGAAAAACCTTGTCTATTTATCGGGTAGACTGTCCATCATTAATAGAGGGTGTAATAAACATTGATAGTGTAATCCAAATCAGCATGATTAATAATAATATTTTAATATCTATGTTAGTAGTGAGTTGTCTACCCAATAGATAGTTGTAGCAATGTCTGTTAAATAACAACTTGGATTATAATGGAAAGAGAGAAGCTAAATTAAGAAAAACGCTATCGAGGGGAAGGGGGGATGCTATCGAGAGAAGCATTGCGAAATTAAAAGTTGGGGCAACTAGGGTGGCCAGTTTTTTGTGACTTTGTGAGTAGGGTGAGTTCGGTGACTAGTGGTGTGGGTTGGCAATTAGGGATGGCAGATGGGTAAATTTGATGGGTTTCGTATCGTAGCCGTCCGAGTTGGAGCGGGGATCAGTATAAGTTTGGTGGGTGGTGGTTGGGTATGGGTATGAAAAGTTGTACCCACCATGGATAGTGGGTAGGTAGTAGTTATGAGGGTATATCTGCCTCGTCCCGCATTCGCTAGCCCAATACCCACCTATAATATTTTAATAATTTTAATTTTACTATAACCCACCCAACATTTCTAAGTTTTTCTTTCTTTTTAAATTAAACCTTTACAGCTTTTGGCTTTGCTTTACAACATTTCAAAAGAAGCCTTATACTTTAGAAGGATTATCAAATAGAAATTGTATAAGACAATTGGAATCTTTGTTGATTTTTAGACAAAATTGGCAATGTAGCAGCTATGAAGGAAGGCAAGAACTTTTTTTGGTTGAGGATTTTTTGCTTTTGGCTACAATTATTCTTGTTAAAATGAGTTAAATGCTAGCAGTTATGAGGAGGGCATGGGCAGGTAGGCGGGTATGGGGCAGGTAAGGAGCAGGTAATGTGGGCGGGTACACCGAGGTGGGTAATGAAAGTGGGCCGGGGATGGTTTTGGGGTAATACGACCCACATGGGCAGGCATGTGTATGATATCTTTACTCACAATGGGTGGTGGCTATGTGCAGAAGGGGTCCTCGCACCCGCCCGTCCATTTTGCCATCTCTATAATGGCAATGCAGTTACAAAGGAAAATAAAGGGCATTGATTTTTATGGTTATCTTTTACTTTCTAAATTTTAAAGGGATATTTTCACTGGTATACCTTAATTTTTTTATAGTCCCAGCAGTATACAAAAAATTCTTTGTGGTGTACCCGAGGTTCTTCCATCATTTAAAGCATGATTTTTTTTCACCAAAAAAACCGCTAATTGTCATTGCACGCAAATCGAGATGTTTTTGAAACTAAATCGAGACCCATCCATTCGTTTTATGCAAATTCGACATTAAATTTGACTGTTAAGAACTAAAATGACCCTAAAAACCTTGATTGAACTATCCTTAAGCAAACTAATGCACGAAAATTGAGATGTTTTTTAACGCAAATCGAGGTGAATTTGATCGTTTCTTTTTTTTCAAAACACTGACCTTGAATTTCGCCCTTAAGAACTTTACAAAAACCTTGATCTAACTATTTTATGTGCACGCAAATTACGATTTTTTGTAACGTAGATAGAGACAAACTATTTTTCATTATTGAGTAACAGAATGTTCGTTTTATAACGGAAGATTCCTAAATAAGTCATGATTGGAAATATGACAGAATCTCATGTATACCACTGGGAATTTTTAAAACTTAGGTATACCAGTAGGGAAATAAAAAATTGCATGTATATCGGTGGGAATTTCCCAATTTAAAAGCTGAAAATTTAATTAGTGGCGTGAAGAGTAATTTTAATATATTGAAACTATTCTACCTTCGTACTACTTTTAGTAGACATTTCGAAAAGTTGGTAGATATATTTATTTCATATTTTCTTTGTACGTTTCTTACTCGAATATAAGTGTTTGGTAAACGGTTGATTCAAATGATGATTGATAGACATTCACGAAACCAGAAGGTTATAACTTAAAAATATATGGTTTAGACTTCAAATCTTACCGTGTAAGGTTTGGAATCAAAAACCTTATTGTATAAGGTTTTAACTTAAAATCTTAATGTATAATATTTTAACTTAAAAGTGCAGATGTACAACTTTTTAAACTTCAAAGACTACATTTCAAACTTAAAATTTCTAATGATCCTTTCATGTGTTTGTGGATACGACCCAATGACATTAGGATCGAGATTCAACTTTGGATCGATGAGGGCACATAGGATCATATTGTTGGATGAGATCGTATAACCGTATGATCCTACAATGTAACTAACATTTGGTTAAAGTATCTTAAATATGTTGAGAATAATTCATATTTTGAGGTTAGAATCCTGAAAGTGGAAATCAAATGGCTAAAACTTGCAAAAATGTTAAATTATAAGATAATAACACGTATTACAAATAAATTTACATTAATATATTAGTATTAAATAAGTTTTAGTCTTTAAATTTATGAAAGTACCATAATAAATATATAAAACGTGATAATATTAGTATTTTAATACTTATATATGTATATTAGATACATTATCATTACATTTTGCGTACATAAATTAAGCACAAAAGCAAACAAGAAATAAAAAAGAACAAAAAAAACTAGTTGAATCACAGGATTGATCTATCCTACGATTCTAGACCGATCCCAAACGATCCTACACATGCCCATTGAAGCATTGATCCGAAATTTTGGACATTATAGGATCATAATGCACGATCCGGATCGCGATCTTGACAACATATGAGAGACCATCATGTAACACAAATTTTGTATCTATTAATTTCATAGGTCTCTTTTTACTATCTCCTTTAATCTTATTTCTCATTTCAAAGTGTCCTTAATATTTGTATCTCTGCTTCACGTTCCAATTTATAAAGAGCGGACAACTTTTTTATTATAATATTGGATTTTTATTTTTAAAAAGGACTATATTATATAATAGTGTATACAATTAATAAATATCTCAATCGTAGATATAAGATATGTAGCATACATTGATGAATTTATTGGTGGAAAGGCTTTGTGGGAAAAAGGTTTTAGTGTTTGGGATTTAGTTGTCATTACTGAAAATATTAACACATATAATTGGAAACACCATTTAAAAAGGGTTTTGATATAGTGGTACCTTTTCTAAATCGTAAGTCATATTTTGGCTATCTAAGCATAAGTATGGAATTTTCACTAAGGCTTATAAGATGATTTCTTGGCAAAGTTGTTCATCGATTGATGATAGACTTAATAAATGTGAAGTTTGTGCTGAGTCTAAGTTTATTAAGAAGCCACAAGTCTGTGACTAATAGAGAGTTTGGGTTATTGGAGTTAATTCACTCTGACTTAGTTGACTTTAAGAACTTGGAGAGCAGGGGTATAAAACATTATTATGTGTCATTTATAGATGATTACTCGAGATATAGCAAAATCTACCTATTGAGGTCTAAAGATGAGGCTGAGTCCAAGTTTCTTGTTTATGAGGCGGAAGTAGAAAATAAATTAGATTGGAAAATTAAAAGAGTGAGGTCTGATTGTGGTGGGGAATATGGGTCCTCTTGCCTAAAGAACCTATTTGAGTCTGAATGTATCATTCATGAGACTTCGGCACCTTATACTCCCCAGCATAATGGGATAGCAGAGCCGAAAAATAGAACTTTGAAAGAGATGATCAATTCTATGCTTATTAGTTTTGGTTTGCCTGACAACATGTTGGGTGAGGCGGTTCTTTCAGGTAACTTTGTGCTTAATAGAGTCTCTCACAAGAAGTTAGACAAAACTCCCTTTGAATTGTGGGAAGGTCATGAGCCAAATCTGGGGTGTCTGGTTAAGGTGGGTTATCCGTCCTTTAAGCGTTCTACCATTGGTCCAAGCACCTTTGATGTTGTGTATGTTGGTTATGCAGAAAATAGTGCTACTTTAAGATCCATGAACTTGAATGATCAATCTATGTGTGAATCTATAGAGATGCTGAAAATTTTAAGCATGTTTTTCCCATGAAAAAGAATGTTGTATCTGCTAATGTTCCTGTAGTTGAGTCTTCGCCTTTGCCTGCTGATCCTGATGTTGGGGTTTGTGTAATAGACCAACCTAGGAGAAGTAAGAGACAAATTACATAAACTAGTCTTGGTCCATATTCCATTACTGTTTTTCTATTTGAATGGTGTGGTGTGAATGATCTAGATGAAAATGTGTGGTGTATGTATGTGACGGATGAAAATCCTAACACTTATGAGGAAGCCATGAGCTCCATTGATGCTAGTTTCTGAAAAGAGGCTGTGAATAGTGAACTTGAATCTATAATGACTAACTACACTTGGGAGTTAGTTGACTTGCCTAAAGGTTGCAGGGCCATTGGGTGTAGGTGGATTTTCAAGAGAAAATTGAAGACTGATAGACTCGTTGAGAGGTTTAAAGCAAGACTTGTCATAGGGTTCACACAAAAATCTGGTGTTGACTATTTTTATACTTAATATCCTGTGACTAAGATTGCCACTATTTGTGTTTTGTTTGCATTAGCATCTACCCATAATTTGATTGTGAATCAAATGGATTTGAAAACTGCATTTCTGAATGGCGATTTAGATGTGGAGATCTATATGGATAAACCGTTAGGATTTGTGGTCCCTTGTATGGAGAATAAGGTGTCGGGACTGAAAAAGTCGTTATATGGTCTTAAATAACAAGCACCAAAACAGTGGTGTGAGACGTTTGATAAGACTATTCACAGTTTTCGTTTTGTTGTAAATGGATCTAATGCTTGTGTGTACTCAAAAATGGTTGGTTCTGATTGTGTGATCATTTGCCTGTATGTTGATGATATGATGTTGTTTAGTTCACACATTGACACAATCAATGAGACTAAGAAATTTATTTCTTCTCAATTTGAGATGAAAGGTTTAGGTGAAGCTGATGTCATTTTAGGTGTTAAAGTCACCAAGTTGGCTAAAGGGTATACCTTAGGAAAATTATCATTTTAGGTACCTAAGATTTGAGAAAATATCATTTTTGGTACCCAAGTTTTCAATATTATCAATTTGGGTACCTAAGGTTTGCTAATAGGTTTAATTGAGGTACCTCCAAACTAACAGTGTTAACTAACCGTTAAGTGTGACCACTTAGACTGTCAAACTGGTCGATTAAAATAAAATTTTTTTGGAGTTCGGGACGAATAAACCTTGTTTAAGACTTAGCGTGTTCACTTTCGGGTAGAGTTAACGGGTTTAGGGATTTGAAATTGCTCTTTTTTTCAGTTTTTGGGTCATATATGTAACAAAATATACACAATATTCGCTGGAAATAGTAAGTTATGATAAATATAGTCCTTTATAGTTGAATTCAACCATAAAAATTACATCTACAGTTAACAAAATTCATTTTTGGAATCAAATACTCTAATTGAACGTAATTTTAGCAAGACAACTCCTATAATTTCATATTATTGCTATAAATATAACGATTTTCCAATCGGTCAGGTAAAAACGATTTTCCAGGTCCGGATACAATCAAGTTCGGGTCAAAAGGATGTGTTCAACCCCCCCCCTACATTATATTCGGGTCGGATTTTGACAGGTCTAGACCAACTTCTTCAAATGAAATGATTATAATCTATTTCAAAGAGTAGTATTGGATTTGCCACTTTTTTTAAAAAAACAAAATAATAACAACCATTAGATCTTTTAAATAGATTAAGACCATTGATTGTCTTAAGAAGTGGGTCACACTTAATGGTAAATTAACACCGTTAGTATGGAGGTACCTACAATGAAGCTATTGTCAAACCTCGGGTACCCAAATTAATATTATTGAAAACTTGGGTACCCCAAAACGATATTTTGTCAAACCTCCAAAATGATAATTTTCCTATACCTTATCCCAAATTTGTTATGTGGAGAAAGTATTGAAGAAATTTAATTATTTTGATGAGTCGCCAGTCAAAACCCCTTATGGCTCTAGCATTACATTATTGAAGAATAGTGGGAATAGTGTTTCTCAAGAAGAGTATGCTAAGATCATAGGGAGTTTGATGTTTTTGATGAATTGTACTCGACCAGATATTGTGTTTGATGTTAGTAGACTGTGGGTTGAACTTTGTGGTTTTTCTTGTTGTTCTTGAGGGCTATTGTGAATCAAATTGGGTGACTGATAGTTATGAGATTAGCTCCACAAGTGGATATGTGTTTACCATGTATGGTTGTGCTATTTCTTGCAAGTCTTTTAAACAGACTTGTATTGCTCGGTTAACTATGGAATATGAGTTCATAGGTTTGGACCTTGCAATCCAAGAGGCTGATTGGTCGAGGAATCTGCTCATTGATATTCCTTTGTGAGGGAGACATACTTTTCCTCATGTTTGTCTACATTGTGATTCATAAGCTGCTATTTGTGTTGCCAAGAACAGTGTGTATAATGGCAAGAAGAGGCACAAGTCTGTGAGGCAGTTCATTGTGAATAGAGTAGTCTCTTTGGAGTACGTGAAAACTGAGAAGAATTTCGCTAATCCTTTGACTAAAGGACTCAGCAAAAGACTAGTACTTGAATCGTCGAGGGGAATGGGGTTGAAGCCCACGTAACTTCCTATGGCATTTTTGTTACTATTCATAATATGTAATTTATTGAACTTATAGCATTTTTTCTAACTTCACATGTAAGTGAACTTTAAGCCTTTGATAATTTATGAACATTGTGTATTTGCAAGCTTTAAGTTCTTTATATATGTTTAGGTGGTTCTTTGAGACAAACTTGATGGACATGTATGTATTATATGAGGTTGAGCATTTTGTAGCTCTTAATGTTTCCATATCACAGGCTTAGGGTGATCCTTTTGTGATGGACTTGATGGTTACACCGATTGTTGAATGAGAGGTTGAACTTGATGTTCTTAATGATCTTATATCCCTACTTATGGGTGGTCTATGTTGTATAAACTTGATGAGAACACCTACGTAAGTGTGAAGTTAAGGTTTGGCCTCCTTCTATGAAAAACTTTGTGACCTTTCCCTAGAGCAACCATTAACATCCAAGGTTTATGGGACTGTTTGTGCTTTCAGAGCACTATGTTGTGTTGATTATCGTGCAACTTTCTCTAGCTCTTAGGCGAAGTGTGTGTTTCTAGGTTCTTTCCTCTTATCTAGGAGTTCAAAAGTAACTCCCTCCTTAGATAATAGAATACCTAGTTGCACTACGTGTTAGGTCAATCCTTTGGACACTAACACTTTTGCACCGAGTCTTCTCTTACTGCTCAGAACTTCATGTTGGCATTCCTCTGAGAATCATGCCCATGAAGGCCTACCCATGACTGTGGGGGGTAGCCCATGCCCGTGGAACCCTGCTCTGCATGTTTAGCGGCGTCTATTTTTTCCGACTCTTTTCTTTCATTTACGTGGTTTATTCGAGCGGTTTTCTCCGACCCTTTACATACCTTTTGTAAACCATTCATTTATTCATTCAGAAATTCTAAACACTTTGAGAGAGTCTTTCCTTTGTGAAGGAGTGTTGAGCAGTTCTTGAGAGTAGCTCCAATCTTCCATCTACGATGAACGAGGTTGAAGATATTTGTTTTAACCTTGGGGGAGGCATAGTCATCGTGTACACCTTCACTAGTGGTGGCAAATTTTGCTTCTAAGGCAGTAGTTCTTCCATGACGCATATTCGTGAGTTAATCTTCGTAGAGTAAATCTTTTTCTTCTCTGATTTATTTTGGTATCTACAGTATTATTTCCAATATTATACACCCGAGTATACCGTGAGCATGGTATACCCATGCTATTTGAGCAAAAAATAGCCTTGAGTGTACCATGCTCATGGTACATTCAAGGTTATTTTAGCCTGTACCACGCTCATGATACGTACTCCCCGGTGGATAATAAAAATTGTATCTTTTAGTTTCTTATTGGTGTGTGAAAAACACAAAAATGTGGAAGACCGAACTTGCGGATATGAAAAACTGAAAGTAATTACTTCCTCCGTTTTTTTTATCGTGATACTTTTCAAATGAGAAAGTTTGGATCTAGTTGTGACACTTTCATTTTGGGCAAATCTTTCTCTATTTCATCTCTCTCCTATCACATGAGTTCTTTTCTTTCTTTTTCTCTATTTCTTTCCTCTCTAGAAATTGCCTAGGAGTCTGTGAAATCAAAAGTGTGACAACTAATAAAAAATGCGGTAAGTATAAAAATTTTCTCTAAAAAATTTATATTTCTATAACTTTCATGTATTGTACATGTAAAAAGATCATTAGTCAAAATTCAATGTCTTTAATTCCCCACAAAAACTAACACCCCCCCTCCCCCCACCCCCCACCCCCATTTCTGGGATGTAGATAACTAACAATATGCAATGATAAAAGCTTTATTCAAATCTACTTACCTTCCACCCCTTTGGAATTTTGAATCCAGCATAAGAGATGTCAGTGATGGCCTCCCGATAACCTCCCACGGAAGGGGGTTTTAGTCTCATAGATTCGCATACTACATTCCACGTGTACCTCATCTTGTCAATATCTTTCATAGTTAGTAGCTCCCCTTCACTTTTAGATTGCACAATTTCCATTTGCTCTAGTTAATGGCAATCAAAGCACGTCCAAATACAATCAACTTAAATTACCATAAAGTAATACATACATATGTATAGATCAGATAATAAATAATGTGAGATCATAGAAATCACAAAGAAATCCGTATACTTTACCCTACGTTACAATGTATGATGGTATGATAATGAATTTATGTGATTGTTAACAAAAACATCACGTCAATGTCCACCGTAATTCTTCTCCATTGTTGACCCGATATGGTTTTGATGATGACAAACTAAAGTAATTAATTAACAGAATTTCTAAATTTTATGTATGCAAATAATGAAAGGTTGTGCCTAAAGCATTGAATATACTTGTTGATGAAAGGTGTGCGAGTGAATTGTTCCTATGGATAAAGAGAATAACTATCTTAACAGAAGGAAGCTTAGAAAGCACGAGTTTGTATTTAAGTTCCTAAATCTAAAAATAATAGAACGAGATACGAAAGTGAAGAAAACATGAGTTATAAAGATGAAATGAAGGTTTAGAGTCTCTACTCAAGTTCCTAGGTTTAATTAGTGTAGATGGTTAAAAACGTTGGGTCAGTTTCTATTAATTACGTCTACAGGTTTCTTAGGTTGAATTCTATCACTAAATCACACGTCAGTTTAATCACAACTTAACCACGTACATTCAGTATCACATACAAGTGAGTGTACCATTGTATGTTCCCAAAGCATAGGAACATGGCGCAGATCATGGAATTAAAAGTGAGATCATGGGGTCAAATGTGATATCATATAGATGCTAATGTTAAGCAAACTAATCTGATGCTTGACAAATATAAAAGGGAACTGAGTTCTATTCATATAGCTGGAAACGTACGTCATTGATTGGGGGCACTTAGAAACAGTCTTAGGAACAACAAAGTAATTCTATAAAACTGAACGTGTAGTCTGATGCTTCAAAGAGTCGGTCTTTTAGTTTCTTAGTTAGTTTAGACTTGGATCCTATTATTTGAAAGTGATTTTAGGAAAAGATTTTATTTATATTTTCTGTTTTAGAAAAGATATTATTTTTAGTAAAGAATTTATCTTTATTTTTTCGGTCAACTAGACTACAGGATTTAATTTAGTAAAAAATATGTTAATAAGTGAAAAGGTTTTTTTAATTCAAATAGTTTTAGTTTTTGGTTTTTTATTAAAATAAAATCAATAAGTATTTTCATGAGTACACGTTTAGCCTTAAATATAGTTTACTTGTTTTCCAAGCTCCATAACCCACGTTTTACATAGCACATTCAATTGAGTTGGCGGAGTTAATGGTTTCTTTCTTCTCAGGCAATTAGAATCATGCAAACATGTGGAAACATGGAGTTGGTGGTCAAATTAGTGGTAAGTTACTGAGGAAATATCCAGGACTCAATTGGCTATAAATAGATTGACTAATCCCAAGTTTAAAATGTCTGACTTTCAATAGTTCATCCACAATGTGGACTTCAAGTAGTCCCTCTAATATTGTGTCTGACTCCAGGCATTAATTGAGTTTAACTTAGATAGAATAAATACCTTCATTCCTTCAATATTGATAGGTTTTAGTCGTGTCACCTAATCAAAAATAAACCTACGGACCTCTAACTAGGTAGTCAGTGGAAGCAGGGTCGAATCCACAGGGAGACAGAGTTTCTAAATCAATATTCAACCAATTCAGCTACTCCAGATGAAATCAGGAAGATATTAATTAAACTAAGGAATAGACTACGGAAGACTGAATAAATCGAGGATTAAACTATGGAATAAAAGTCTAGGGTATTAGGTCGGTCCACCATGCTTATACCAATCAAATAGGGTCAACTACTATTAAAACCTAAGTCAAGAGTCGGGGATTAGAGCCTATGTTGAGCTATGGTTAAGACTCAACGCTCATAGTTCAACATACGCCGCATGTTCACTAACGTAATCAGAACTACTGATGTGTCCTAGGCCTCTAGTCGTAAAACGGATCTGTGCAAACAACTATTAACCACAAGCAATCAATGAAATTGTACACTGACATTAATTACTCAATAAGAACAAACCACATCACAATCACCCTAATCAAGCCCTAGAAATTGATAGAAATCTAAATCACAATCATGGTATAAACATGGCTTTCCTATCTAACACCCTAGAAAGAGAACTACTCACTCATAATCGAATCGGCAACAACAAAACTAATATGAAACCCTAAGAATTGCATCATGAACAATTAAATAATTAAACTAAGCAATCAAAGTAATTAAAGAGATAAAGAGTAGAGAAGAGTACCAATTGACGGAAAGCAGGAACTTTTATTGAAATCGAAATAGGTTTGATCACCTCTAAATTAATCTAAAGTGTTTGAATTAAACTAAAAGCAATGAAGAATAAAACTAGTCTAAAACCTAATGAAAGATGAATAAAAGATGAATGAAAGATGATGAGGAAAAGGTATTTATAATACCCCTCAAGTTCACTAAAAATGGGAACAAAAAGTGAAAAAGCGCGATAAAGAGCGCCAGACCCGATCGGGCCCGAGCACAGTACCCGATCGGGTCCACATACAAATTCCCCCAACTTCACTTCTGGGCTCTGGCAGCAGCAGTGCAGCAATAAGGCGAGAAAAGCGGCCCACTCGATCGGGTCGGGCGGTAGTCACCCGATCGGGTCTGGCGACAAAAAGTGCCAGCAAGCTCGCCTCCTACGCAGCGTCCCAATAAGACCTAGCAGCACTAGACCCGATGGGATCGGGCGGTAGATGCCCGATCGGGTCTGGGCACATGTGTTCTCGCCCGATCGGATCGGGCACGCCTTGCCCGATCGGGTCCGCCACTTTCGTACCCGATCATAATATTTCGCCCGATCGGGCCATTTCTGCCCGATCAGTGCACGGAAACCTCATTTGACTCTTTGGCTCTCTAATCTTCACGTTTAGGGGTCTTGGGACCTCCTAAACTATCCATAAAGCTCGTGAGCCATCCTACGTGCCTCGTAACATCTCGTAAAGCCGTGGTTGCTTCCAAAAGGCTCGGGAATAAGGAGAAAACTCCATAAAACCTGCAATTCAATACTAAAACACGAAACCACAACTACATACGATAGTTAGCACAAAATAGCTCCCAAGAGCTCCAATGACGCACAAATTAGCTTGTAAATAAGGGAGAAAACTCTATATAAATACGTGATATCAAACTCCCCCAAGCTAAACCTTTGCTTGTCCTCAAGCAAACAGCACATGAACATGGAATAGATTACCTCACCCCAAAGATAAAAACAAATCAAAGCTCAAAACATTTTCAAGACTAAGAATCGTTCAAGCAGGCATAATTCAAGTTTGGCTCATCAAATCCATCCAACCACCAATCATTCAAGCAATTTATCAAACTCAAGCATCCACAAAGCATACAAGTCCTGAAAAGGCACTCACAAGGGTGTCACTCCTCTCAATTTTGTGGCAGGCAAAGAATGTGCCCGAACACTCACCAACCCGACCATAAGTACCCTTCCCACTCACACTCTCATGTGTTTAAGAAGGTTCAATGACGCTCATCCTAGTCAAGTCGACTCAATTAGCAGAAATACTCTTTAACTTTGACAAACTAACTCGAAATCAATCAAATGAACAATGCAGACATAAGCTCAAGAGGACTTTATAGGGTTGTAATGGGGCTTAGGCGAGAGGTAGGGGATACTTTTGGGTAATGTGGTGGAAAAACCAAGAAAGGGGGAGCATAAATCATTCAAACAAGGCCTAGGATGGCCTACACAACTCCCAACAATCACCATAAAACCATGTAAAGTAACCCAACTCTCATAAATCAATGAAAAGCTCATAACAAACCCAATTTTCTAGCAATGGAGCGAATATTCTTTTATGAACGTACGCGAATGAAAGAACTAGAATTCTTTTGAATTTTCATTTCATTTTTCTTTCATTTTTCCGAACTTCATTCACGCAACTCTAAACTTGCTTTTTCTTTTCTCTTTCTCACTCTCAAACAACAGCAAATACATTTTTAAACTCCTCAAAAACCAAACTAAACCAACAAACCAATCTCAAACTCAACCCATACAAAAGCTCCCCCAAGCTAGGCTTGGAATAATATCAAGTGAAGGCTTTTGGCTCGTAATAAGGGTTTAAGTAAAACGAAATAAGTCATTAGGCTCAGCGGGGCTAAGGAGGATAAAAGTATATCAAAAACTCACTCTGAAGCTCAAGAATAAGACAAAAGAACGCCTTTATCACAGCACATGCTACAAGTCATCTAAAATCAGACGAGTACGAAGTCAAAGTCAAGATCAATCCACTAAAGAGGAACTAACACACAAGAAGAGACTGGATAATAATATGAATCCAATAGGCTACAAAGAGGCCTCACAGTCTAACCAATTCAGGTATGCAGCACAAAGTGGTCTAATATAATCCAAAAATGCTCGAAATCATAGCAATCAAACATCAAATCAAAGCCTCAAGATCACAAATGCCCAGCTATCCAGAAAACGAAGTCAAATCAATTTCAAATAGAGCACAAAAAGGGGCACAGGGAGGCAACTAAACCAGTCATGGGAACCATATTTTTTTTGATTTTTTTCTGTATTTTTGAAAGCAGTAAATCTATCCTAGAAAGCAGTAAAAGAGATAGGGAATAGGAATACAAACAGAACTCCTCCCCCAAGCTGAACTTGGCGGTGTCCTCAATGCCAAAAGGTGATAAGGACTATGCTAAGAGGAAAAACAATGTTAGTACCCTCACTCTCGCTCACAAAAAGAAGGAAAATAAAAAGAAAAGAAAAAGGGAAAGAAAAGAAATACGAGTTGCCTCTCGCACAGCGCTGGTTTATAAAGGTCCCGCACGACCATGATCCTCCCTCTCTCAAATAGGAGGGGCTTGGCAATGAGTGCCACCCTCATCAAACATCTTTCTCCTCCAAATGTTCTTGACAATGCCTCCGGACGGTGAGGCAACCTTAGGTGGAATTGGAACCTTCTCCACCCCTACTTCATCTAAAACCTTATCCCTGCAAAAAGATTGTTCAAGCATAGGAGCCTTAACAGCATTGGTCAGTTTAAAAATCACTTTGTCATCACCAACACTAAGAGTTAAAGACCCAGACTTGACATCAATGACAGCACCAGCAGTACACAATAACGGCCTACCCAAGATAATAGGAATCTGGGCATCCTCATCCATATCTAACACCACAAAATCAACAGGAATATAGAATTTCCCTACCCTAACAGGAACGTCCTCTAAAACACCTAGAGGGTATTTTATAGAACGATCCGCCATCTGTAAAGTGATTTGTGTGCATTTAAGGGCTCCCATGTTCAGTTTCTTATAAACAGACAATGGCATAACAGAAACAGAAGCACCTAAATCACACAAAGCCTTATCAATAAAAATAGGTCCAAGATGGCAGGGTATAGAAAAACTACCAGGATCTTTTAACTTTGGTGGGGTTTTATTTTGAATAAAAGCACTACACTCTTCAGTAAGAGCGACACGTTCTACCCCACCAAAATCTCTTTTCTTAGTAATCATGTCTTTCAGAAATTTGGCATAAACAGGAACTTGGGTAATTAAGTCTGTGAATGGAATCGTTACCTCAAGGTTCTTGACCATAGACAAGAACTTACCAAACTGCTGATCGACCTTGGACTGTTGCATCCTGTGAGGAAAAGGTAGCCTTGGTGTAAAAGGCGTTTCAGAAACCTTCTCCTTTTTCTTCCCTGTCTGTTCAGCTTCAGCAGACAAATCGACTTCAGACGTTATTATTGTTATTGTTATTGTTATTATTGTTCTTATTATTGTTATTGTTATTGTTATTGTTATTGTTATTATATTGTTGTTGTTTTGATTAGTATTAATGTATAATATGTATTACGAATTAACATGATAATACCATTATTATACAATTTAGGTATTACTCATAATTAAAAATTGATTGTTTTGATAATATTCACTATTCAAAACTTATTACTTACGTATCGTCCACTCGTCCCATCTGATAAAAATTGAACTACAAAAGTTGTCCATCGTTAATAATGTCTAAATTGTGATCAATATCTTATTATTTTGATCTAATACATATACATTATACATAATACATTAATCATAACTAATTTTATTGATCTGCATATTGACAGTTGATCTTCTAATACAGTATTCTTAACTAACTTATACGTTGATCTAGTATATTGACAGTTGATCTAAATATATTGATCCTAAATATCTTATATATTGATCTAATATGCCAGTGATTAATCTAATACACTAATATTGTTTGTTGTAAACATTGATCTAATGTATTGATGGTTGATATAATAATATACAATGATAGTTTATCCACGATATTGATCTTAGCTTTCTTATTAAATTGTTGTAATATATAGATGATTGATCAAATACACTAATCCTAACTATATTGATGCCCGATCTTCTAATACAGTATTCTTAACTAACTTATACGTTGATCTAGTATATTGACAGTTGATCTAAGTATATTGATCCTAAATATCTTATATATTGATCTAATATGCCAGTGATTAATCTAATACACTAATATTGTTTGTCGTAAACATTGATCTAATGTATTGATGGTTGATATAATAATATACATTGATAGTTTATCTACTATATTGATCTTAACTCTCTTATTAAATTGTTCTAATATATTGATGATGAATCTACTACATTTGCCTTAACGATTTACATTGATCTAATATATAGATGATTGATCTAATACATTAATCCTAACTATATTGATGCCCGATCTTCTAACACCGCCTATTCTAACTTTCTTGTACGTTGATCTATCATATATTGACAGTTGATCTAATATATTGATCTTAAATATCTTATATATTGATCCAATACGTCGATGATTGATCTAATACACTAATCTTGATTGTCGTAAATATTTATCTAATGTATTGATCTAATAAGCCGATGATTGATCTAATACACTAATCTTAATTATCGTATACATTGATATACGTTGATATAATATATTGAAGATTGTTCTTAATGTATAACTCTAAATATATATATATATATATATATATATATATATATATATATATATATATATATATATATATATATATATATATATATATATATATATTGATTGATGATTAATCTGATATACTAGTCTTAACAATCTTACATGTATTGATAATTGATTGATTGGTCTAATACACATACACTAATCTTAACTCTCGTATACACTAATCTAGTTTATCGATGATTGATCTAATATAGTAATACTGATTATCCTAACAAGTTTTCAAATTTTATGTTATCGAAAATTAAATTAGAATAAAATTAATTAAATTTAATAGCTTATTTCACTTTGCAGAAATAGAGATAAACAACTTGACCATCAAAGTACAATACTTTTGATTTATACATCATCTTTATAGTTTCAATAACCGAGTCATTTATAATATTCTAATAACGGAGTACAATATCTTTTATTTCTAATATTCTAAACATAATTAACAACACATTATCAAGAATGTTTTTGTTCTATAATACAATCAAATAAAGTGATTACAAAAACGGCGATGATCTTCTAAACACGCCATAACAATTCAACTTCAATAATAAGTTCATTTGTTAAGACTCAATCATAAACATAACCCACCGTTGAGTGTGATACGAAATGAATTCACCTTGAATCCGAATCGAATGTCACGGAAATAAACCGAGATAAAGTTGACCGAACTTGAAATGAATTAGAGTCGCTGGCCTGGCCATAATAGGAAGCGGAACTTGAATAGACCCACCCACAGTTGTCTGAACCTAAAATTAACCCGACCCGAAGTCGCCCGAATCCGAAATCAACCCGACCAGAAGTCGCCCGAATCCGAAATCAACCTGACCCGAAGTCGCCCGAATCCGAAATCAACCCGACCCGAAGTCGCCCGTACTCGGAATCAACCCGACCCAAAGGCTACCCGAACCCGAACCAACCCTACTCAACCCGTTTATTACCCGACCCAGAGTGGCCCGAACCCGGTAAGCCCCGGTCCGATAATGACCCGGCCCGAACCCGGCCCGACCCCGACATGCTCGTCGACCCGATAATACCCGAACACTGTAGACCCGGACCGACCCGACCCGGACCGACAAAGCAAAGTGGACCGACACAACCCGACCCAACTCGGACCGACCCTATATGGACCGACCCAAACCCGATCCGGCCACCCGAATTGACACCTCTAGCCACCAACACCATGTAGAATATATTCCTTATAAAACTTCTCTTGTGTCTTTGTCTTGTTCCTTTCATTGGTTTATAATTCCGCAAAATCTTACTTTTATGGGAAATTATATATGGTAACCCTCAAATTTCTAAAATTCTCTTTGGAAGCCAAAGTTTTTTTCTTCTCTTCAGTAACCCTTTACTCTATATTTTATAACCTTATTGCATTAAAAATGGTTTTTTAAAATTAAAAATTGATTTTTATTTACAAAATATGATTTTATTATGAAAAATAAACAAAACCCTCCCCTACTCCCACCAAGTTGATCACCATCTCCACCACCCCCCTCCCCACCCCTCCCTTAGCCCATGGCCACCCTCACATGACGACCACCTTAACCTGACGGCCACCATCCCTCCCATTAACACAACCACCAACCGTCTCCGGATTCCGCACAACTAGACGAGGGAGGAGTGCTTTTCAGGCGAGAGAAACACAAGGGATAGGGCGCTTTTTAGGCCACGCTAGATGGCAGCGACGCTCGTCTAGCTGTGGCGTGACTGGCGTCGGCAGATGGGCGGTATGACAGCTGCTGTGTGATTTTGTTGGAGGGCAGCAGCACAAGGGAGCAGAAGAGAGAGAGCAGCGAGGGAATTAGGAGTTAGTGGGAGCTGTTATGGTGGCTCTGAGTGAGTCTGTTAGAGGGGTGGCGGTGGTTGTCGGTTGAGGGGGGCCATGAGCTAGGGGATGGGTGGGGGAGGGGTTGGTCTAGGGTAAGGGGTGTAATTTGGAGGAGAGGGGCTGGGGGTGGGAGGTTTTAGTTTTTTGTTTTTTTTTTCATTTTAAAATTAATAATTTTGGTAATAAAAAATTAGTTTATAGTTTAAAAAAATATTTCTTAATTAAAAAATATTTTTTAATGCAATAAGTTTATAGAATGTATAAAATATATTGTTGACGATTACCAAATAGAAGGAAACAAATTTGACTACCAAATAAAATTTAAAAAGTTAAGGTTTACTCTATAGAATGTTGCCAATTTTATTTCTCACATTATAAGGATGCATTCTTATGCAACATGGCTTGTCATAAAGATAACACCTCCCTCTCTCTCTCTAGATTTTTCTCTCGGCGAACGATCATGGTAAGGAAATCAAGAGAGCATGAGAAATCGTAAAATGCCTAGTTACTATCTGATAGAAGTGAATAGTACATCTATCAGATAGAAACATACTATATTTCCTACAATAACATAATATAATTCTTAAATAAACTACTTTATTCAGAAATTATTAAACTCTACACAAATATAATAATATTAATGAAATATACTACCTAAATCTATAAATATAAATCTGTTACTTTGCAATAATACACAAGTTTTTTTAAAAATTAGTCTGATATGTCCAGCCTCTATCTATCAAATAGGAACTATGCAACGCTCATTGCTCATGAGAAATCTACTATTGTTAATGATCCCGACGAAATCACTGGATGAATTGATAGGCATCTAGGCGATTGATTTTGAAAGTATCGACGGAGTGCCTGAAGTTGAGAAGGTGTCATCGGAAGATGAATCAATGCATTTAATCAAGCATCAATTGGAGGTACGAATTCTGTTTCCACATTGCTTTTCTATTATGCAATTTGCTGAGAGATCTACTATTGGAACTGGATCCCCTATTTTATGAGTTCCTAATGTAAGTCCGATTTCAAATTTTAATACGCCAATATTATCTCCATCAGCTCAAATTGAATGTGGTGAAACTTCAGTTACTCGTAATTGTGTGGATAAAGTTATTGAAAATTTTGTGAAAATTGAAATGGATGACATTCAAAAGAAAATCAATTTTTGGAATTCGGCCAATGTCTTCTATGTCTTAGGTGCCAATCCCCCAATTATGTCATGGAAGGTCTCATTGCACGTATTTGTAAGAGTTATGGTGTTGATAAGTGATAGGATTTAGTCGCATCGCCTAATCAAAAATAAACCTACGGACCTCTAACTAGGTAGTCAGTGGAAGCAGGGTCGAATCCACAGGGAGACAGAGTTTCTAAATTAATATTCAACCGATTCAGCTACTCCAGATGAAATCAGGGAAGAAATAATTAAACTAAAGAATAGACTACAGAAGACGGAATAAATTGAGGAATAAACTATGGAATAAAAGTCTAAGGTATTAGGTCGGTCCACCATGCTTATACCAATCAAATAGGGTCAACTACTATCAAAACCTAGGTCAAGAGTCAAGGATTAGAGCCTATGTTGAGCTATGGTTAAGACTCAACGCTCATAGTTCAACATACGCCGCACGTTCACTAACGTAATCAGAACTACTGACGTGTCATAGGCCTCTAGTCGTAAGACAGATCTGTGCAAACAACTATTAACCACAAGCAACCAACGAAACTGCGCAATAACGTTAATTACTCAATAAAGAACAAACCACATCACAATCACCCTAATCAAGCCCTAGAAATCAATAAGAGTCTAAATCACAATCATGGTATAAACATGGCTTTCCTATCTAACACCCTAGAAAGAGACTACTCAGACATGATCGAATAAACAACGACAAAACTAATATGAAACCCTAACAATTGCTTCATGAACGATTAAATAAATAAACTAAGCAATCAAGAATAAAAAAAGAGATTAGGGTAAGGAAGAGTACCAATTGACGGAAAGCAGGAACTTTTATTGAAATCGAAATAGGTTTGATCACCTCTAAATTAATCTAAAGTGTTTGAATTGAACTAAGAACAATGAAGAATAAAACTAGTTTAAAGCTAATGAAAGATGAATAAAAAGAAGTCTCTAAATAATGAGGAAAAGGTATTTATAATACCCCTCAAAGTCAAACTAAAATAGGAAACAAAAGGCGAAAAGTCGCGTGAAAATGCGTGGGACCCGATCGGGTCCGAGGCCTCCACCCGATCGGGCCCATAGTAAGCCTTTTCGTTTCCTTCGTTTCTCTTGATCTTCCACGTACCCAGCAACATGGACGAAGAGTGGGTCGCCACCCGATCGGGCCCAGGTACATCACCCGATCGGGTCTGGTGCATAAACGCTTAATATGTTTCTCTGGCGCAACAACAGGCAGCGTGATATTTGGTCGACCACCCGATCGGGTCGGGCGGCAAGCACCCGATCGGGTCTGGGAACATGCTTCCTCTCCCGATCGGGTCCGCAACATCTATACCCGATCAATATTTCTTCGCCCGATCGGGCCATTTTTGCCCGATCAGAGTACGGAAACCTCCTTTTTGACTCTTTGGCTCTCTAATCTTCACGTTTAGGGGTCTTGGGACCTCCTAAACTACCCATAAAGCTCGTGAGCCATCCTACGTGCCTCGTAACATCTCGTAAAGCCGTGGTTGCTTCCAAATGGCTCGGGAATAGGGAGAAAACTCCCTATAACCTGCAATTCAACACTAAAACATAAAACCACAACTATATACGATAGTTAGCACAAAATAGCTCCCAAGAGCTCCAATGACGCACAAATTAGCTTGTAAATAAGGGAGAAAACTCTATATAAATACGTGATATCAAACTCCCCCAAGCTAAACCTTTGCTTGTCCTCAAGCAAACAGAACATGAACATGGAATAGATTGCCTCACCCCATAGATAAAAAGCAATTCAAAGCTCAAAACATTTTCAAGACTAAGAATCGTTCAAGAAGACATAATTCAAGTTTGGCTAATCAAATCCATCCAACCACTAATCATTCAAGCAATTTCTCAAATTCAAGCATCCACAAAGCATACAAGTCCTGAAAAGGCTCTCATAAGGGTGTCACTCCTCTCTATTTTGTGGCAGGTAAAGAGTATGACGAACACTCACCAACCCGACCATAAATACCCTTCCCACTCACACTCTCATGTGTTTAAGAAGGTTCAATGACGCTCATCCTAGTCAAGTCGACTCAATTAGCAGAAATACTCTTTAACTTTGACAAACTGACTCGAAATCAATCAAATGAACAATGCAGACATAAGCTCAAGAGGACTTTATAGGGTTGTAATGGGGCTTAGGCGATAGGTAGGGGATACTTTTGGGTAATGTGGTGGAAAATCCAAGAAAGGGGGAGCATAAATCATTCAAACAAGGCCTAAGATGACCTACACAACTCCCAACAATCACCATAAAACCATGTAAAGTAACCCAACTCTCATAAATCAATGAAAAGCTCATAACAAACCCAATTTTCTAGCAATGGAGCGAATATTCCTTTATGAACGTACGTGAATGAAAGAACTAGAATTCTTTTGAATTTTCATTTCATTTTTCTTTCATTTTTCTGAACTTCATTCACGCAACTCTAAACTTGCTTTTTCTTTTCTCTTTCTCACTCTCAAACCACAGCAAATACACTTTCAAATTCCTCAAAAACCAAACTAAACCAACAAACCAATCTCAAACTCAACCCATACAAAAGCTCCCCCAAGCTAGGCTTGGAATAATATCAAGTGAAGGCTATTGTCTCATAATAGGGGTTTAAGTAACACGAAATAAGTCATTAGGCTCAGCGGGGCTAAGGAGGATAAAAGTATATCAAACACTCACTCTGAAGCTCAAGAATAAGACAAAAGAACGCCTCTATCACAGCACATGCTACAAGTCATCTAAAATCAGACAAGTACGAAGTCAAAGTCAAGATCAATCCACTAAAGAGGAACTAACACACAAGAATAGACTGGATAATAATATGAATCCAATAGGCTACAAAGAGGCCTCACAGTCTAACCAATTCAGGTATGCAGCACAAAGTGGTCTAATATAATCCAAAAATGCTCGAATCATAGCAATCAAACATCAAATCATAGCCTCAAGATCACAAATGCCTAGCTATCCAGAAAACAGAGTCAAATCAATTTCAAATAGAGCACAACAAGGGGCACAGGGAGGCAACTAAACCAGTCATGGGAACCATATTTTTTTTTGATTTTTTTCAGTATTTTTCGAAAGCAGTAAAACTATTCTAGAAAGCAGTAAAAGAGATAGGGAATACAAACAAAACTCCTCCCCCAAGCTGAACTTGGCAGTGTCCTCAATGCCAAAAGGTGATAAGGACTATGCTAAGAGGAAAAACAATGTTAGTACCCTCACTCTCGCTCACAAAAAGAAAAAAATAAAAAGAAAAGGAAAAGGGAAAGAAAAGAAATACGAGTTGCCTCTCGCACAGCGCTGGTTTATAAAGGTCCCGCACGACCATGATCCGCCCTCTCTCAAATAGGAGGGGCGTGGCAGTGAGTGCCACCCTCATCAAAAATCTTTCTTCTCCAAATGTTCTTGACTATGCCTCCAGACGGTGAGGCAACCTTAGGTGGAATTGGAGCCTTCTCCACCTCTACTTCATCTAAAACCTTATCCCTGCAAAAAGATTGTTCAAGCATAGGTGCCTCAACAGTATTGGTTAGTTTAAACATCACTTTGTCATCTCCAACACTAAGAGTTAAAGACCCAGACTTGACATCAATGACAGCACCAGCAGTACACAAAAACGGCCTACCCAAGATAATAGGAATCTGGGCATCCTCATCCATATCTAACACCACAAAATCAACAGGAATATAGAATTTCCCTACCCTAACAGGAACGTCCTCTAAAACACCTAGAGGGTATTTTATAGAACGATCCGCCATCTGTAAAGTGATTTGTGTGCATTTAAGGGCTCCCATGTTCAGTTTCTTATAAACAGACAATGGCATAACAGAAACAGAAGCACCTAAATCACACAAAGCCTTATCAATAAAAATAGGTCCAAGATGGCAGGGTATAGAAAAACTACCAGGATCTTTTAACTTTGGTGGGGTTTTATTTTGAATAAAAGCACTACACTCTTCAGTAAGAGCGACACGTTCTACCCCACCAAAGTCTCTTTTCTTAGTGATCATGTCTTTCAGAAATTTGGCATAAACAGGCACTTGGGTAATTAAATCTGTGAATGGAATTGTTACCTCAAGGTTCTTGACCATAGACAAGAACTTACCAAACTGCTGATCGACCTTGGACTGTTGCATCCTGTGAGGAAAAGGTAGCCTTGGTGTAAAAGGCGTTTCAGAAACCTTCTCCTTTTTCTTCCCTGTCTGTTCAGCTTCTGCAGACAATTCGTCTTCAGACGTCGAATTCTTCCTTTTTCCTTCCTCTACCACCCTCTTCTCCCTGCAGTTGGGGTACCTCATCAACGGGCACTGGAGGAGCATCATATGCAATGCCACTACGAAGAGTGATGGCATTCACATGTTCTCTCTGAACGGGTTGCCCTGGCAATTCCCCCTGCCGCCTCTGAACATTAGAGCTTGCTAATTGTGCAACTTGAGCCTCGAGAAGTTTGATGCTTTTCTCTTGGGCTCTTTGTGCCTTCTTATTAGATCTTTGCATGGCTAGCATCTGTCGCTCTTGGGCTCTTTGTGCCTCCTCATTTGCCTTTTGCATGCTTAACATCAGTTTCATCACTTCAGATATGGGGGGCTCTTGTGGGTTGTTGTTTTGTGGAGGTGGGGTGGGAAAGTTTTGTGGAGTTTGGAAGTTGTTATGGTGATGGAAGTTTTGTGGTGGTGGTCTATTGAAATTTTGTGGGGTTTGATGGTATGAGGGTTTAGGATAGTTTTGTGGAGGTGGAGGTTGATAGTTTTGTGGATTTTGGTAGTTATGTGGAGGGGGAAGGTTTGTGGCCTTTATTGAAAGGCGTTTTCCTGCTCCATCTGAAATTGACTGAACTGACAGTCATGCCCAAAGTGACCCTGAACACCACAAACTTCGCAGTAAGATGAGGTAATGGGTGCTACTGTAGACATAGCATTGATACTCATGGGCGGAGGTGTCGAACTAGAAGACTTCATTAGCTGCTGAGTCAGTTGAGCCATCTGAGATGTAAGCAATGAAATAGCGTCAACCTCGAGTACCTTCTTAGTCAAACTCCTAGATGATGAATGGTCATTGGCTGCAAGATTTGATATGAATTCATAACCCTCATCAACTGCCTTGTCTAAAAACACTCCTCCTGCAGACGAATCAACAATACACTTCGTCTGAGGCTGCAGACCATTGTAGAATGTCTGCGTCAAGAACCATTTGTCCATATTATGGTATGGACACTCTCTCTGTAGATCTCTAAACCTGGCCCACGCTTCCCTTAATTTTTCATCAGGCTCTTGGGAAAACGTGGCCAGTTTATTTCTGATTTCTGCTGTTTTAGTGGGTGGGTAATACTCTCTCAGAAATGCAGCAGAAATCTCACTCCACTCGGTTTCTTTCACATCGTTCAACCATTTTTGGGCTCTATCTCTCAGTGAAAACTCGAACAACATGACTTTGAGTTGATCTGGAGTGACGCCGACATGTTTAACGGTTCGACAAAGTTGTTGAAACCGTTGCAGATGATTTGCCGGATCTTCAGTAGGATGCCCACCAAACTGATTTTGCTGGACCATGTTGATGAGTCCAGGCTTAATCTAAAAATTTGCTGCTGCAATGGTGGGCATAGTAGGTCCAGTGGAGAGACCATCTGGGTTGGGCACCCCATATGACTTCAGTGACTTTGACATGACTGAACTCAAGGTGTCTGTTCCAGAGGTGTTCAGCTGAACAGACTGCTTTTCTTTCTGCTTTATCTTTCGGATCCGCCTGATTGTCCTATCAAGATCGGGGTCCGCTGGAATGGGGGAACCGTTTCTTTGGGACCTGGGCATACAAAAGAAACAAAAAGCAGCAGTAAAGGGTACCTCGATTGAAATAATGAAGTTCCAATGAGGTACAGAGAAGTAGACCAAATAATTAAATAAAAACTTAGAGAACTAGCCGTCTCCCCGGCAACGGCGCCAAAATTTGATAGGATTTAGTCGTATCGCCGAATCAAAAATAAACCTACGGACCTCTAACTAGGTAGTCAGTGGAAGCAGGGTCGAATCCACAGGGAGACAGAGTTTCTAAATTAATATTCAACCGATTCAGCTACTCCAGATGAAATCAGGGAAGAAATAATTAAACTAAAGAATAGACTACAGAAGACGGAATAAATTGAGGATTAAACTATGGAATAAAAGTCTATGGTATTAGGTCGGTCCACCATGCTTATACCAATCAAATAGGGTCAACTATTATCAAAACCTAGGTCAAGAGTCGGGGATTAGAGCCTATGTTGAGCTATGGTTAAGACTCAACGCTCATAGTTCAACATACGCCGCACGTTCACTAACGTAATCAGAACTACTGACGTGTCCTAGGCCTCTAGTCGTAAGACGGATCTGTGCAAACAACTATTAACCACAAGCAACCAACGAAACTGCGCAATAACGTTAATTACTCAATAAAGAACAAACCACATCACATCACCCTAATCAAGCCCTAGAAATCAATAAGAGTCTAAATCACAATCATGGTATAAACATGGCTTTCCTATCTAACACCCTAGAAAGAGACTACTCAGACATGATCGAATTAACAACGACAAAACTAATATGAAACCCTAACAATTGCATCATGAACGATTAAATAAATAAACTAAGCAATCAAGAATAACAAAAGAGATTAGGGTAAGGAAGAGTACCAATTGACGGAAAGCAGGAACTTTTATTGAAATCGAAATAGGTTTGATCACCTCTAAATTAATCTAAAGTGTTTGAATTGAACTAAGAACAATGAAGAATAAAACTAGTCTAAAGCTAATGAAAGATGAATAAAAAGAAGTCTCTAAATAATGAGGAAAAGGTATTTATAATACCCCTCAAAGTCAAACTAAAATAGGAAACAAAAGGCGAAAAGTCGCGTGAAAATGCGTGGGACCCGATCGGGTCCGAGGCCTCCACCCGATCGGGCCCATAGTAAGCCTTTTCGTTTCCTTCGTTATTCTTGATCTGCCACGTACCCAACAACATGGACGAAGAGTGGGTCGCCACCCGATCGAGCCCAGGTACATCACCCGATCGGGTCTGGTGCATAAACGCTTAATATGTTTCTCTGGCGCAACAACAGGCAGCGTGAAATTTGGTCGACCACCCGATCGGGTCGGGCGGCAAGCACCCGATCGGGTCTGGGAACATGCTTCCTCGCCCGATCGGATCGGGCAACCCTCGCCCGATCGGATCGGGCAACCCTCGCCCGATCAGGTCCGCAACATCTATACCCGATCAATATTTCTTCGCCCGATCGGGCCATTTTTGCCCGATCAGAGTACGGAAACCTCCTTTTTGACTCTTTGGCTCTCTAATCTTCACGTTTAGGGGTCTTGGGACCTCCTAAACTACCCATAAAGCTCGTGAGCCATCCTACGTGCCTCGTAACATCTCGTAAAGCCGTGGTTGCTTCCAAATGGCTCGAGAATAGGGAGAAAACTCCCTAAAACCTGCAATTCAACACTAAAACATAAAACCACAACTATATACGATAGTTAGCACAAAATAGCTCCCAAGAGCTCCAATGACGCACAAATTAGCTTGTAAATAAGGGAGAAAAGACTATATAAATACGTGATATCAATAAGATCGCTCCAGTAAATAATACTAGTTACCCGATGCATGCTAAAACATATAGAAAGTTAAAATACTACTCCCTCTTCAACAGATTGATTTTCCCTTTTCGATTTTTGTAAGTGAAAATAATTTGAAAATTATCATTTTCTGGGAAATCTCAAATAACTTGCAAGAAAATGTAAGTGCAATTTAATTTTAAGATATCTTCTTATTCACCTAATAATAAGTGGCAACACTACAACAAGAACAACCACTTCATCCCCAACTCCAACAAATCACCACCACCGATTTGCTACAACGCCAAATGACATCGATATTCCTCACCATATCCGATGGTTCCATTTATGCTAATTGATAACACCTCCATTCTCTGTCAACTACACTATTTGGTGTCTGTAGTTCAAATGTTGTTCACACCCGAAATCATACTAACATGACAATGCCAAATTTGCCTAAACTTCAAATTAGTATAGTAACTGTCCTATTTTGATTGAGGACCACATGAAGAATTAAGGAAGCCAAACTTAAGGCGTGGGGAGTCCTATATTTCGTGGAACACATGAATAATTAAGGAGACCAAATCAAGGGAGCATAGCTTTAATTGAGGAAGCCAGATTATGAAATCACCAAAAAGATTCAAAAATCGATGCATTAATGCCTTTTGCTGATAAGTGAAGAATGTTACGGTTGAGATGAAAATTATGATTTCAATGTCTTGAATAGTGGAAGAGGAGATTGGAGAGATAACTGATAAGGGAATAATATGACTGTCGTTTTGTCCCCTAGAATATGCTGAGCGGTTAAGATTTTTTCAAGGAACGTGGCTATCAAATGAGTGATAGTAGTATTTTGTTTTTCTATTTTTGTGTCCCCCACCCGTTGTCTTACATAATAGGGATTGTGAGATTAAAGCTATAGAGAGCAGGGTTAAGGTGGTGCAAAATGGAATGCAATCCTTATATGGACTTAGGTCACGAAGAAGTGAGAGCATTTTCTATGTGGATCCAATCTAATGATATAAATATGATTTATGACCGCATCAATTTTGAGGTGCTGGTCAAATTGTTGATCCTTCTCTACTTATGAACCCACATCTAAGCGAGAGAGACTACAATTTGCTTGAGTGATAGTAGATGTTCAGAGTTGATCAAGAATTTCCAAATGTTGTGCACTTTTGAAATGAGAAGACTTCTAAAATTGTGGTGAATGTCAATTATGCATGGAGACCCATTGTGTGTTCCAAATGTCATTTTTCGGACATAAGATTTAGTAGTGTGAATCATAGAAAAGTAAGAAAAATTGAAGGCTTAATTAATCAGGCTGAATTGAGCTTGCAAAGGGATGACACAGAGGTGAGGGATGGCGTCAACGGTTTTGTTGCTCAGGGATGAATGACCAAGTTCCTTTTGCTACCTTAGAACCTTTTAATCCTGCAACAAAAATTGCAACTTTTGCTACTCACACGAGTCGTTCTGTTCAGAATACTAATGAGTTTCAGATGTTCGGTGACATGGATAAGTGGGCTGTGCTTAGGGCAATGTACATGCAGATCAAGGTGTGATGGATGGGGGGATGAGATAAGATCTTATGCCGGAATGTGAGAGGCTTGTATAGCCTCTCAAAGTGGAGAACAATTAAGGCTCTTGTTCATAATTGTTGAGTTGGCTTGGTTGATGTTCTTGAAACTAGAGTGAAGTTTGAGAATATGGGGAAGCTTTATATCAATGTGTTTCAAGGATAGTGTAAATTCCCGTGGCCATAAGGGGGTAGAATAATCATTGCTTGGAATCCTAATATATTTGATGGGAACATTATTAAATGCACCTGTCAATTGATTTATTGTTCTACTAGTCTTATAGATGATGGTATTGTCAATTTTTGATGCTCATTTGTTTACGGTCCGAATGAAGGTAGTGGAGGAAAGGAGTTGTGGAATTTGATTCAAGTTAATACAGTGACTAAATGGTTATGGATGGGGGATTTCAATTCTGTTATGCACATGGATGAGAGAGTAGGTGCTCTTGTTAGACAAAATGAACTAGTTGACTTCTGAACATGTGTTCATGATGGTGATATGTATAAACTTGAAAGCAGCTGGTTGTTTTTTCACTTGGAATAGCCAACAACAAGATGAGGCTAGGTTGCTTTCCAGGATTGAAAGAGCTATGGGTAATATGGCTTGGTTGGGTAGATTTGATACTACTTTGGTGCACTTTTTAGCTGACGGTGATTTTTACCACTATCCTGCTGTCTTATTAATGTTTCCTAACCCTTTTATTAGAAATAAGCCTTCCAAATACTTTGCTATGTGGAGACAAGCTATAGATTATGATTAGAAACTTTCTAGTAGATTGAGTTAGATTGTTACAGGTATGCGTATGTACTGTGTTTACTCAGAATTTGAAGAAATTAGAGGGTGTATTCAAAAGCTACTCAACAAGGGGTTACCGATGTTCAAGCTCCTGAAATAAAGGTTGTTGCTTCTTTGAAGGAATATTAGCTTCAACTCGATAATAAACCTCTAGGTTTGGAACTTAGAAAAACTAAGGTGAAATGGTGAATGCTAGAGAGGTGTATAAAAATGCTCATAACACATGTAGATCATACCTTAGTCAAAAAGTTAAAGCTGCTTTTTTGAAGGGGGATGCAAATACAAGTATTTTCCACAAGGGTACATAAGGCCAGGTACTTTCCAGTGGGCTGTTTTCCCTTCCCTTCCCCTCTCTCCCTTCCCTTCCTTTCCCTCCTACTTCGCTATCTAAACAAAACGTAAACACAAATTGGACCAACCTCGTAACAGGTCCTATAACCTCTACTATGGCCGGCCATGGAAAAGGGGATTTGGGTCTTGGATTAATCATATTTACACCGATATCCTATATTGTAAATAGTTGTATAATATTAGTAGGATTTAGGTGACACATCATTATTGAATATAAATGTTACACAAAGAGAGAGAACCCTAATTTAATCACTATAATCGCTACTTCCTAACATAATAAAGAAAGAGATTGGATCTTACTCTTCCATACTAACATATGTGGGAATTCAATTGGTGCTTGTGGAACAAGTGGAGGAGCAATAAGTGTGGCTCTTGGATCTTTTTCAAAGTTGCAAGTAAGAGGAATTTATACTTAAAGTGCTTTATTTAGTAAAGGAAAAAATATTAATTAGTACCTTTTAGTCTTTTAGAGCATCATTATTTATGAACTTAAAAAAAAGTTCATCTCTATCTCTCTTTATTTTCTCTCACTAAAAAATTCATAGTACAAACTTTTCTAATTTTTTCCCCTTAACCCATGAACTAAAAATAAAAGTTCATCATCCTCTCTTTTACTTTTTACCCTACCGTACTATACATTCTCTCTTAAAATTGAACTATGTCTGAAATATATCAAGATTGGTCTCTATTTATAGATCTCAAAAAAATATAGTTATTAGTATTTTTAATTTATTTTTTTGATTTTTATTTTATGAAATATGGCCATTGGAATGTTATTTACAATGTTAAAATTATCTCTCCAATAAGACCTTGCTAAGTGGGGTGCATTAATTCAATCAAAAAATTGAGCGTTGGAACTCAGGTGATTGCAATACTTTAATAGGAATTGTCGCGCGTGTAAGCTGTTGCCCATTATTTCTTTGCCAAATGTCTTCTACTTATATGCTAACTGGAGAGGCAAAAAAACAAACGAACGTTTTTCTGTTCGAGTTTGAGTAGATGTGTCAAAAGCTGACCCGATCCGATTATTCGACCCGTCCCAACTCGGATCCGGACCCGATTCGATACGAGAATTTCATACCCGAAACCCGACCTGGTCCCGACCCGAAATAAACCCGACACTAATATGACCTGGTATGACTCGACTCGAACCCGACCCGGACCGATCCGTTGTCAACACGGACCCGATCAGCCCCGATAATCAGTAACCCGAACCCGATATGTACCCGACCCGAAACCTACCCGATACCCGCTTCAACCCGAAAAATACCCGAAAAGACCTGACCCAATGCAACCCGACACGTGTTTGACCCGACCTAATACAAACCGTCTACCGGACTTGTTTGAACTCCATATAGTTTTTTATTCCGTGTGTCCCAATTTAAATACAACACTTTTCCTATTTGGTCGTCTCACTTTAGATGCAACACTTCTATGGAAAGCAATGAAACACTTTTTTTTTAATTCTCACACTAGAGCTGTCAGTTTTGATAATAGTTGGTTGAACTGCTAACTGATTATCAACTGAACCGAATAAACTGAACTAAAAATGACCAATAACTGAAAAAATAATTGAATTGAAACCAACTGAATATAGTGACTAGACTTAACCGAACTGAAACTAAACCGAAAACGAACTGAACTACAATAAACTGCATGAAAAATCGTTTTATACTGAAATGGACTAAACCGATAATAACTGAAAATGACTAAAACGTGTAATATCGCTTACTTTAATTCTTTTAAACATATATACTCCTATGATGACAGTCATGACACCATGTTTAATATTGTGATACAAATATTTAAAAATATCCTCTAAAGTACATTACTTGCTTGTATTTTAAATTGTTTATATAATTGAATTAATCTAACTGTTACTTCAGATTATAATTATTAAATATATTGAAACTTTAATTTATTGACATATATATGGAGCAATTTATTTGAAGGAAACAAGATTAAAAAATTTGGTTCCACTTTCAATATTAGAAATTTAAAGGAAAGGATTGAAAATTTTAAAAGAAGTACTGATTACATTTCCCTCCCTTTGTATATTGTCATAACTTTATCAAAGGTGGGAAATTTCCCTCTAATTATAATTATGTAGTTCAAAATAATAATAAAAAACTTCTACTCCATTTATCTTATTTTACTTGCAACATTCCTAATTCAGAAGTTTTAAGAGCTCATGAATGGTTGTGGAAACCATAGCTAGTTAAATTAAAGTGTTTAACGATAAGCGTAAAAAATTAACAGAGCAAGTGAACGAGATTAAATAAATTATTCTCAGATAGTTTTTTATTACATTTCAATATCTCTAAAAGAAGTTGGTAAAAAACCAATTTCAATTTTCATTATACATTACAACTCAACAAGAAATGAAGTCAATATCCACTTCCTTCTCATTGCCTACTTCCCATTGTCAATCGAAAATTCTACAATAAACGTAGAATTAAGCTTCTATGAGGACACATCAATGGAGTCGGTCTAGCGTTGTTGTGCTATAAAGTGTTGCAACAATTACATTGTAATATTTAGATACACATATTTAAAGGAGCGGAAAAATGTAGGCAATCATGCATTGTTAATGCTCATATATCGATAGATATATAATTTTATTAATAGGTGAACAAAAGGTGCTTGAAGCATCCAAATCCAGTACAACGAAAGGCATCAAGCACTTAAACCAAAATAAATTAATGCTAATAATAACCTATGATACTTGATTCCAACCACTAATCCACACGCACAAGAAATCAGACAAATTCTATGGTTGCCGTCGAGTGTTGTTCTTCTGATCTTTGCTCCTCCCTCCTCCACTCTTTCTTGAATTTTAGTCTGCTAATCCACACACACAAGAAAACAAATAAATTGAATGAGAAAGTGAAACATACACAAATATGGCCAAACTCAAAGCCAGTACAACATAGACAACCATTAACATATATATAGGAATTTTATAGAAATAATATTCTATTAATGGAATAATACAACTCAAAATTGGGTTATGGACTAATGAAGCATATGATAAATGGATAATGTACAACCAAATGCATAACTTAATTTGAAAATTAGCAAATGGCAGCATCTGCGCATAATCTGAGCATTCAATTCATTACATCCCCGACCTGTAGTCATACAAGTCTGCCCGGTAAGAGAATTATGATAACCCTCACTCAAAGAATGTTTACATCAACAAATAGAATCAACCTTAATACTTATATGAACAACTGGATAAAAAAGGTGAGTAAAGCTTCAACCATATAAGCTTTCATGGTGGAATTCGACCATAAAAGCTCTAGATTTTGAACTTTTATTGCGGAATTCGACCATTTAAAGCTCCAAAATCCGCTAATAAGAAGAGATTGTTTTATAAACAGATAAATAGTGAAGGATCTTCAATTGAAAAGAACCATAGAAAGAAAGAAGAAAGGAACAGAGAAGGAGAGGAAGATGGGAAATGAGATGGTGAAATTAGGGTTAGAGTAAAGGAGAATTGGTTATATAGCACCAAGGGAAGTAATTTTAGACCGTTGATTAAAGTTGTATACCATATCTAACGGTTAAGAATGACAATTCATGTGTGCTTGTGTTAGTAAGTTTTAAGCCATAGATTAGATTTGATCAATGGTTAAGATGAGCTGTTTTTTCTTTGTTGGATTTACATGTTTTAATAAACTAATGAGATAAGAGCATTATTATAATTTGTTATTTAACAACATTATAATTACGGTGAAATAAAACTTTTCTCATGATCTATCTTATATAGTAATCTTAACTATCTTATACGTTGACCTAATATATTGACAGTTGATCTAATATATTGATCTTAAATATATTATATATTGATCCAATTACCCGATGATTAATCTAATACACTAATATTGCTTGTCGTAAACATTAATCTAATGTATTGATGGTTGATATAATACATTGATAGTTTATCTACTTTATTGGTCTTAGCTTTCTTATTAAATTGATCTTAAATATTGATGATTAATCTAATATATTTGCCTTAACGATCTACATTGATCTAATATATAAATGACTAATCTAATACACTAAACCTAACTACATTGATCCTAGATCTTGTAATACAGTAATATTAACTAGGAATATGCCATCTTCTAAAATTAAGTTCACCTTTGGATTATTCTGGAATAAGTTAAGCTTGTATGAGTATTAACTTTCAATGAGTTTAAGTGATCGTTTACATTAACAACAAGTAATAATTTTTTCCTCTTTTCTTTCTCTTTACCAACCCTCTACACCTATAATCACAATCACCACCACCACTCCATCCCAAACACCACCCCAAGACTTGATCTAACTCATTGAAAGTTAATACTTATACAAGGTTAACTTATTCCAGAATAATCCAAAGGTGAACTTAATTTTAGAAGATCGCATAAAGGTTGACTTATTAAATACAATTTTTCCTATTAACTATCTTATTGATCTAGTATATTAACAGCTATTGATCTTATATATTGATTATTAATCTAATATAATTGCCTTAACGATTTACATTGATCTAATATATAGATGACTGATCTAATACACTAATCCTAACTACATTGATGCTAAATTTTCTAATACAGTAATATTAACTATCTTATTGATTTAATATATTGACAGTTGATCTAGTATATTGATCTTAAAATCTTATATATTGATCTAATACGACAATGTTTGATTTAATACACTAATATTTATTGTCGTAAACATTGATCTAATGTATTGATGGTTGATCTAATACATTGATAGTTTATCTACTATATTGATCTTAGCTTTCTTATTAAATTGATCTAATACATTTGCCTTACCGATTTACATTGATCTAATATATAGATGATTGATCTAATACATTGATCTTAACTATATTGATGTACGATCTTCTAACATATTAATCTTAACAATCTTATACGTTGATCTGGTATATTGACATTTGATCCAATATATTGATGTTAAATATCTTAGATATTGATCTAATATGCTGATGATTGATATAGTACACGAATCGTATTTATCGTATACATTGATCTAATGTCTTGAGGATTGTTCTAATGCACAAATATATAATATATATATATATATATATATATATATATATATATTGATGATTGATATGATACACTAATATTAACTATCTTAAATGTATTGATGATTGATATGATATACTAATCTTAACTATATTAAATGTATTGATGATTGATTGGTCTAATACACAAATACACTAAGCGTAACTATCGTATACACTGATCTAGTATATCGATGATTGATCTAATACACTAATATTGGTTATCATAACAAGTTTCAAATTTTATGTTATTGAAAATTAAATTATAATAAAATCAATTTATTTCAATTAGCTTATTTCAATTAGCTTATTTCACTTTGCAGGAATAGAAAAAACAACATGACCATCAAAGTACAATACTTTTGATTTATACATCAATTGTATACTTTCAATAACCGAGTCATTTACAAAATTCTAATAATGGAGTAGAATACTTTTGATTCTAATATTCTAAACAAAATTAATAACACGTTATAAAGAATGTTTTTGTTATAAAATACAAACAAATAAAGTGATTACAAAAATGACGCTGATCTTCTAAACACGCGATAACAGTTCAACTTCAAGAATAGGCTCATTTGTTAAGGTTCAATCATAAACATACCCACCAGGCCACCATTGAGTATGATATGAAATTAATTCAACTTGAATCCGAATCGACTGTCACGGAAATAACCTGAGATGAAGTTGACCGAACGTGAAATCAACTAGAGTCGCAGGCCATAGACAGCCAAACTCGAAATCGACCGACCCAAAATTGTTCGAACCCGAAATTAACTCGACCCGAAGTTGCTCGAATCCGAAATCAACCCGACCCAAAGACTACCCGAACCCGAATCAACCTTACTCAACCCGTTTATTACCCGACCCGGTTTGGCCCGAACCCAGTAAGCCCCGGTCCGATAATGACCCGACCCGAGCCCGACATGTTCGTTGACCCGACAATACCCGAACTTTGTAGACCCGGACCGACCCGACCCGGACCGACAAAGCAAAGTGGACCGACACAACCCGACCCAACTCAGACCGACCCGACGTGGACCGACCCAAACCCGACCCGGCCACCCGAATTGACACCTCTAAGTTTGAGAACAAACTCACGAACTTTGCTCCTTCAAACTTTATTTTATTTGCCATTAAGCCAAAAAATATTAAGTTTGCTATCATAAACTTATTTTTTTTACTCCCATTGAGGACGCTCAAATAGGTGAATTTGTGAACTAATACTTTTTAAGGTTCATTGTGAAATAGTACCTTAAGTTGTACAAAATTCTTAAAACAATTGCTTAGTCCAAAATTCCGACCACTTTAGTCAATATTGCGACTGTTAACCATTGTTTTGTCTCGTTTTTAGAGCGTGTATTGGAAACATATAGAAGGGAGGTGAACTTTTACTCTCAAACAACGAGGAAAAATAATGGTCAGCCGTCGAAATATTGTCTAAAGTGGCCGGAATTTTAGACAAAAGTATTGTTTTTAATAGTTTTGTACAATTTAAGATACTATGTCACAAAAGAAAACTTAAACGGTTATTAATTCACAAATTCACCTATTTAAAAGGTACTAGCTAACACTTTATCCTTTCGTAAACCACGATATGATTCATTAATTACTTATTAAGGGTGCTATTTTATAATAAATGTTAGAAAAAATTTCATTAAGTCTGCTTTAAACATTTATGTACTCCTACAGTATTGAAGACTAATGATAATAGGGAAATTCCCAATGGTATGCCTATACATTTTAAGTTTCCCAGTGGTATGTTTAAGTTTTTCAAACATACTCTTTAAGACTAATGATAATAAGGAAATTCACAATTCATGCGCCCAGTCGTGACTTTCTACGGGAATCTTCCATTAAAAAATGAAATATTTTGTTACTTAATAAATAAAAATATTGCCTTGATTTGCGTTTCAAAAAATCGCGATTTGCATGCCCAAATAATTAGCTCCTATGGGTCAAATTTGAAGTTGGAATTTCCATAAACCGATCAGATGTGCCTCGACTTGTGTTCAAAAACATCTCAATTTGCATGCAATGACAACTAATAGGTTTTTTGGCTGTGAAAGATCATGTGTGAGAAGAGGGAAGAACCTCGGGTATACCACTGGTAATTTTAAAAACTAAGGCATACCAGTGGGAAACTTAAAGTATAGGCATACCATTGGAAATTAAATTTTCCATGATAATATAAAGCGGATAGATGAAGATTTACCGCCACGGGCATCGATATAAGATTTTTTTCTACAAAACTACGCACACTTTATCACCATTACAACAACTTGTCTTACAAGAGACCGTCTAATTATAATGTTAAAATTAGGTGGGCCCAAACTCAATTAAAGTAGGCAGGTCAAACAGCCCACCCACTCTCTCCTTACCAGACCGACGCTTCCATTATTACTGCATCAGTTTATTTTCTTTTGGCACCAGTTTAATTTATTTTGTTGCGACTTTTTTGTATTCCTTGTTTAGCACTTCAATTGAATTAGCTATATAATCTGATTTTCACTCATTTGTTTAATTTAGGCACTAGTTTAATCTGTTTGGTGCCTAATTCTACCAATTTACTAAGTTAACTTTGTCATCCATTGAAACATAAGAGACTAAATTAACATACGTCAATAATGGGCTACTTTAATCCATTAAATCACTAAGTTAACCAATTTAAAACCTAATTTGAATTCACATTGGCAGTAGGTGTTTGGTCGTTGCCACGCGTGAGCAGCAGTTCGTCGGGGAAGAAGGTCGGTGGAATCTGTGCAGGGTGGAGAAATTTTCCGGCAAGGGTCTCTGTCACGCAGGGGCTGGCGAGCGAGGTAGCGAGTGGTGTCTATCAGTCGGAAAAAGAGACCGGCAATGGGAAATGTCTGTCTCACACAGTAGTAGGTGTTTGGGCCTTGTCAAGTTATTTGCGCCTGGGCTGCCTAATTTTAACATTACAATTAGGCAGCCTTCCTAGCTAATTTGTGTACAACATATATTTACGAACTAATAAACAGATCATGAAAGGTGCAAACAACTTAGCATAAATAATGATGAATTTTTTTTGTTAGAAAATTATAATGAACATATTTCCTATATTCTAGAAATAAATATATTGTATAACTAATATAATGAGAGTTTTATACGTTTTCTAAGGATATTCAATAATATTCGACCACAAACATCAAATATCAAAGTTCCAAAATTTTAGGTTGAAAAATAAATATCAAATATTCTCAATTCTTAATATTTGATATCTGAATCAAAATCGATAATTGAGGTAGATAATATGTTCACAAAAAATAAATCTAAAGATATTGCACCAAAATTAACAATAATGATGAGTCGGTTTTTCTCTTTAATGTTTCCTAGATTGCTTTTTAATTTGCTCATGTTAATTGGTGACATCATTCATATACTCTATTCAAACCTTCTCTAATGATTTATACTTAAGAAAATATATAGTCACTTAAAACGATCTTGCTAAATGTGCTCGTTGTTTGAACTATCAACTTTTTGAATCTAAGCATTTAATACAAATGTAAAAGGATAGCTCAAGATTAGGTGCCTAACAACAAGGACTGAACACATTTAAATCCTTAAGAGCAAAGTTAAATAGAATAGGTTGATGCAAATGAATATAATAGATTGTCCATATCACCTAAGTAGATCGTATCACAAAAGATGTATAGAAAAGATAATATGGTTGTGTAAATTCCTAGTTGGGTTGTACATGACTATATAACAGTCATATGCTCTAACAAGGTCATATACACAAAGATCGTATATCAAGTTAATGGGGTTGTGCATATTCCCTAATAAGGTTGTGCATAAGACCACATTAATATTACGTTGTGCCTTGTAATAAGTTGTGCAAAAGAACATAATGAATTGTTCAATGTTAGCTCTCCAAGGACATTTACGTCTTTTAGTTTCTTTTTTGTTTGCCATTCGTTATCCAAGTTACCAAACTATTGACAAATGTGATAAAAGAAATAACTCAACTAAAATAAATTAGATCAAGTAGATATCAAGAAATAACCAGCATCATTTACCTGGCAAACGAAAACAAGTTACTTTTTATTGGTAGAAGAAGCATTTGCCATACCCTCGGTTAGAGGACATACCTTGTAATACTTTTGCATAAACATCAGGATATTCAGCAAGGTGAGCCAATGCAAAGGTGATGACAACGGTGGTACTATGAAATCCAGCAAAGAGGAGACCAATAAGGTGGCCAGCTAACTCATCGTCGTCTAAAGAACTATCGCTGAATTCTTCATCCCAAGCCAGAATTACCCGACTCAAGAAGTCTTGACCATCGATCTCGATATCGATACCCACATCATTTGCCTTTGACATCAGTTCAACTCTCCTCCTCCTAATTAAGTCTGTTAAATGGCCTTTAACCCTCCTTGATGCTTTCAAAGCTCGGTTGTATGCTGTACCGGGCAGATTGATAGGCACCGAAAGAAGCTGTTCGGCCAAGATGTAGAAGGGCTCGATGATATTCCTCACTACTGCGTCTTCTTTATAGCTGAGAAACAGAAGGCAAACAAGCCTAAAACCATACTCTTTGGATAATGGTTTGACCTTCACTTCATCATACGGCACCCAATTTTTCTCTATATGTTCGCGTGCTTCTGTATCCATAACACCAACAATTTTTTGCAAAGATCCTACCTTAACGTACTCGTGTAATTGCTTCTTGTAAAATACCCATGATGGTGATTTACTCTCAATGTCTATTAGTTGAAGTGCTCTAGTTACACACCGTGGTAACCAAATTTTAAATAATTCATCATTCGAGTATAAGAACTTGTTACCTGAAGCACCACAAATAATCACCATTTTCTCCCCTGCAAATGAGGTTTGGAAAATATCACGGGAGTGCTTCATCATCCGATCACGTATGAATTTTGCAGGGGATGAAGCGAAACTAGAATTTTCGCCAAGTATCGGCCACAGAAAGTTACCAGGCGGAAGATTTGAAAATAGCCATGAATTTTTCGTTTTGCTTATTACATTGAGGAGGAATATTATTGTAAGAGCAACGCCTATCATATAAGACCAAGCCATGGATGGATAGCAAATACTCTGTAGCTAAGATATTTTCACTTATATATGACCAAAACATATGAATAAGGTACTACTTATATAGTTCAGATGATTCCTATATTGTATTAGTTCATCAAATGGCTATCCTACGATTATTATTTGGTTTCATCTAAAGGATGACATGAAAATTGGGAATAATTTTTAGAGGTACACCTGTCATTCAGCTTCTCCATAAAAATTACTTTTATAGATTATAAATTATTGGAGTCTTCTCCAAAAAAAATCTTATTGGCCAACAATTCGATTCCTATCTCCATTATTAGATGTCTCATATTTCCTCAAATTTAGAAATTTTAACAATTTGCTTTTTTTTTCCCCCACATAGCTTTTTTTTTACCATAGTTTTTCACTAATATTTAGAAAAATATTAATACATAATATGCTATTAGATTTGTCTAGATGCAATTTTTTTAAAAAAACAGTATTTTTTAGTTTTTACATGTAGTTGAAGGTATGATTTTATGAATGATCAACATTGTCTATTGATAAGAGTAAATATAAAAATGTTGCATTGAAAAAAGAACCAAGAAAGTATATCAATTGCCACTTTGGAATAAATTCTATTACGATTATGCTTCCTGAAAAGAAGAAAATTCCCTTCACATAAGTCTGATTGGAGTATTCAATATATATTAGCTCTTGGAGTAAAACAATAATAATAATAAAAATAATAATAATAATAATAATAATAATAATAATAAGGCAAAGTCTTATAAAAGACGGTCTTACATTAAGCTTAATGTAAGACCAGCCCAATAAGCTAATTAAAATCCCAATTACGTGTGCCACACGCTAAGGAGCCTAGAAAAATTGATTTTTTAACTTTTCAACCTAATACCTTAACTTTTGCGTTTTTTTAACTTTTCAACCTATAACTTTAACTTTTACATAAAAATCCATAACTAATAGGGCTAATGGAGTGAAGGGTATCGATTCCACATATGATATTAGTTATGGATTTTTATGCAAAAGTTAGAGTTTTAGGGCGAAAAGTTAAAAAACGCAAAAATTAAGGTTTTGGGTCGAAAAGTTAAAAAAAATCAATTTGACTGGGCTGCTTAACGTGTGGCGCGCGTCATGGCTTCTCTAAGGCTTATTGGGCTGGTCTGAGGTTAAGGCTTAACCTAAAACCGACTCTTAGTAAACCAACTCTACAAATAATAATAATAACAACAACAATAATAATAATAATAATAATAATAATAAGATAGGGTTTGCCCATATTTTCACTAGGATAGGGTTTGCTATAGCTAGAGGAGTGGGTGCCCAGATTGTATCTCGGTTGCCCACTAATTTCTTGTAGGTTGTATGATTTTTGTCCGTTTTATTATAATAATAATAATAATAATAATAATAATAATAATAAGATTAACGATCCTCAATGTGAGTTGTTGCTACTACGTGCTTGTACTGGAATTTCAAAACTTTACTTTGCTATGCGCACATGTCCTCCACGTGTCTTTGAGTTTGAGGCGACCCAACTTTCTCTTGACACGACTCTCCGTTCTACCTTGGAGCGTATTGTTACTTCTTCCGAGCCAGGGTTTGGTGACTGGCAATGGAGGCTTGCCACCTTACCCTTCGCATTTGGGGGGCTTGGTGTCTACTCTGCAGGTGATGTTCTGCATTATGCCTTTCTTGCATCACGATTGCAATCTGTTGGTTTGCAAACAAAGCTTCTTAGACATACTGGTGTTGTAGCATCTGGCCCGACCTTTGATGATGCTTTGAGTGTGTTTAATAGAACTATGGAGACTGACCTTTTGAGTAATCCAAGTAGATCGCTGCCCCCAAACTCATGAAGAAACTGGGCAGATATATATTTCACATGGATTACTAAAACTGCAGAATCCACATTCTCTTTATCTCCACGACATATGGCTTTATGGAAGTCTCAACAGGGAGAATGGACTTATGATTGTCTAAGGACGGTCCCGATTTCAGGTTTGGGTCAGACTATGAATGGCAAAACTTATCGATGTGTGCTATGCTATCGGTTGGGTGTTCCCTTGTTTTCTACTTCGAGGCCGTTCTCTGCTTGCTCTAGGGTTTTTGTGGAGATTTTTATGGTGACCATGTTGTGTCATGTACGGGCATTGTTGGTATTAAACATTGACATAATGTTGTTCGTGACACCTTAGTCGATGTCTGTTATCGGTTTGGGATTTCAGCTGGTAAGGAAGTTGATATTGGGTTGTGTGGGGAGAACGACAAACCCCTCCGTCCTGCGGATATGTTACTTTACTCTTGGGATGAGGGGCTTGATGTGTGTGTTGATCTAACTCGGTCATCGCCCTTGACACAATCTGGGATGTCTGATTTCGTGCCTGGCCGAGTGGTGAGTGATGTAGCACAACGCAAACGTGTCAAATATAAGGCCAAATGTGCGACTATTGGATATGGTTTCGTACCTTTCTCCTTCTCTTATTTAGGAGAATTAGAGAAGGATGTTGTTACTTTGCTGAAGCGGATACAGAGGTTCTCCATGGTTCAAGATATTGGGGCACGGGCTGCTGCCCACATCTTCACTAGGATCAGTTTTTCTATTGCTAAAGGAGTAGGGGCCCAGATAGTATCTCGGCTTCCCACTAACGTTTTGTAAATTTTTGAACTTGTTTATTATAATAATAATAATAATAATAATAAAATAATAATAATAATAATAATAATAAGAAGTTGTATCTCATTGCTCCTATTCTATAATATTTTCTTTTTGAAGGGTTTTGCAATAATTTTAAATTTTCTAATTTGCATAAAGTTTCTCTAATAGGAATTTGTAATTAGCCAACACTGTTCATGTATTATTCAAGCTCGGCTCGGTTAAAATCCGATCAAAGCCCAGTTCATGAATTTGTAATGATTGATTATCGTGGTTTGATTCTTGTTAGTTCGAAGTTGCTTATGGGATTTTGTACCGTTACTATGGGTGATTATTTGGGCCTAATTCTCGTAACTACTTTAAAAAGCAAGCTTGATTTACAAATTAAATAGGATCAAACTATCCTTTAGCCTTCTTCCCTTACTTCATACCTTTTTCCAGAAGCATGCATTAGTTTTTGGTGTTTGATATTAAACGTTAACACAAGATTATTTTTTTTGTAGGAACTAACACAATCAAAAGCCTAATAAGTCTTTTTCCCTTTAGGATTAAAGTGTAGATACAACACTTACCTCCTCAGGGATGGCAATGGGTCGGATCCGGATAGGGTCCTACAAGACCCGATCCAGATCCGTTTTTCAAACAAGGACCCGGACTCTACCCGAATCCATTGGGTAATAAAAATGAGGACCCGGATCCAGATCCGGGTACAAAATGGATCTTCACTTATTTGCTTCAAACAAGCCTAATTTTCATAATAATTAAAGATTTCAATAACGAAAACAATGTCATTTCGCATCTACAATTGTTGACGTTCAAAATTTTAAGTTTAATACAACAAAAATCCAATCATTACATTAAAAGATAAAGATAAATAAACAATAAATTTTAACAACATTATAAAATATTACAACATAAAGTTAAATTTGTTTATGTTAAAAATAACTTTTAAAAAAATGGGTAAACAGATCCGGATCCGGGTAATACTTGAAGACCCTGCCCAGATCCGTTTTTTGAAGCTAGGACTCGGATCCTACCCGGATTTGACGGGTCCTAATTTTGAGGACCCAGATCCGCTCAAAACGGGTACGGATCCTCGGGTCCATTACCCATTGCCATCCCTATACCTCCTTATATATGACACTAAATATTCCGCTTATAAAGGAGGAGTGGATGAGATTTGAACTCGTGACCTCTTGGTTGAACTAGCCTAGATACCATTTCAAGGAACCAAGTCAACCAAAAACCTAATTTAATAGTTAAAAGTCCGAGATTGTTTTACACTCTATCACGTTTTCCCAAAAAAATAAGAGTAAAACAACTATTCTCAAGATCTGCCTGATCAGATATACGTTTTTCTCCTAATATAAAGAGTACTAGTATTAAGTGCATGCGATGCGTGCGAAAGCATATAAAATAGAAAGTAGAAAGGAAAATTCGATAATTTGTTAAAGATGTGTTTTTCAAAATGAAAAAAGTTAGTTGCATAGAAAGATTTGTTCCATTTAATTATGAGTTAATAAAAAAGGAATAATATTGATTTTTGGTGTCCCCCACATCTTCCCTTATATAATAGAGATAATAGCACAATCATTTTATATAAAACATTATCTTCAAAAATAAACAAAAAGAATTATCGCTCTAAAAATGTAGAAATAGGTAAGATAAACATTAAAATGACGATAAAATTAGACATGTCAAATAGCTCGTACGTGTCTTGTTGACTTCGTGTTCATGTTAAAAATACACGTGTTGAAAATCATTGACATTGACCTCACCCACATTACTAAATGTGTTAGAGACCCTTAACACTAACTTGAGTCGTTGAATTAAACGGTTGGCCGTGTCAACCCTTATTACCTCGATAAGCCATACAATTTAAAATGGTATGTTGACAAATCAATTTTTCGTGTCTTATTTTGTTTTATAGTTGTATAAATTCATCTTTGGCTAGCCACTAGCATTTCTCCGTATTGAAATTTGAAGAATGGATATCATACTATAATTATATATATATTAATTAAACGGATAAAACCGTGTCAGTTTCGTCTTGAAAATCTCAACACTAACCCGACCTATTTATTAAATGGTTAAACTAGTGTTGACTCATTTAAGTAAATGTGACATGAACCTGCGTATACTGCGGTTTTAGGTGGACAATTCTTGCATATTAGATGTTGTGCACACATACTTACTTGTTTGTCCAAGAGGGGCTACAAGACTTGAAACATGTGTTACGACCCAGTAGGTCGGTAGTTAGGTGGATGAGAAGTAGGCCTGGTTAACAAATCAGGTCGGGTCGAGTTCAGGTGCGGGTTCACAACAAACAGGTTTTGGACCCCTTGACCTGAACCTGATCTGTCTCTAATCAGGTCAACCTGAATCTGATCTGTCTAACCTTTTTTTTTAAAAACAATTGCAAATTATCAAAATGGATCAGGTTAACCCATTTGACCTGATTATTTCCCCATTTATATCAATTCAACCAACCCATTAAACCTGTTTTCACAATATTAGCTTAAACATAGATATATAAAGACCACCAAAAAAATATACTCCTGCAATTGCAGTTCTGCAATGTTCACTAATGCTGCTGGCTGCTGCAAAATCAGCTTATCTTAACAATCTTTTTTCCAAGTTTTCAAGCTAGTGATGTTGTGATGTTTCTTCCCCAAGGAAGAATCTAAAAATAGTCCAGCCACAATGGCCATAATACAAAGCATAAAATGTAGTTTACAAACCAAACAAAGTCTCAATAAATCAAAATGCTATGAGTAATAAACTAAATAAATCATTATTCAAAGAACTCAATCAGCAATTAGCAGCACAAAGTAACACCATCAGTTGTCAAACATGGTAGAAGACCCTTGAGGACTCTCGCCTTCAAGACTAGAACTTGGAGATGGACTCGGGAATGGGGAGGGAGTGTCTTCTACATCTTGGACATTCAATTTCATCATGTGGGCACATAAATCCTCCAACTGAGATTCAATTTTAACTACAAAACACAAACAGATTATACAATTAATAACTATGAAAAATGAATATAAAATTACAATTTAAATTCAATGCTTGAAAACATTACCTTCTCCAAAGGCCCAATCTCTAAGACAAATGATGGCTTCAACAGTTGTTGGATTTAGTGAACTTCTAAAGCAATCAAGCACCCTACCCCCAGTACTAAAAGCCAATTCAGATGCCACATTAGAAATTGGAATGGCTAGAATATCCTTGGCCATTCGAGCAACTATAGGGTAACGAGCCTCATTGGTTCTCCAATAGTTTAGAATTTCCAACTTGCTAGTGCGAGGCATCAATGGCTCCTCAAGATACATCTCCAAATCAGATTTCACAGCCCCATCATGCTCCTCATGGGAGAAACATTCGAAATCCTTGTAAAATATACAACAAATTAAACAAAAAGTCAAATTATAAAGATAATAAATAAAATAGAGGTCTTAGACTAGAGACTAATAAAAAAAAGATAGTAAAATACTGTCATTAAGTCATCACAAGTGGCAGCCCCCTAACCTCCATCGTGTTAAGTAGAACCACTAGGGGATTGACTAGGTGAAATAGGAGATAACACATAAACATCATACAAATGAAGCAGCTTTTCTATAACCTTAGAAAACTCATGATGATACTCAACACTAAACCAATAAATCTTGGTAAACCCCCATTTTACACCTTGAAATTTAAAACAGGGATCTAAAATTAGAGCAACAGCCAAAATTGTACTAAAGTGAGATTAATATTTTCCAAATTTCTCGAACATCTTAGAAGCCATGGTTTTCATAAACGTATCACTACTCTCCATTTCATCTTTCAACAATAGCCTAACCCTCAAAACATTAGGAAAATAGAGATTGAAAATAGGATATTTAGTTCCAGAAAAAGCAAGAGTCACCTCATAAAAGACCTTCAAGAATTTATGAATTTTTTCTACTCTCGCCACTCTTCACTAGATGGACAATGCACATAATTAGCGTCGGTTTTTTAAAAGTGAATTAACGCTCTTTTATAGTACAAGGCACTCTCCAACATCAAGATGTATAATTCCATCTAGTAGGAACATCTTGTTTTAAGCCTTTCACATTACTAAGTCCAACATGCTCAACACAATTTAAAAACCTTTGTTTTCTAGCTTGTAAGCCCTTACAATATTTAACACTCTCCCTAACCTTAAAGACAACATCACTAATAGCTTTTAGACCATTTTGAACTACCAAGTTCAAGATATGAGCACAACATCTCACATGAAAAAAATCACCTTCACCGAGTAATTCAAGCTCCCCCTTAAGATTTTCAGCAAGAAAATCATTGGCAGATGCATTATCCAATGTGATAGAAAAAATTTTCTTTTGAATCCCCCAATATTTCAACATACTAAAAACATGATCACACAAATGAACACCCGCATGTGGAGGAGGCATGAAAGAAAAATTCAGAATACACTTTTGCAAACACCAATGCTTGTCAATAAAATGGGCAGTCAAAGTGATATATCCATCAGTGGTTATAGATGTCCAACAATCTAATGTGAGTGAAATCCTACCAGAAACTAAGCTAAAATATTTTCTTAGTTTCTCTTTTTCCCTCTTAAACATTTTCATCACATAAGACTTAAGTGTATATCTTGAAACCATTTTCAAATTAGGTTTTAGATAGTTAAAACACCTCCTAAATTGAAAGGGAAGATCATGCTTCACAATTGCAAGAGCTAATAATTCACGAAATACATCAGCATCAAAAACAGGCAGCCTACTCTCCAAATTAGAAGAACATTTTTCTAATATCATTTGCCTAACATCCCTAAATTTTCTCATGTTGCAATTTTTAACATGGCAAATTAAGTTCCCAGTTCCATATTTTACTGTCAGCATTGTACAACTTCCCACACTTTTTACATTTGCATATAATGTTTCCATTTTCATTAGGTTCATCAACAAAATCAAAGTGCACCCACACACCAGAAGTTAGCCTACGTTGCCTTTTAAAAGTCTTACCAGAAACGAGAATGGATTTGTGAATTGGTTTAACCTTTGGTGCTGTTTTTTAACGCCTTTAGCCGGTTTCTTTTGTACCTCTTCCACTTCCCCAGCAGAATCCACTTGAATTGGCTCAAGAGACATGTCATATGACATATTCCAACTACAAAATCAACAAAATGAATACATTAATGTAGTGATTACTCAAACAAGTAGGCTGATGTGAAACTTAAAACATAAGAGTTGAATTTGAAGAAAGAAATTTGTCTTGATACGCCTACCTATCGTTGGGGTTCCATCTTAAAATTGTTGACCGATGCTCTTAAAGTACCGAGAACCTTATACCCAACTTTAGAATGAACATGTCAGAGATCCTTTCAGTTTGTTAACTCCCTACCATTGACATTGCCGGTCTTGTAATATGTGATGTTCTTGAGGCTTTTAATTATGCTACTAATGTATATTCATATGTTTATTAGCCAAACATTCATTCAGTTATTTTAGAATGCATCAAAGTCGTCAATGCCATTAGTTCAAAAGTTGATGAAGAGGATGTCAAGACTGTGCTAGATAGCATGAATGTTAAGTGGTTTAAGTACTTTAGTGAGTTCCCTGCGGTGTCGCTGTTATATTTTCTTCGATTGTGATAGTTGACGGCCTTGAGTGATTGTTGAACTTTTATTACTAAGTTGTCCAAATATGAGTGAGGTTGTAACCAATTATATTGATGATTGCAAAGGTCTTTTGATAAATCTCCATTATTATCATGTCTATCATACCGTTTTCACTACATCTCATCATCATCAGATATGTATGTTCCCTCTAGTTCTAGTAGTTTTGATACTTAATTCAGTGCCATTTTGCATAACCTCGTTACTATTAACGGACGTACAGATGTAGAGGATTATGTGAGATGTCAATTTGAATTGTCTCACAATTTTAAGATTCTCTCATGGTGGAAAGCTAAGAGTGAGATTTTCCCTATTTAGGCTAAAATTGTAAGGGATATCCTTGCAATTTTGGCTTCCACTGTTGCCTCTGAGTCTGCTTTTAGTGCATGTAGGAGAATGCTTGACGAAACAAGATCAAATATGGCGCCAAAAACCATTCAAGTATGTCTTTGTAAGAAGGACTGAAACCAAGCGGAACTAAGCATGTAAGTCTTAAAGGTTAATGATGACGACCTTTTCATGCTTATGGAAACCTCTTATTTAGGGTTAGAAAATGTGGAGCGGAGGGGCAAAGGCATTGCTTATGAAGATGAATCATATAGTAATATTTAGTTGTAAGTCCAAGCCCCGCCTTTCAACAAACGGGGGAATTTCATACAATTTTTTTGATTGTTTAATAATATTACTTTATTTGATCACGTTGATATGAATTAAGCTTTCTCATTAATTTTATTTCATGTATTGGTAAAGACATGGGTGAATAAGATGAATACTCTATCTTATTTACAATTGGCTCGATAACAACTAGAAAAGGTACAAAAGAACTATGTGGGCTTTGATTCATCTAGGATACGTAGGCATGATTGCAAAATTATATTTGTAATTTTCAAATGTAAGTCTAAGCCCTCCCCCCAACACACGAGGGATCTCATCCAACTTTTTAGATTATTTATTGATATTAATTATAATTTAATGATTATTGGTAAACAACTTTATCGTTGTCTAATTTCAATGTGAAATTGTTTATTTGATTTAGAAATTCTTCTTTATTTAAATTAGAAATTTTATCATTATGAAATTTTAATCGACTCTTGTTTATTTGATTCATAAATTCTTAGTTATCCCTTTTTTAATTTGAATCTTAATTAAAGTGCATTTCCTATAACATATACTCCCTCCATTCCCTAATGGTGTTTTTATTTCCCGAATTAGTGTTCCTTTAAGTTGTTCCCATTTGGAATCTTTCTAAATTTAACTTACATAAAGTCAACATATTTTCTTATAAACTCTCAATCTTATTGGTTGTTTTGCATAGTAATATGTGTTGTCCTTACATTAAATGTTTCTTTTACATTTATTATGATTTGGTAAGATAAAATATTCAATAATTAACCCAAAAACATGCAATCTTTAAATAATATTATACTAAGATTCAATTTTCTTAATTCTCTCCCCGATTCCAAATGGGAACAACATTTGGGAACGGAGGGAGTACCATATTTATTTTTACAAAAAAAAAAAAAAAACTTAAAAAAACCTAACCCTAAATCGACACTGAACCTAACCCAGAACATAACCCTGAATCTTACATAAAGCAGCCTGGAAGAAGACCTAAATCGTTTTCGAACCGTTCTGAACTGGTCTAGGTTCACAAAAACCTAGCCTTGAACCGGCCCGGGGTGATATTAGGGCTGGTTTGGGGCCATGTTTTTGTGGACCGACCCGGTTCAGAACCAGGCCTAAATCGGCACAACTCAGCCTGTGGCCACCTCTTTTGCTGGCATTTACTTATGATGCATAGGAATATACTTGTGTTTTTCGAATAAAACATTGTGTGAGTAAAATGCACAAAATAATGGCCAAAATTTTCAAATTGAAGTCGTATTAAACATTTACACGTACGTATGCGAATTATAAAAGTCAATGCCATTTTAGTCGAATACTTGACCTTATATTTACATTTTTTGTTGTTTTAAGCGCGCCAAATCAAATGTTTATCCTGTTTAAAACTAACTATGGCAACGAATTAAAGGGAGGAGGAGGAGGAGGAGAGAAAGAGCGGGGGAGAAAGAAATGGAGGAGAGAAAAAGGGTTGGTGTATTTGAGGGTTTTACTTTCAGTCCTTGTTTAGTTCAATCAACGGAAACGGAATGGTAACAGATAAGCGATGGAAAGGATTTGATAGTTGTTATTGTTACTTCTTGTTTGGTTCAAGTGTGGAATGGAATATTTGATTTCAACATACAAGATTGGGTTTTATTCTTTTTGGTGATATCAATAAATTGTTTAGCTTAGTTAACTTCAATTCAATAGAGGAAAATAAAGGTACCACAAATATAATCGAATTGCAATTGCAAAATATTCACAAACAAGAAACCTACATAACAATTAAGTTGAAAGCAATTAAGAGATTTCGAAAAAAGAAGCAATCTATAGATAAAAAACTTACACATAAAATCAATGACCTAAGAATAGTTGCATATCCAAGAACATTTAAATCCAATCTCTCCTTGAAACTTTGTAGATCAAATAGCAGTAAGAAGGAAGGAAAATGCAAGAGAGATGAGAGCGATGAGAAGAGAGTTGTGTTCCATTTTCATTAAGGTTAGAGGAGGAGTGTGACTATGTGTCAACCTAGGTAATTGAGCTGTAACAAAATAACGAATTGTGTTAAGAAAAGAAACAGATTGAATTTTCCTTATGGCCCAACCAAACAACCCAAAATGGAATCAGTTATTTCATTTCGAATCTGGGCTTTAATTTTGCCCAACCAAACACGGGCTCACTGTATTTAGTAGGGGTTCTACTTTCAATGTATTTGGGTGTTTTACTTTGTTTTTTGCCAAATTAGTGTGTTAGTGTGACAACTCCCAAACAATACATTTTCTTCTACTAATTAACAATTTTAGACTTGATTAATCATTAAACCATGTTCATCCTATTTTATTTTTACAGAAATTAGTTTAAAAAATTACTTAAAAGAATTACTTTTAGGCCAATATGTGGTGAAATGCCACTTTATAGAGTTCCATTTCTATGCAAGAAATTTCAAGTTTATATGGAGAAAGAAAAACAGAGAGAGAGAGAGACCCCAATCAATGGACTATGGTGCAAAGGAAGAAGCCAAAAACCCAAACCCCACGAGCATGGAAAACATGCTTCATCAACTACTTGCCATTAGACATTTCCAAGCAAGAACTCGAAGCTATGTTCTCCCGTTACGACCCCATTGAGAACATATTCATCCCATCGCGAATCAAGCATGACAGCAAGCACCGATACGCATTCGTCCAATTCAAGAACCACAACTCCCTCGCAATTGCAACACAAAGAGAAAATGGGTGAACTCTGGACACATTTAGAATACGAGTCTATCCAGCCAAAAAGAGTTCAATACTTATCTATGACACAAGAAAAACTAAAAAACGACCCCAAAAATAGATACTGGACCACCCTCATACCACCCATTTCAACCCAAAACCACCCAATTCAAAATCCTTCAAAGAGGCGTTGCACAACCAAAACCAATCTCACACAAACCAACAACCCCAAAATGACCATCACATCCCACCACTAGAAATCGAACCACAGCCGGATTGTTGTGGCTCCACAAGATCCATAAGATGAGTTCGAAATTACTTGGGGATGATGTGGAGAACATTAGAGATAATGTCACGGTAAAGAATGTCGAAGGGGAGGAACTCTTAACCATACAAGGGGAAGAATGCACAGAGCATGATGAAATGCTCAAACAAAGCGTTACAACCACATCAATACATTTACTCGACTCTTCACAACTACTTGATCAAATTCTTGCGGAAGGGGTGATTTGCCTAACTATTAAACCATTGGGAGGCATGATGCACCTCATTACGTTTGATAGCGTAGAGGACAAAAAATCCATGGTCAAAAGTAAATGGCTTGAAGAATAGTTCTTTGATTTAAAAGACGTGGACAACCAAACCTCTGCATTATGGAGAAAAGCACACATCAGAATTTACGGAGTTCCCTTATCAGGATGGGATCGGTAAAACTTTTACGACATCGGCAGCGTGTTTAGAAGAGTCCTCACAATTGACTACTCAGATTTTGATAGTGCAAAGTTACTAATATATATTGATTGCCTTTTCTCAATTAACTGTAAGATGGCAAAGGAGATGCAAGGGAGAGTTAGCAAAATTTGTATTACAGAGTACATAATCTCGGAGGATGCTTACAACACACAAAAAATCCCATCACCACACTTGCCGGAAAGCCCCACCTCAGACAAACGCGGGATATCAAAACGTCAAGAAACAATTGATCCGCTGCTTCGTGATCCCCAAGAAATTCCACCCTTCTATCACCTCGAGCCACCCTTCATTAATAATGAGGCAATAATTTCTCCCACACAACTCTCCTCTCCCAATACTGAAGGGTCCAACATCCAACAAACTCCCCTCTCTTACCAAGACCGAATTTTGAATTCCAACACACACACCAAAAACACCTCAGCTTCCCAAACGTTCTCAAACCAAACCAAATCCCTCTCCGCAGCCCAAGCCAAAAACATGGAGCCCTCTTCCCGGCCATTCTCCATCAATATCCACCACATTGCCCATCCAAAACTCGCCTAGCCCACACTTCAACCTCTCCAACAGATTCGGACCTTTAAATAGACCAAGGAATCGAATACGATCTTCCTCTATCTCGTCTAGCCCATTATCTCCTCCTGGGTTTGAAGAATCCATTCCAGTCAACATAAAACATACCCAAATCCGAAAGAGAAAGAAAAAAACTCAACTAAAATGCCTAACCAACTCTTCACTAAATTTTTCCACCCCACCCCCCCCCCAATCACACCATCACCAACCGAAAACACTAAGCGTAGAAGAAACGCTTACACTCGGAAACAAGCTTCGCCTGAAATTTGACGGGCCACAAGGTGTGTTGCGTGATCGTGTTGAGTCCATTCTTGCACGCCAAAATTCCGACTGGGCTGCTGCGAATCAGTAACCTTGTCCCCCCTCACATTCATTCTCCTTCAATGATTATTCTCTCTTGGAACATTAGAGGGCTTGGAGCCCAAATCAAAAGGAGTAACCTCCGAAAATCCATCTACAAACACAAGCCAAATTTTGTGTTCATACAAGAAACGAAAATCGAAACCTTCACTCTCAAAACTATTTGTTCATGCTGGAACGAGCCAAAAGTTTAGTGGATAGCTTCCCTTCAATCGGCAATTCTGGAGGCATCATATCTCTCTGGTTGGATTACTTCTTCCACATTGAATCACATCATTCTCAGCAAAACTAGAGTGTAATTACAGGACTCATCCCTTCAGTGAATCTCAAATGTAACCTTTTCAATGTATAACACGTGCACAATTGAGGAACGAGCCATTGTATGGCAAGACATCATCGAATTTCAACATCTTATTCCTTACCATGTCTCTTGATTGGGGATTTCAATGAAGTACTGGATGCGAGCGAGAGAGGGAGTAATTTGTTATCAACTAACGGATCAAATGCTTTTAAATCTTTTTTGCAAGAACTTCATCTAATTGAGATACCCGCTTCAAATGGAACCTTCACTTGGTTTCGTGGACACTCCAAAAGCAAGCTGGACCGACTATTGATTTCCCATGAATGGCTTAATTTCTTCTGTACACTCAAAGTTACGTTACTCAAGAGGAATGTCTCGGATCACTGCCCTCTTTTAACAACATCACATGAGCGGAATTGGGAACCTAAACCTTTCCGCTTCCTGAATTGCTGGTGGATGACCCGGGCTTTGAAAAACTCATATCAAAATCATGGGCTCAAGCAGCGAACCAGCCTGTGGGAGACAAACTCAAGGCGATAAAAACTCTCTAAAATCCTGGAACCAAAACCACTTCGGCAGAATTGAGCAACACATTGAATCACTTGAAAACAAAATTAACACGATAGACACGACTGCAAATGTCAGAGATTTGAACGAAGAGGTGTGTGAAAGACAACTAGCTCAACTAGACTTGTGGAAATCGCTTAAACGCAAAGAAATGTATTGGGCTCAAAACTCAAGAGCCAAATGGGTGAAAGAGGGAGATAGTATAGAAATATGAGGTTCTTCCACATCTCTGCCACTATTAGAAAGCGCAAAAACAGTATTGAACATCTCATCATTAATGGCATCCCGACAAATGACCCACAAAAGATCCGACAAGAAGCACTTAACTACTTCAAAGGTATATTCCGCGAAGCATCATCACAAAGGCCTACATTTGAAAATCTCAACTTCAAAAAATTATCACATGAACAAACCACCTTGCTCACTTTCGGAATTACTAAAAATGAAATTGATCGTGACGTCATTTCATGCGACTCGAATAAATCATCAGGGCGAAGGTTTCAACTTCGCTCTTGTTAAAAAATCATGGGAAGTCATCAACGAGGACGTATACGCAACCGTCAAGGAATTTCAAACATCAAGCCGACTACCTCGTGGTCGTAATACCGCATTCATAATCCTCATCCCAAAGAGTGAATCTGCCTCTACTCTTCAGGAATTCAGACCAATTAGTATGGTTGGTTGCCTATACAAAATTATTGCAAAGATATTGGCAAGACGGTTACAAGTGGTCATGAACTCGATCATCAGTCCTCATCAATCCTCTTTCATAAAAGGAAGACAAATCGTGGATGGCGCTCTTATTGCAAGGGAAATCATTAATACTTGCAAAAGAGCAAAGACGCAATCAGTTATCATGATTGCTCGATTTTCACAAAGCATTTGATAGTGTGTCTTGGAATTTATTAGATTGGGTTTTTGAGCAAATGAACTTTCCTTTGAAATGAAGGAATTGGATTAGATCATGTGTTATGTCCGCAGCGGCCTGTATTCTACGGATCGCCCACCCCACCCTTCAAACTACAACAAGGATTACGGCAGGGGGATCCCCTCTTCCCCTTTCTATTCGATCTTGTTGTAGAAGGCCTTAATCTCATCATCCAAAAAGCAACTTCAATGTGGAGCGTTATTCCCGTGTGTAAAAATGGTCTCTCCATCACTAGACGATACAATCTTATTTTGCCGACCAGATTTACAACAGCTCGTGAATATCAAGAAAACTTTGATCCTCTTTCACATGGGGTCGGGACTACGAGTTAACTACCATAAATCATCAATAATGGGAATTAATGTTGATGAATCTTGGCTACAAGCGACAATGACAGCAGTATATGATGTAAAGTCGGCCATCTTCCTTTCACTTATCTCGGCCTCTCGGTCGGTGGGAATTGTTCTCCTATTGCCGCTTGGGGCCCCATCATCGATCGAATGAAGAAAAAGCTTGCATCATGGAAACGTAATCTCCTCTCATTAGGAGGTCGTACAACACTCTTGAAAGCGGCATTGTCGAGCTTGCCATTGTATTATATGTCTATCTTCTCGATTCTGATTGGGGTCATTGAAAAAATCACTGTAATCCAACGACAATATATGTGGCATGGTTCTCACGACAAACGACTCCTTGCTCCGATATCTTGCGAATGCATCCAATGTCCCGAATCGCTTGGTGGTTTGAGCGTTGGTAATTTTTTGCACAAGAATTTGGGCCTACTCTTGAAATGGGTCTGGTGCTTACTCAATGAGAATGATACTCTATGGCAGGCTTGGCAGCGTGTCATCAAGGAAAAATATAACTACGGGCCTCAATTCTCTTCGCTAGACCTCAAAGCTATTCAGTCCGGCGGGCCTTGGAAATTTATATGCTCTGCCATTTTCAATAACACACCAATGCGCATGATGCTATCCTCAAGCATTCCGAAAAAGTTGGAAATGGGCTTAACACTCTAATGTGGCATGATCTTTGGATTGGTGGTGCTCCACTAAAACACTCATATCCAAGACTCTTCCTTTTAAGCACCTAACAAAACAACTCAGTGGCATCTCATGGATATTGGGATGGTTTATATTGGCAATGGAGTTTCAATTGGAAACGTGTGTTAAGGCCCCATGACAAAGTGGAATTGGCTCTTCTTATGCAGGAACTACCCAACATCTCCTTATCCCCTATTGACCCGGATTCATTCGTATGGACGCCAAACAAATCGGGTGAGTTCTCGGTCAAATCTCTTACCTTAGAACTTGCAAAACGAGAGCCGTTACTACCGAAAGATGCTATCAAAGGCCTTTGGCGTGGTCTTATGCCACATAGAATTGAGATTTTTTCATAGATGGTGCTCCTTGGAAATTCAACACTAAAGACCGTCTTCTTCGCCATGGCGTTATTTCACAAACCGACTTCAAATGTGTACTTTGTGGTCTTGTTGAAGAGAGTGTCTCCCCCCTCTTCCTTCATTGTACATTCTCATGGAACATTTGGGTTTGGTGGATCAGATTATGGGGAGTACATTGGGTTGTTCCTTCAACCCCCGCGTGAAGCTTTTGAGCAATGGAGTCCACCATCTAATGGGACCTTTTTCAAGAAAATCTGGACAGCAACCTTCTTCATTATATTGTGGTCAATTTGGAAATAAAGGAATGAAAGGTGCTTTTATAACATCATAAGCATGTCGGCCAACATTCATGAGCTTATCCTCCTCCGCCTAAGTTGTTGGATCAAGGGTTGGGGGACCCATTTCCATACAATGCAAACAACATTATCCGCAACCCTCAATGCTAATTGGTGTAGGGGGGACGTTTCAAGGAGCCAAACGACTCCCACCATAAGCCTTGCATCATGGATTCCCCCACTTCCAAACACCGTAAAATGGAATGTCGATGCATCTCTACATCCCACTCTTGCGAAGTCTGCCATTGGTAGCGCCTTGCGGGACCACCAAGGGATTTTCAAGTGCATTTTCTCTAGTACCATTCCTTTTATGGAGATCAATCATGCGGAAACATTAGCCATCCAAAGGGCCTTAAAGTTATCCCTCCATACCGAGTGGTTTAACTCCCCTATCATCATCGAATCGGACTCTCACAATGCGGTCAAGTGGTGCAATGGTCAAGCCAAAGGACCTTGGAATCTCAACTTCATGCTTAATTACATCCGAAACCTCTTGATTAAGAAGCCTAACATCAGTATTGTTCACAAGAGCAGAGACTCGAATGTTGTGGCCGACACGTTAGCAAAACAAGGCATAAGAAGATCTGATGACTTTGTAGCTTGGCTTTAGTTTCATACACCCCATCTTCCCATGGTTTTACAATGTATCTCATAGTTAGACTATATTATACTATGAGTTAGCTAGTTCAAGTAATATCTCCCTTTTGGGCAATATAATGAAATCAACTTATCAAAAAAAATGACGAATTAAAGTTCTTAGTTTAAAGTTGATTTGCAGTGATCAGATTAACTTTTATTGATTGCTAACTATCTATTACTTACTTTTAGTTTTACTGATTTTACCGGATATAACTTTTTCGAAGTTAAAGAGAACAAGGCTAGTTCTGATCTCGACAGCTCGACTGCATGGAAAATGATGCAAGATGAAGAGCTAGAGTAATTCACATATCAATTTCTTTTATTCAAACATAACAGTTCTTCATATAGTACAATTAGATCACACCACCATGTTCTGCAAACAAGCTGGTAACGTAAATAAAAAATAACAGATACTTCCCCAACAGAAGATTATACATTTGACAAGTACACACAGGAACAAACTACTTAAACACACCCAACGTAAAGGATAAATTTCTATTTCACATATTGTACAAAACGATGACTTCAACATCGTTGAGATATTGGTAACCGGCCCAACAACGAGCTAGATATTTGCAGCCGAATCTTCATTCATCTGGATAATTTAGCTGGCTGCAATCGATTCCTTTAACAGAAAAGGCTTGCACAAGCTTGGGGACGAGCTTAGCCAACATAATCTTGAATCCCATGGAATTTCCTTTTTCATGTTCACCTTTGGTCAAGACACCAATTGGTGCCCCGTCCATATAAGCCTTGCAAGCCAATAGAATATTCTGAGAGCGTCTTTCAAAGTGTTCTCCGACCATCTCTTCAAAATGCTGCATAATATTTAAAAAAAACAATCCTATTTTGAGTTTTGCCAATGCGAAGAAAAAAAAAAGAACCTTAAGAATGACTTTAAATAATTTGAATATCTAATAAAATCAGAACTTCAAGAGGATACTAGCAACTTAAAGTGATCACCAATTCATCATAGTTCTTACCTTGGGTGGATTTCGCAGTAGGTATAGCATACATTTGCATGTACCCAGATAAGCATTTTCATTGTAGCTCAAGGAGTTGTTCTCTCCCTCTGCTCTTCCTATCTGTTCATCATACCCTGCCTCATTGAAGTAGGGCTTTTCATTAAGCACAAGGGCCTGGAGTGAGAGAAGAACTTGAAGAATAGTCGAACTTCTCAGATTCCACACTTCAGAACCTGTGCCAGTCCACGTGTTAAGGAGGCTGAGGCACACCTTTCCCGACTCATAAAGGTTTGGATTGAGACGCAAACCACCAGAGTGGTAATGCACTAGCTGTGTCAGATTAAGCACCGCGATACGTATCAGATTTCCTTATATCAAATAAGACTGGTGCAGCAAAATATGAAAAAAGTAGCCTAAAAACACCCTTATTTTCAAAAAAGAATTAATGTTACACAATACATACTACCTTTCTTAGTTCGTTTCACAACATGCAACAATTGAAAGTGGCACATGAACTAAGAAAGAGGAGAGAGAGGAAGTGCAAGTTGTCTTTATTTCCAATGTGATTAAGATTAGATCAATGTTTTTTATTCGATAAAGTAGTGCACATCGGGGAGATGAGGGCCCGGAAAGTGTGGGCAAAAGTGTTATTGACTGATTTCAGGGAGAGGATCCCACATCGATCTTATGGGAGGTCGGTGTGTGATTTATATAGGACAACGAGCTCTCCGCCCCTTGAGCTTGCTTTTGGGAAGTGCACTCTATTGTCCTGTATCAAAAAGTTCTTTTTACATACTTCCTCCGTTTTTTTAAAAATGTGACACTTTCTATTTAGGAAGTTTTCAATTAAATGTGACACTTTCTTTTTTGGTCAATAAACTCTCTCTATCTCTCTCCTCTCACATGGGTCCCCTTATTTTTTTTCTCTCTATCTCTTTCCTTCCCAAAAATTGCCTAGGAGTCCGTGAATTTAAAAGTGTCACATTTAAATAAAAACGGAAGAAGTAATAAAATTTACCAGTAAAAGAAATGTTGCAAGAATTATGAAACATCCAAGAATAGAATATGTTCTATGTATTGTGAAACAAAGGTAGTATATTTTCTTTTACTATGTATCAACTATCAACATTCTCTTGCTTAAAAAAAACCATCCCTTGTTATCACGAAACCATTAAGACGGGCATTCTCATCATTTGGAAAACTTCACACTCCACTTAGACTTATCCCCTCTAGAGGTTTTTTAGTGATAGGTTCTATAGGACTGTCGTCTTCTATGGATACATCTGCATTGTTATCCGAACTTATCCGGTGTAAACTTAGTCTTTTCTATGGTGATAAAAACAGTGCCCTAGTGTTAGTGATGAAATGCTGTCTGTTTGCTAAATTGCTGGTTAGGCGCGTTAAGTTGCATGATGCCACATTTGCACCCTAAATGGGTATTACTTTACTTTGCCAATACAATTGGGTTAGACCTCTTGCCTATATCAATAGACAAGTGTAAACAGCATAGAAAATAGACTTTCGGATATATTAAATTAAAGAAAGAACGAACTGAACACTCACAGGTGGTACATGAGGATAATCAGGTGGGAGCAATATATCAAAAAAGAAAAGGCCGTCATGGTATGGAGTTTCAGGAGCACCAATGATGGCTGCACGAATCAAGTCCATTCTCTCCTCATAAATTCGGACACTGATTGTTTCTGCCTTGGTGAGAAGATCCTTATTAGTTCAAGAGCAGGGAAAGGAGAGAGTGCATATGTTATGCAAAAGAAATCACTAATGACTAAACTGTGCAGAGGTTTTATGACAAGGATAAGGAATAAACTGTTGGCATAGAATAATCAAAATCCCACAAAAAAAGAAGATAATGCTCTTACCTGGAAGGTCTTTCTCTAGAATGCTCCATTCCTGCTGAACCTTCTTCAACCAGCCTTTTCTGATCTGCAAAAATCAATTGGAAAAACATGGTCACATAGGTAAGCAAGTTAACCTTGTCGTTCCAGGTGATAAGTTAACTACTTAAGCTGCAATGACAAGCTAGGCCTTACCTGGGACAATGCTGCCCCCTTTCCATTAGCATCAGCAAAGTGATGATCGGAGCAATCACGAACAATATCAAACTGTTTAAACCGTCCTAATCCCTTAGTTGCAGCAAGAGGCAGTGGTTCTATATCCTCCGGATTCTTGTCAATTTTCTGTTTCAAATCCATGCTCCCATAAGCATCAAAGTCTCTGATTTTCATTGTGTGGATATCTGGGAGCATGTCACAAGATTCAATGACGTCTTCCTCATCAAAATCTCCCATCTTGCTGTCATCAATTGCATGGGAACATGACATGTAATGTGGTAGGGGCCTCGAAATATGTGATCTGAAGAAATTCCCAGCAATACTTGTAAGGAATCCCACAGCAGCTCGAGAAAGGCTGAAGAAAGGGGAACTTCTATGGTCGCTTTGACATTCTACAGCAGCCATATCAGAGCTGTCTGATAAATCCTGAACATAAATAAGCTTTAAATCATCAATGTTGGCTTTGGTGCAAATCACCACTCATTAATGATGATGATTTTGTATTACAACTAATGCCGTAAGAAATACGTAAACAATTTCCTGACAAACATCTATGAATGCAGCTTTGGACACAATGTAAATAGATAACAAGCCCTGCCATAAGCAGGGAATTGTGAAACAACCTGTCACGGTCATTGAAAGGAAACCACTTCACTTCTGTTACCATATAGACTGACAAATCAAAGCAAAATAATAGAGGGTAAATAGCTTGATTCTCGCATATCATAACCTTTTGATTCTCGCATATCATAACCTTACAGAGTTTCTTTCTTATAAGTACAATGAGCGAAAGATCAGTTATAAAGATGCAAATCAAGTCAAGAACTCATCATTTATATGGGGACCATGTAAAATCTATCCGTAGCAGCACAAAGACTGGCCTATAAATATTCTCCATATCGTTTGCAGTTAATATAACAACACACCCCCAAAGGAACAGATACGAATTTGGAATTAGTAGGCAAGAGGGAGTTTCATTGATCAGGGTTATCTTGAGATGCTTGCAGTCATTTTAATCATAGAGGAAGGATGCAAAGTCATGATGACTGCTACCCTGCTAGGTCAAAATTTTAACTGCCATTACTTCATGTTTGCGACTTGGTTGTTCACTTTATTAAGACTTGGCAGTTCACTTGAAGAGAATTCAGTGAACTGGTAAGTGTAGCCAAGTCCATTAACTTAATTTGTTGTATAGCCAGAGCATACCATCCATTTCTGATGGAGCCAAAACTTTCGGCTTGAATTACAAAGAACTAAATTAGTTCAGAAAACTGTCTGTGGTTCTAATGTTCTAATTGATGGGAAAAAAACGAATTGTGTGTCAAGTTTCTCATCAACGGCTCGACGTAACTAGCCTCTATCTTATAATAGGATTAAATTTTCACACAGCAGATCTACAGCATCTACCTATGTGGAAGCCTCTGTAGAGGCACTGGGTTGACGCAATATTGATGTATGAATATAACCGGAACCAGAGAGAAGTAAGAGCGGAGGGGTGAATTCACCTGATGGTTCATAGGTTGTCTCTCATAATCAGCCATCGCATTTCTGAATGCAGTAACATGTTCTTCATGAAGAGTATGAGTCGCAACTGATCCATCTTCCTTTTCCATGCGAAGTATCTGGTAGGGAGCAACCTAAAAACAATACCAATTTAGCAAAGGTTTGTTATTGAACGCAAGTTGATGGCAGAAATTTTACCCTTATATAGTTTTACATATGCAATGTCAAAGAGTTTTTGCAACAATAAGGCTCCGTTTGTTTTGACAGAAAACAATTTTCATGGAAAAGTATTTTCCAAGCAAAATGATTTTCAATGGAAAATATAATTGTAAAACACATTTTCCTTTGTTTGTTTAATGATGGAAAACCTAGGGGAAAAAGGAAATGGAAGTAAAAAGGAGTGGAAGGATGGAAGAAGTGAATAAGGAAAAGTAAGGAGAATGATGGAAAATGTGGCATACCTTGTTTATCAAAGGAAAATGGTTGTCCATTTCAAAAGATAAATTTTCCACCTTGAGAAAATGATTTTCCTCCCCTTAACAAAACAAACAAAGGAAAATGCAAAGATGGTGGAAAATCGTTTTCCGGGAAGATGTTTTCCTCCAAAACAAACAGAGCCTAAGTATCTTTCCTTTTAATCACATAATAGTTCCCTACATGCCTAACCAACAGGAAGAGTTCTGCTTCCAAAGAAATATTAAAAAGCCACCTAATCAATCATGCAACTGACAAACTATTACAAAGATGGTGTATTCTTCGATAATCTATATGACTATATCTAATACATGGTTGTTAGAATCGCGATCCTATTATAGAATCCGATCCAAATATGACCATACGATTCCACACGATTCTACAACTTTCTTTCAACGATCGAGAACTTTACAAATTTACATTAGATTTAATCATACCAACAAAGATACTAATAACATAGAAGTATATTATCAATTATCATTATTATGATGGTTAAACAATTATAATTATTAATTTTGTCCTTTTAAACTAATGATATAAGTTTAATATATGGATTATGCGTGTTTGTAGAATCGCACGATTCTACGATTCGATTGTGAGAGGCCCATCCGATCCAAAGTAGAATCTCGATTCTGACAACCTTGATCTAATAGACTAGTCATGAAAGGGTGTATAAACATTCCTCATTTATTGGTCAGTACTTACTCCACATAAGCAAAATTCATACAGGGAGCGCCCTTGTTTTGTAATTAATTTGACTACAATAAACGTACAAAATCTATATATACACGAAAGATCATTATAAGGATCCCTGTCTATCACATTTCACATAATTGTTTACTCTCTACCAGCAAAAGGCTTCCCTTTCTAATTGGTTGAAGTTCAAACAAATCAGCTTCAAACCCATCACAACTTCTATACCTTTGAATTTATTAAGCAGCAAGCAGTTAATACATAAAAGATCAGGGAATGCATACCTTTGTTGTGACTCCACTAGCCCATTCTACCTCAATGTCTCCATTTTTTAAACCAACAACACGGCCGAGACAAGATAAGAAACATCCCTTGTTGGTTCCGCTCAAATCTGTATCACAGTTCTCACTTCCCATTGTGGTCCTCTCCTCCATGCTCATTTTTTTCAAGTGATCAGCAAAATAGTTCTTATCTGACATGAACACAATGTCGCCTAAGTAAAAGGAGAAATCAGGGTGCTCAACTAATTCATAGGCACTGACAGTCTCCTCCATCATTATCCCCTCATCCGCATCAATAGGAACAATATCCATACTTACCCATTTCACGCTGACAGTCCTCTCATTTGCATCCACACATCTAATGACCCCCCATCTTCGACTTCCCCACGTAACCAGATCATCAGAGCTAGTCTTCTCCAAAACAAATTGTTCTGGGAAAAAGTCATGAGCATTCACAACAGTTATGGGAAATAGAGTGTGTGAATCAAGCCCCATTGAGCAACTACCATCTTGCCACATGACATCTACTTTGATCTTTTTCTTTACAACTGAAAAGATGTCATTAAACTTCGAATTCAAGTCCCTTCCCTGCAATCCAGTTTCTGACGGAAGGATACACCAGTCACCAAGTTGCCAGTTAGCATGTGAGAAGTCTGATAAGACGGTCAAGTTTCTTGGACCTTGCAGACGGGCTGGTGGTGGTAAGGTTGTGCTAATACCAACCATAGCAGAGGAAATCCAGTCAACATATACAAGACCCACTTCAACAGAAGAAACTGTTCCCTCGTGTTGATTCTTTTTGGACCTCCCACATAACCACCCCGTTGATTTTGACCCGGCAGGTTGAACAATTCTAACTCTTTGTCCAGGGTGAAAGGGATAGAGTGAATCATCGAGTAGATTGGGGGAAACTGGCAACAGCTGTTCCTGATCAGTTGCCATGGTTTCACACTTTGTTCCATCATCAAATACAATGCCAACATTGTCAACCACTTTCTCCACTCTTCCGATCCAAGGACCATGAATCACATAATCCCCAACCAAAATGGACCGCATTCTAAACAACTTCTGCGAATTGACATCTTTCATGACTTCACCAAAAACATTTTCCAGATCAACAAACATTTCAAGATTCACTATTTTACCCATTTGTCCAGATGGATTTCCTGTGGAACGCACAATGTCCCCATACGTGAATCCTCTCTCAAATGAAAGGAAATCATCGATTTTTTCAATGCTATCCTCAAGACTGGACAAGATACTCCGAGCGTGTCCGCTATAGATAGAAAAGATGTCATCTTGATCGTCACTGCTGGTCTCACTGAAACTCTCAACATCAGAATCGCCAAACAGTTCCATTGTCATGATCTTTTTTGCTGTAAGTACACCAACATAGAATTAACATACACCGATACGTGATATAGTAACAAGAGATATAAAATGCATAAAAATAACAAAATTCAAAAGACAAGTTTCTTACTCAAACCTTTTAAGGATAACACATAGCTGTATGTAAGCAAGTGCATATTATTGCCAGCACTACAGTTGCATACTCAACAGGACAGATATGACAGAAGATAGAATGGTCTGAAATACCTTGGATTCAATAGGTGTCGATCTGCTTGAGCAAATGTTCAGTTGACAGATACTGCGATAGGATTTGATGGTGGTATAATGTCTGCAAAAGTTGTTGATGATAGTGTGTTGCAGTTGAGTTGCAAATTTTATGGAGAGATCGATAGGTATCTCCAACTGGAGACGGAATGCCAAAGGAGATTTGCCCCTAATGTTACTGGGAGTCAATTTAGGACTCCTAACGCCAAAGGAGATTTGCCCAACAAAATGGACTGAATATTGCCAAAGGAGATTTGCCCAACAAAATGGACTGAATATAGCCAAAGGAGATTTGCCCAATAACTGGACTAAATATTGCCAAAGGAGATTTGCCCAATAACTGGACTGTATATTGCCAAAGAAGATTTGCCCAACAAATGGACTGAATATTGCCAAAGGAGATTTGCCCAAGGAACAGACAATCTTTTTTTTTAGTTGGGTAGAGAGGATAAGAAATTGTTTATGGTTTAGACTACAATCTACCTAACAACAAAGAAAGATCTACAACTGGTTTTTCCACACTACCAAGATAGGAGAAAGATAAAATGTACCAAAAGGAGATTTGCTGAAAAGCCGTAAGGAGTAGTAGCCAACAATTGAAGATCTCTCTTCAATATTACCCAGAAAGAGACAGTCAACTCAATTGTGAGTATTCTTTGTATTCTTGTTTCTTGTATAAGGTCTATGCTGAAAGAGTAGCGCCTCTTTCGAGCACAACTTATATTGCCAAAGGAGATTTGCCCAGGTGAGCTAAATCATGAGTTAGATATATTTCCGTAGCTAATGAACTTAGATATTAATATCCTGATTGAAAACCAGAACGATTGCCAAAGGAGATTTGCCCCCGAAAAGGAGTCAACAACATCTGCAGAAAACTGTGCTATCAGAGATAATCTGCTCAGCCACTTTCCTCGATCGATAACAAGCCTGAAAAAAATGTGCAATTCTTCTGTTCAGACTAACTCACTGATACTTAAGCACTAAACAATTCCACTTGCCGTCAATAGAATAGCCACAGCAGCCAGATCAAAAATTCCATTCTACCTGTCAAAATATTATTCTTAGTTGCTCCCAGAATCTATCAAATGTAGTGGCAACCACGAAAGAAGCATAAAAATATCAAAAGTAGCATAGTTAGTGACAACAATCCAAACCATACTACGCGATGAAATGAAAAGTTCCTTTTTTGCACATTATTATAACCTTTCACTCTTTATAGGCAATTCAAACTAGAAAAGAAAAGTTTAGAACTGTAATTCATACAACCGATTTTCAAGTTACAGAACTCATCAACATGAATATGCTGGGTAAAATCGAAATTACTAAACCAGAAAATGTAACAGGAAATCAGCAAGTGTATAAAAAATTGAGGTCTATGCTTTTTGAGTTACCATTAAAGGCAGATTCACAATTAAAGTATATCAGAACTTAAGTAGGTAAAATCCTGAAATTTTATGATTCGATTCAAAGAGGTAAACAGATTTTCAAAAAAACTATTTTGTTCAATTAACCTGAGGATGAAAGCAAAACATCATACAGTAAACCTCATAATCAGTCAAAATCCTACCAATAACTCAACAAAAAATAGGTCCCATAACCCAAACTAGAAAGACATGACAATTTTATAAACCAAACAATATGTAAAAATCAAGAAAAACACCCCCTTCAAACATTGGAATATGGGTTTAACAGCTTGTTCAATATAAGCGCACTCAATCTATATCACTATATGTGACAATATTTTTATGTATAATTGATAATTCAGAAGAATTATTCGGGACCAGGCTTGTTGGTGTTTATTATTTTCCAACAAGCCCTCACCGACCTCCGTAGAAGATCCTCCCCTCTATCAAATCAAACCCACATGAGAAAGTTAAAAAAAAAAAAAAACATAGAACAAACAAAACCAAATTAACACAACATATGAAAAGAAAAAAAGGAACAATCAAAACATTGAATTCTACAAAGTAGTACAGAAACATACCAGTTTTAACTTAAGTATCATGGGTAGAATTAGATTGATGCTAAAAGTGAAGTTGAAAATCAGCTGATTGAAGGAAAGAAATTGAGATGCTGAAATAGTGGAAATGTCTGAGAAAAATCCATAACTTTTTCCTTACAATCTAGCACTTTCTCTTGAAGATAGATTCCACAGAGCAGCAGTCTCAGCAGTAACAAAGAGAGTTTAAGAAAAGCAAGAAATGAAGAGATAAAGAAGGAAACTTGGGGAAGTTCAGAGAGGGCAGTGATGAGCAGCTCCTCCCCAAATCATACCCATCATTTCATCATTATTCAACATTTCAGGACTTTGTCCAGATTTTCCTTACTTCTTCTTCTTCTCTCTGTTTCTCTATCTAGAATTCTTATATTGTCATAAGGAATAGTGAGTATATGTCTGAGTGTGTTCTAAGTGGAGAAAGTGTTGGTGACAATTTGGTTGGACTCCACCAAACCAAAAAAAAAAAAAAAGGTAAATGATATTAGTTAGGTGGGGTCAAACAAAAAAGGGGGAAAAGTAAAAGGGTGTCACCAAGTTGTACTGTAAAGAAAATTGTCTTCAGAAAATTTTGTCACCAACAGAGTTTCTTTCTCTTTCTCTTTGACCTTGGCGGGAAGCAACGGCAAGGAAGAGAGGAACCCATTGTTGAAGCCAATATACAAGAATCTGCCATCCATTGAAGAAATTGAGCCCCAATTTTTTATCTTCCATTAAAGTGATACTCCCATTGAAGAAAAGGAAGCTGCCATATTCTAAGAAATTGAAGAAATGGACTTGAATCTGCCATTTTGCATTGAAGATAGTGAGGTATGTGTCTTAAAGTTTTGATTTTTTGATACCTAAGCATTTTCGTTCAAGTGTATGGGAATGTGTTTGCATATGTGTATGGAAAATGTGGGGAATTGGATGGAAATTGAATTGTTGTATGGAAGGTGAGGGAAATGGGTAATTGAATTATGATATGGAAATGAATTGTTGTTTGGATAAGAGAAAAATGTTCATAGAGAAATTAACAAAAGAAGACATGTGAAGTAAAACCATCAAACATCTTCAGTGTTATTTGATAAACATATCTACGCCCTTTTTAGTACCAACAGTTATGTGATTTCGTATTAGAAATAAGTTGTTTTGGTATTAGAAATAAGTTGATTTATTGGGGGAAAAATGTTGTTTGTTGAATTATGATATGGAAATGAATTGTTGTTTGGATAAGAGAAAAATGTTCATAGAGAAATTAACAAAAGAAGACATGGGAAGTAAAATCATCAAACATCTTTAGTTTTATTTGATAAACTTATCTACGCCTTTTTTAGTACCAACAGTTATGTGCTTTGGTATTAGAAACAAGTTGATTTGGTATTAGAAATAAGTTGATTTATTGGGGGGAAAATTTTGTTTGTTTTAGGAAAATTTTAGCACCCCTATTGCGTTTAATTTTTATGAAGTAAAATTCTATTAGCATATGTATATATAAATTATTTTGATTGCATAGGTGATGCGTAATGACATTGAAGAAGTTGAATGTCAAGTAGACTTGGGTTATGATTGCGGCGTGACTAATGTTGGGGATGGGGACAGGGTTCTTCCATTGAATGAATTGGATGGACGTTTATTGGAGTCTAATGTCCTAGTCCAGGAAGTATCACCACCTAGCACATGTTGCGGGAGTAATAGTGTAGTTGAAACTCCAAAAGTTGGGATGGTTTTTGCTTGTTGGGAAGATATTGATTCATACTACAAAAAGTATGGGAAGCAAGAAGGCTTTGGTATTGTAAAAGCTTCGGGGAATTACAATAAAAGTGGTGAGCGTAGGAATTACGTATGGAAATGTGAATGTAACGGTAAGAGAATACATAGGAGATGGGAAAATGGCAAAAAAGTTGTTGTTGGTAGTCTCGATTTGATAAAGAGAACAACGAAAACAAAGAAATGTGGATGTGAGGCTATGATATATGCTTATAGGTGTGACAATGGTGAGTGGAAACTAAAGAAAGTAGTGGTTGAGCATAAGAACCACACTCCATCACCTAGTAAGTCTCGCTTCATTAGTATGTATCGTCTGGAAGAGTTAGACATCCATGTCAGACGGAAGCTTTTTGACGAAACTGCCGCGGGTGTTAAGGTTCCCCAAATCTATAATAGTTTGGCTAGGGATAAGGACGGGGTGGACAATATGTCTGTAACAAAGAGAGATTTGCACAATGTCATTGGTACTAAGAAGAGGTTGATTTTGAAGGACGGGGATGCGAAAGCAATGTTGGAGTACTTTAACAAAATGACTGCGGACAACCAAAACTTCTTCCACATTCATAGGCTAGATGACACGGGATATTTAAAAGATGTGATGTGGGTTGATGCGAGGAGTCGGGTTGCGTGGGAAGAATTTGGGGATGTGGTTTGTTTTGATGCGACATATCTCACAAATGAGTACGAGTTACCGTTTGCCAATTTCGTTGGGGTAAACCACCATGGGCAAAGCATCCTCCTCGGGTGTGCATTACTGTCCCATGAAGATACAGAGACCTATCAATGGTTGTTCCGCACATGGCTAGCATGCATGGGAAAAACTCCGAACGCTATACTAACTGATCAAGCAGCCGCAATGCATAAAGCTTTGTCAATTGAAATGCCTGAGGCACGTCATAGGTGGTGCTTGTGGCATATTGTAAATAAATTTCCAATGAAACTAAAGGGTTACGAGGAGAACTATGAGGATATGAAAGATGCATTGAATCATGCCATTTACGATAGTTTGACAGAAAGAGGAGTTTGAGGAGAATTGGCTATCAGCAATTCGAGAGTTCGGAGGAGAAGAGGACAAATGGCTGTCAGGTATTGATTACCCACCTAAATGACATCTAATGTAAACTATCTGCCTGCATCCTGCTTCAAATCTGCCACTAATTACACGGTACTATTATCAGTATACTTAGGTACCAAAATAAGATTACAATGATACCAAAATGGCCCTGTTTTGCTACTTCCTGTGAACTATCTGCCTGCATTCTGCCACTAATGTCAGGGTACCATTATTAGTATAATTAGGTACCAAAATAAGTTCACAATGAAACCAAAATGGCCCTGTTTTGCTACTTCTTGTAAACTATCTGCCTGCATTTTGCTTGCATTCTGCCACTAATGTAAGGGTACCATTATCAGTATAGTTAGGTACCAAACTAAGTTTACAATGATACCAAAATGGCCCTGTTTTGCTATTTGATGGAAACTATAATCTGGTTATTCTGCCACTAAAATGATTGTACCAATTTCAGTTAGTTTAGTACCAAAATAAGTGTACAATGATACCAAAATGACCCTCTCTTGATTATTATGCAAACATTTAATCTGTGATGAAATGTTATCAAAATAATTATGTGTATAACAGATATGTATGCAGAGAAAGAGATGTGGGTGCCCGCATACTTGAAAGATTTTTTTTGGGCCGGCATGAAGACCATGCAACGGGTTAAAAGTATTAATAGTTTTTTTGATGGATACTTAGATAAGCACACCCGACTGTATGAGTTTGGCCCTGCATATATGAGGGCAATGGAGTCCCTGACGAATGACGAGAAAATAGCGGATGCAAATTGTACTCGTTATTTGCGGCAGTTGGCCACAGGATTCCCTGCAGAGAGGGTTTTCCAGAATCTATATACAGATGCGAAATTTAGGGAAGTGCAAAAGGAGTGCACAAAATGTCTTTACGTGAACGGGGTTTCGAGGAAGTCGTATTCAGGAAATATCGTGGAGCATATTTTGGAGGATAGTGTATGGGTATGGTGCAAGCATACAAAGAAGGAAGTGCTAACAAAGCGGTACAGGAATTATAGGGTGTTATTGAACCTTGATACCCACAATGCCTCGTGTGATTGCAAATATTTTGATTCACATGGCATTATATGCCGCCATATCATCAAGGTATTCAACATCCACCACATAACAGAAATTCCGGAGATGTTCATTTTGAGGAGGTGGAGGAAGGACATACAAAGGAAACATACGAGAGTAAAGGTTGCTTACCACGATGGATCGAAGTCAGACGAGGTGAAGAGATATGATCGTATAATGAGTTTGTTCAAACCTGTGTGTTTGAAAGCTTCAGCATATGAAGATTGTGTTGGGGTTATAAATGAGTTGATAGAGCTTATGTCCATTAGATGCGACGAGAAAATTGTAGCTAGAAACAAAGATATACAGAAAGAGGTTCCAACTCCAACTCCGTTGTCTAGCGATAGGCGGGTGGAAGATAGCCCATTAAATTCAAAAATGGCCATATCAGAAATGGGGACATCAACACCTACATCACAGCCTACTACACAAGAAATGGGCATAACAACACCTAAGCCCATATCACCACCTACTGCAGTTTCGGCAACGACCACTCCAAAGGTGCTTCCAAAGGTGCTTGATCCTATAGTTCCAAGAAAGCCAGCTCATAGGCCTCGAGATGGTCGTTTCCTCTCATGTATCGAGAAACCGAAGAAGAAGAAGAAAAAGAGTAATAATAAGAAGATGAAGGATCTTTCAACGGTAGAGTACTATTTTCTCCATGCGCGTTATGTACACAAAATTAAGACCTTTGCTCTTCAATAACACATTCCATTGTTTTTCAGGTGAATACCGAACCTGATGATGTTCACGGTGTTCCATATTCACACATCTCATTCAATGTCCTTCCACAGCAGCATAACGAGGTTGTTTCGATACGTGAGGTAATAAAATTTGAAATTCATAATTTAAGAAATGGTGCAAAATTGTTTTGGTGAAACTGAAATTTGATACAATGTCTTTGAAATTTAAGATATAGTGGAATATTGATATGGGTGCTAATATATTTTGCTGAGAGTGAAATTTCATAAAATGTCTTACAAATTTAAGATATGGTGCAATATTGATAGGGTGCAAAAATGTTGTGGTCAAAGTGAAATTTGATAAAATGTCTTAGAAATTTACGATAAGGTGCAATATTGATATGGTGTAAAATTACCTTATCTTTTGGCTTTTGAAATGGTGTTTACCTATGTTTTGATATGGTGCAATATTGATATGGTGTAAAATTACCTTGTATTTTGGCTTTTGAAATGGTGTTTACCTATGATTTGGTACTAAAAATACTATGCTTTGGTACTGAAATATAATGGCTATTGAATTCCCAAAGAAGTCAGGGGTTCCACCGGTTAAAAAGGCAACGGCTAAAAAGACCACTACGAAGAAGACAAAGACAACTACGAAAGATTCCGTAGCTAAAAAGGCAACGGCTAAGAAGCCATATACGAATCCTGAAGTTCTTGTTCCTAACTATGAGGTGAAAAATAAATGTTCTTTCTAATTTCCATAATTTTACTTATCAAATGTGCATAAGTGGACAATATTATTTTTCCATCATTTTAGGTTTGTAGCAGTAAATCAGTGGGCGGCATTCAACTCATTCCAGGAGAAGGAGAGGATTGTATCGGTTATTTTACTCGACTTCTTAGTGACCCACCGATTTCATCAGAAGAAGACTTATTGACTTTAAAGTTAGGATGATACATATATAATTTTGTTATCATGATTAATTAAAATGTAAATTGATACAATTTGGCATTACAAATTCTGTTCGTTATTATTTGTGTTTATGATAGAGGTTATGGAGGTGGGCAATACTGGTTTTGGTACTAGTTCATTTTGGTAATCGCATTCAATGGTTTTGGAGGTGGGCAATACTGGTTTTGGTACTAGTTCATTTTGGTAATCGCATTCAATGGTTTTGGTACAGGGCAATACTGGTTTTGGTACTAGTTCACTTTCGTAATCGCATTCAATGGTTTTGGTACAGGGCAATACTGGTTTTGGTACTAGTTCACTTTCGTAATCGCATTAATGGTTTTGGTACAAAATATGTTTTGGTATAAAAACTTTGTACTATTATTCTTTCAGTATTCTTTGGTAGTATTACAAACTATTAAGCTTGTGACTTTTTTGCATGTGACAAAAAAAAATCAAATAATTGTCATCACTATTGTGCTTGTGACTTTTGTGATATAAGGAAGCTTAAGGTATTATCACCACCTTACTCCATATTCAACGCATTACACATGGCACCCATGGCACATATTGAATTTACTGTAAAACCGACTGGAAACACAGAAGAGGGAATAACATACAACATCGGTTGCAACGACAAATTTCAAGAAAGCTTTGCAAATTATGAACTCCGTCGAGCCATTCCTGGGACAACAATATTATTCTTTCACAATGGAATTGTTGTTTACCCAAAATCAACTCCAACGGAGATGAGTATCCCAAATGGAGCCATCATACAACCGATATACCACGTAAGTTGTTATCTTGATACATTATTTTAATATTGTTATATGCTTCCCTGCTATATGTAACACATTTTTTCCCATGTTAGGATGAATTAACCATTTTAGGAGCTCCACAAACGATCCAAACTACGTTTCGAATTGTTGAATGCACTACCTATCCCTATGGAGAGTCGTATACATATCCTATGACGACTTCGATCAAATCTCTTTATGAAATGTGGGCGGATGAAGAGATGATATCTGAGTCTGATATTGAACTATGGTATGAAGAAAAGTTGCTTGATCGAAACAAAACTATTGGGGATTCAGGTATTGTTGACGGGGGGATAATTTATGTTCATTATCCCCCAAGAAACACTTAGATATGATTCTTGGTATTAATATTTATTATTAGTATTAATTATTAAAGTTGCATTAATTGTTGTAAACGTATTGTCCCAACAAATATTATTCTCACAATATTGTAATCTTAATCAATCAATATTATTTGGAATTGTACTAGTTATAATTTACATGAAGTAAGTTATCCTTACTCTATTTACTTTATTAAACAATTGCTCAATATAATAAGAAATATTACAATAAATTGAGATAAACCATACACTTAAACAATTAAAACCATTAATAATGTTTTCAATCATGAGATAGTATTGCCATACCAAAGGATGGTCGCCGAAAAACAAGTTGTGGTATCAAACCCTGTCTTTCATCATACCAAAGTATGGTACTCTGGGTAGCAAAACAAATCATATCAGCTAGGATTTGACCTTAAACAACCAAATACAACGTTTCGGTGTTACGGCAACTAATTGGTACCATTAATGGCTAAACCTCCCCCTACAATAACAACCACATTCAAATAGGGCTAATAAGAGGTATAACAAAGTTGTGGTACCAAACTCTGTCTTTCATCATACCAAAGTATGGTACTATGGGTACCAAAACAAATCAAATCAGCTAGGATTGGACTTTAAACAACCAAATACAAGGTTTCGGTGTTACGGCAACTCATTGGTACCATTAATGGATAAACCTCCCCCTACAATAACAACCACATTCAAATAGGGCTAATAAGAGGTATAACAAAGTTGTGGTACCAAACTCTGTCTTTCATCATACCAAAGTATGGTACTCTGGGTACCAAAACAAATCAAATCAGCTAGGATTGGACCTTAAACAACCAAATATAAGGTTTCGGTGTTACGGCAACTCATTGGTACCATTAATGGCTAAACCTCCCCCTACAATAACAACCACATTCAAATAGGGCTAATAAGAGGTATAACAAAGTTGTGGTACCAAACTCTGTCTTTCATCATACCAAAGTATGGTACTCTGGGTACCAAAACAAATCAAATCAGCTAGGATTGGACCTTAAACAACCAAATACAAGGTTTCGGTATTACGGCAACTCATTGGTACCATTAATGGTTAAACCTCCCCTTACAATAACAACCACATTCAAATAGGGCTAATAAGAGGCATAACAAAGTTGTGGTACCAAACCCTGTCTTTCATCATACCAAAGTATGGTACTCTGGGTACCAAAACAAATCAAATCAGCTAGGATTGGACCTTAAACAACCAAATACAAGGTTTCGGTGTTACGGCAACTCATTGGTACCATTAATGGCTAAACCTCCCCCTACAATAAAAACCACATTCAAATAGGGCTAATAAGAGGTATAACAAAGTTGTGGTACCAAACTCTGTCTTTCATCATACCAAAGTATGGTACTCTGGGTACCAAAACAAATCAAATCAGCTAGGATTGGACCTTAAATTGCTTACAATAGTTAAATTCAAATATTACAACCAGATTGAAACAGTTTTCAAATACCAAGACATTAGATTCATATTATTACATACGAAAAGAGTAAACTTTCCTAATATCCTTACTACGCCGATAGAATAGTACTTGAAAACACCCCTGAAATCAAAACGTTGTCACCAATTCATTTATGATCACAGGTTGATGCGACGTCGTGCCCGCGGCTGAGAAATAGGCTGAAAACATACAAATATTACTAACATCAACTATAATGGTGACTTATGTATGAACTAGACCAACAACAAGCATAACAGCTTTACATACCGAAACAATTTAACGGGAATACCAACACATGCATTCTTTACTACCAAAACAACTCTGATGTACTACATGAACATGTTTTAATGAAAGTAAGAATTTTCGATACTAAAATACAATGTATGTAACACCAAAGCATGAAACACTTGGTACGAAAACATTTATATGAATACAAATATATTATTTTAAGAAAGATAAGACCGTCGGGTACCAAAACACAGTATATGCAACACCAAAAGCTGAAATGGTTCCACGGAAACATTAACTAAAATGGTATACCAAAAATAACAAGTTTAGGTACCAAAACACAGTATACTAACCTTGAAACAAACATTGAGCAACGCACCATTATCGAGATAGGAATCATTGTGACGGTCGACCACCAACGACATTTCGTTTCTTTCCCACAACAATACTACACCCCCACGAGAACTATCCTCATACCAAAATTCAAAATCATAGGCGCCGGGTAACATGTTAACCAACATATGTAGGTGCGTAAATGTAATCCTTGATTCTGTAATCACAAATATCTTAGGATGAAGCATGTCAAACAACAAGCGGAAGTTGGTTCGGAATGAAGGTCTTTTCATACCCCCTTGCATTCCAAACAACGACCTTTGTTCCAAATGGAATGAGTGACTCTCCAACGGGATATGTGACAACATCCTTGTATAGTTGAACATCATGGTACCTTCTATATCGAAAGAAGCTTTGAAGGTGCGTCACACCCACCGTAATAGTATGGGCAATGTCTGTCACTTCCGCTACATGTAGGCCATCAGAGTATGAAGCCATAAATATATTGGATGGATTGTAAGGAACTGAGTATGTTGGTACATCCCCAGGACGTACAAGAGGTCTAAGGTCAAGTACATGCATGACATTGTTTGGGGCGATGTTCCTTGCACGTTCTTCACTTAGCTTTTGAATTGACCAAGCAATGTATACAATTGCCCCATGTATCCCATCAAGGTCTTCTAATAAGGGTAAATAGGCAGGCACGACATTTCCCTCTTCAGTGACCATTATTGCTTCGTGAAGACCATTTTCCGTGACTTTCCCATGCAATATGGCATCGCGTAAAACATCTATTGAAACCGGAGTGGGATTATGCGTAGAAAAATTCGTTTCCCTAATGTATGTGACATAGTTGATGTTTAATTCAGCGGGTTGAAGTTCATCGAGTGGTTTACAATATATTATGGAAATCGGATGTGGGATTATGTTATTTTGTGCCATACTTGTTTGACTTGAATATTTTTTTCAAAAACACAAAATGGAGGAGGGAAAGTAGCAAAGCTTAACAATGAAGACTTCTTTTGAACAAATATAGTTCATCAAAGTTGAACCTTAACTCGTGAAACATTTTCAACACCTTTGGTATTAAATAAAATTTGCTTTAGTACCTGTTACATCTTATGTTGGTACGTATCTGATAAAATTTATGTATTGGTATTAGTGCTATTATGTTTTGGTACCTAGGACCATCTGTTTTGATACCTTGCATTATTAACTTTTTACTTTACTATGACATTAATTTGGGTAGTTGGTGCATTTACGTTTGTTCATGTACACAAGTTACCACTGGCAGCAAAAAATTTTGACTTAGGAGTTTCTTATAATTTGTTTTAATCAATGCATGACAAGATTGAGTTCTAATGCCTTAAATGTCTTGTTCATTTGTAACTAGAATAGTAGGAGGTTGGTTGCTTTGAATACTTAGGATATTCCTATCAATGTCCAATTACTTATTACTTATGTGAGAATCATGGTTAGTTTGCTTTAAGTTATTACATTTTATTATTATACTTTGTACTTTAAACTTTGTACTTTGTACATGGATAGTTAGTAACATTTACTCCAAGTTAAAGGAGTATTGTCTGACTTAACTATGTGGATTTTAGTAGGGATCAAAACCGTAGTTGGTACTGGTATTCATGCGTTTTGGTAGGCAGTAAAGGTAGTGAATAACGGTCAACTATGCATTTAATCCCCCTAAATATTAGTCCATCTACTAGCATTAAATTATTACATCGTTATATGTAGTTGTAAAACAGCCATAACATTGCATCCTTCCTACCAAATATTTCTTACTACCTCAACACATTTTTCTTCATTATCTATCATGTCATTGTCTACCGCTGAGAGTGGGGTAAACTTTAGCGAGAAAATATCAGAAAATGTTGTCATATTCCGTATGAAAGAAAAGAATGACAAGCTCGGTCAACGAACTATACTTCCTGAGAATGAACGTCTAGATGATGTATTTCATCGTTATGCCAGGTATTGCAACCTCCCATTTTCTCAACTTACATATAAGTTGCGTGGATTTCAAGTATTCACAACGGACACACCCTTATCAATTGGTTTACTAAACAACGACCACATAATCGTGTCAAGGGAGGTAAATATTTCACCGTTCATTTTTATAATTCAAGGTGACATTCTATTTTTTTATTTCTTACATGTGAACTCCTTGTAACAAACATGTCCTACTGAATTTGTTTTTGTTACTTTAACTTTTGCCATATTGAACATGTGAACTCCTTGTACTAATTTATATTTCAAATTATGGAAGGAAAATTTTGTATATGTCCGCATTGGTACCAACCAATAGACGTTTTGGTACTACATATAACTAGTTATGGGAGGAACTAAGTTCTCTTGTCCATTATGCCATACTGACAAATATGACAATAAACCATCACTGTTGGTCATGTGAAATCAATGTGATCAGTGTATTCAGAGTAGTCATTGTACAATTCATGCTATATTATTTATGGAGTATGGAATATGTAGTGGACTGGTACCTAATATAACTATTTATGGTACTCAATGTAACTAGCTATAGTATGAAGGTTTTTTTGAATTTTTACGCATTATTCATTGTGTCAGATTCTCCAATATATATGACTCCACATCAAGAAACTAAGCATTGGTAATCAAAGTTAACAACATGCACCGTATTACCACCATGTGTGCTGCTATAGATGGAGTATTAGGAGGGGGTTTTCAGGTAGGAGAAGTTAGTGAGATATTTGGAGAGAGTGCTACAGGAAAAACTCAACTTTGTTTACAAAAGTTCTAGGGTGCTTGCAACCTCCGAGCAAGGGGGGACTGTACGGCTCAAGTGTGTACATCCAAACTGGATCCCTGCCTTTTCCCGTTATAAGAATCGCTGAAATTGGTAGAGGAATGTCTATGGAAGATGTGGATAACCCACTAGATCCGATACAAGTGAAGAAAGTTGATAAGGATGAGGAAATAATGAAGGTGATTAGACAACTGGAGTTCTTAATTAAGAACTCGTTAGAAACATGTAGGCATGTTCGCGTTGTTGTTATCGATTCAATTGCCGCATTATACCGGCATGAACACGACAACACTAAGGAAGGTTTTGCTCAGAGGACAAAGGCCCTCCAAGATGTTGCAACGAAATTGAGAACATTAGCGAAATTCTACAATGTCGTAGTTGTTGTTGTAAACGAGGTGTCGGATGTTGTTAGCGGGCCATATGGCGAGAGAATATTCTGAACTTACTCATCTGGCCGGGAAGTTAAAGCATCTCTAGGGGAGGCTTGGGGTGCAATGGTGGACAACCGATATTTCTTATCAAAATGCCTAAAAGAGAATGGGGAAATTGTACGCCATTTCATAGTTGTAAAAAGTCATCTTCCAAATGAAGGGCGTTCTTGTACGTACGAAATCAACTCCAACGGTGTTAAGTAGCTAAAATAATCTTGTAGTAAACAATAAAAATCTTGCAAATTAGAATTATGTTTGTACGTTTTGGTAGCAACCTGTTGATGTTTCGGTGATTGTACGTTTTGGTAGCAACCTGTTGATGTTTCGGTGTTTTTACGTTTTGGTAGCAACTTATTGATGTTTAGTTGTTTGTACGTTTTGGTAGCAACCTGTTCATGTTTCGGTGGATCCTACCACATGTCATGGTATCAACTTCTTGAATAGTTTTAGTAGCAAATGGTAGTAGCACCGTCGTATGATTACATCTTGGTACCAAAAAAAATGTGAAGGTATTCGTAATACCTACAATAGGCTAAGGTACAAAAGTACTACAAGTTATAGAAATCCAAAAATATCCCAATCAACCATTGAACGTACTTCTATAATGTTTGCAACTGTTTAAGGGGAAAAGCTAAACAAAAATCTAATATTGCTCCAAAGTTACACTTTTTTGACAATTTCACTTAATTGTCCTTTTGCTGCATTGAACTCCGATAAAACATCATCAAGTATGAGAGTGCTGCGCACACTTGCAATAGGACCCTGTAGATAAAAAATAGAGGATCCAAAATTAGATGATCAAGAAGGCATTTAAGGAAGAAGTGCTAATACGAAGAGTACAAATATGAATTAGGACGTACGAAGCGTATCTTGCCAACAAAGCGATCAGCACACGTCTTGATCGACTGTAATATGATCACGCCACAAGATTTACTGCGTGATATTCAGGTTAATCATTACAATGTTAGATAACATGAATAATTTAGGGATTGCTCTAGTTCTTGAAAATTTGAATCACGTTGAAACTCACTTATCAGGACGGAAATCCACATATTCTACGCTTTTCACAGACCACTCCCATATCTTCCCCTTCACCCATAGAGGGTCGAGCAAATGAAGGAGGTGGTCCAGTGTAACCAACTGTTATAGGAACCCCACATTAAAAGTTATAACATCAAAAATAAAAGTTGACGACATTCAATATACAAAGAAACACGGTCATACCAGCCGATCTATTGTAGAAGCATGTGCCGCCTTAGGATCCCAAAACATGCTGTCAATCAACCATACAACATTGTCCCGAACCGCCACAGCCAAGCAGCACCAATGGTCCTCCTTTAATACTGGCACAAATACCTGCTCATATATAATAAAAAACAAAACGATGAATTGGAAAAAAATTATTTGTGAACTTAATCTAATTCGTAAACACCAGGAATACAAACTTACCAATTTGTGGGACAAGAGTTGAACCGGTTCACAAATTTTGTGGCTATAGCGTCCATAGATGATGAAGGTGAGTTCATTACTAGTTCCTACAATACAAATAAATAGTTATCTTGAACTTGTACAACTGCATTCCAAAAGCAATTGTAATCAATACCAAAGTATGCATTCTTTCCTACTAAAACATGTGTAGACAGTTCTCCATTTTTCAAATAAACAATTATCTTGAACTTGTACTACTGCATACCAAAAGCAATTGTAATCAATACCAAAGTATGCATTATTTGCTACTAAAACATGTGTAGACAGTTCTGTAACAACACTAGTGTAATTACTCCATTTAGCATATTCGTTAGACTACTTTAATTACCCTAAAAATAATAGTTTAATTACTCGAACAAGTACAATGTAATACCAATTTAGTTGTTTCTTTATAATTACTACGAAATGGGAAAAAAATTTGATGAGCATGAATTTACCGCAAATGAGGAGTCAAGCATAATACGCTTGCTCTTTCCCTGAAAGGACACCTCCCACCTTTTGTTGTATAGCCTCGAAGCCGTAGCTACATACTGATTGCCGACACGACCCATCGTTGATGCAACCCCATAGCAATCGGATTGGGTCGCGTACATACCATCGCAATCAAGTACCAACGGTCCATTACTGAAATTAACAAACCCCATTTATATCAATGTAAAGTCAAATAGCTTTATGCATACAACATTAATAATTATCGCGTGATAGCGCACTGGCATGCCATTGCTTCCACTTAACGGTCTACTACGCATGCGTTGTGAATTACATAATGATATAGTCCCAGACACACATGAACTATTAACTTAGAATAATACGGAATAACTCAACGTTTCTAAACCCTCATTTTCAACCAAAGTCAACTTTTGTATTCTTAGATATGGTGTGAATTTATGCATGGATAAGTACCCATCTCTTCAACTTGTACTACTGAATACCAAAATAAATTGTAATCAATACTAAAGTATGTATTCTTTGCTACTAAAACATGTGTAGACAGTTCTCCATTTAGCAATTAATCAATAACAAAATAAAAAACATCAAGCAGTTAAAGTAAACATTACTTACACATTGTAGTCTTTTCCTCTCCTAAAGAATTGTATAAGATCCTTCTCCGCCACTGACAACCGCGATGATATGGTGGTGGTTGAAAAATCATCAGAACATATGATGGAAGAAAGGACAAGGTGCCTTCTTGGTCTGCTCCGCTGCAAACCATCCACATCTACGTTGTCTCCATCACCCTCATAACTATCCATGACAAGCGCGCATGCATCAATCGCGGCTGCCATTTCGGCAAACTGATCTTCGGGCAGAAATGGGGAAGGTGGTTCTGTGGTGGAAGGTGGTTCTGTGGGAGTTGGGCCGTCTTCGGTAGCAGTAGGAGGTTGTGTTGAAGTGGTGGAAGGTGGGTCTGAAGGGGCATAAGTGGTTGTGCTGATGGAAGGTGGGTCGTTGGGGCAAGGTGGTGTAGCTTCATTGTAGGCAGAAGAGTCATGTCGCGTTATGGCGGCAGCGGCAGCAGGAGGGTCGCCATCAGATGTTGTGGTTATAGGCAATGAGGTGGAGGAGAGTGAAGGTGTTGACCCCTTCTTTGGTGTTCCATATGGAACCCTTAACACCGTGACTTTTGAAGCGTCAACAACCTCTTCGGTTGGTACTACACGTGTCACGTCCCCTTCCTTGCTGGGGTCACCTACGGTCCGAGCCACATCCTCCTCCTCCTCTTGTACGTTTAAGTACTCTTGGGCGACAACCAAAACAACCTTGCTCACCTCATCCTCTCTGAAGACCCTCTCCTCATCATGTGGCCCGTCATCATCCTCTCTGAAGACCCTTTCCTCATCATCTTCCTCTAATCAACAACACGAGACGGACCTTCAGAAGACACTTTCTGTCGGGAAAAGTCCCCAACCATACCTGACATCGCCGATTCCACGGCAGTATCAACAAAAATCTTTATCTGAGGCCCAAGAATGCGAGCCACTTGCAAAAACAAAAAAGAAGAAACATATATAAACATTTTACCTATACTACCAAAATCAACCTATTTCAGTACCAACGTATGGCAAAACTATTTTGAGACAAATAATTACCTCAGTCGCAATTTGCGTAATTTGTACAGGGTCTAGAACGACCCCTCCTTCTCTATGCACCACACGGAGTCCTCCTTGAGCGTCATCACGCTCATGTTCACTACCATAAGTGACAGACAGGGACTACAACAAATATAATTTATCTATTAACAATTATTACATTTCCGTTAAACATACTGAACAAGCAATTAACAATAAAACTCACAGAATGTTTCCCGTAATCAAGCGTACTTCTCATGTCATGGGACATCACTGACTTGACCAAGTCATTCGTCCAAACCAAAACTCTAGGAAAACGACCCCCCTCAATAGGGGGCCCGTTCAGTTGATCAAGGTAAAAAATTTGCAAAATGAACATAACACTTTCATATATAATGTATTCGAATTTTTTACATGAGGAGGAAATTTTTTAAGAGTCATATAATTTTTTACAAACATACAAAATTAAATGGACACTCACCACCAAAAAAATCATGCATGCGCCACAACCGACTACATAACCTTTCCTACTAAACTTGTGATGGAACACAATCGCTTTCAACTCTAAATAGTCAAGTACAAACGAGCATCAATCAAACTCCGATGCTCGTTGGGCGGCCGTCAAAGATGCAACCAAAGAATTGTTGATGGCAATGCCACTAGTGTTAGGGCAAAGAACCTGCCCCGTTGCTACAATCAAAAACACACCCTAAACTCCCTCTCCTCCTCCTCTGTGGAACCCGCTTCAAGGGCGCCTAAAATGTCCAAGGCCCTTTGCAACTTAATACCAGAACGAACAACACTGTACCTGGCTGTAATGCGGTGATACTCCGAAAGCATGGGAGCATCTAAGTTGTCGACCCCTCGTGGTACAGCTCTATCACCAAGTGGGATGCCCAACACGTACTCCAAGTCCTTGTTAGTGACCGCAACATCCCTCCCATCTCGGAATCTGATGGTCATCGTAACCGGATCAAACCTCGTCATCAACCAGTAGGAAAAACTTCGAGGCATCTGCGTAATTTTTTTGCCTAAAACCATGAAAGCATATAAATGTAAAATATAACTCAACCACGAGTATAAGTGTTGTCAAATAAATGATGGTTAAACAAAAAGTTAAAATTCTCCGCACAACAGTTCATCATAATACTTGGTAATATAAACTTATATTTAAACTTAGTCATATTATAAACATCTTATATTACAATAATATTACACAATTTTGACAAAAAATTTTCTATTTTTTTATTGGAAAATGAGATTAGCCTTGTTCTACACTTAACCTATAATAAACATCATCAGATTCTTAACCTATTATAAACATCATCAGATTCTTTTAGCTTGTGGTGAAGATAGTCACAGGTTCTTGGTTGATGTATCATTTTTTGTGTGAATGTTTGTTTAAGCAGGGTATATCAACGTAGAAGCTAGCGGTTATCTCTAACTATATCTTTTACATACTTAATCTTCATTCTACGTTATAATTAGTAATACTGAACTCTTGGTTTGATTGCTCAAGTGCTGGTTATGTAGCCTATCTTAGTTATTTCTATCTCTTTTCCCATTTTATTGTTTTTCTGTGTTATCATGCAGGCCATGATCTTTTACGAAGCATATGTAGTGGTGTTTCTTGGTGAAATTAGGGTGACTACTTTCGCATGCAAATACAGTATATATATTTCGGAACATTAGATATGTGATCAAACTATACAGTTAAACTGAAGCACCAAGTACACACTCCAATCTGTCAACTTAATTTAAATCCAAAGTGACCGTCAAAAACCACTAATATGAACTATAAAGTATAAGTAGAAGTAGAAAAGTTAACTACCTATAACCAAAACACATCAAGCAAACCCTAAACATACAAAGTGGCACAACAATCTTATCTAACCTAACTCTAGGAGTCCGCCAAAGCCCATCTCGCGTACAATCTCTTTTCCATGGTCGGACATACCCGATACAACCTTACCGAATGCCTCCAGCCTGCAAATGACATTCGGTTCCTGCACATTACAATACACCATTAGTAATAAATTCATTTTCAACCATTAACCACGTCCAAAAAATCAGTTCATCATATTACCTTTTTTGCTTCATCAAAAAGGTTTCAACCACAACATTCTTCTTCTTGATTTCTTCCCCAATCATGTTTGCCTGCAAACATTTTATACATAACAAGTACTTAATTCTCCATATATCAAACATATCTTGCGTATTGAAAATCTATAAACATATGTATATATTAACTGGGTGTAATAATGAAACCACACACTTCACCTTCTTTTTGTTCGTCTTCTTCACCGGGTCCTGCCGAGGCTGATCCTCCTCCTCATGAGGCTCCTGCCGAGGCTGCTGCTCCTGATCCCCTTCACTTTCGGTATGAGATGGTTGATATTCAGATTCCTCTGAACTAATCTCCTTTTGTTTCTTACAAGCCCTAGAAGATTGCCCTTGGACAATCTTCCTCTTCTTCCCAACGTCCCCAACTTGTACTTTCTTCCCTTTAATTTGTCTCACCATTACACCTACACAAACAAATTTTATTCAATAACAATGTTCAAGTAAATCTCATAGAACAAAGAATAAGAAAAAATACGGGTAGTCAAGTTCATACTAATTCTAATACCAAAAACACTAAATGTTGAAACTGATATTATAATGGATATAACTGATCCGAACTATAGAACATTAGTGATTTTATGGCCTCACCAAGTAGCTCACTTCTAAACACACTAACCAAAATATAGAATAAAGCTACTAAATCTGTATATTACATAGCAGTAACAATTAAGACCTCTAAACATAGTATATATATAAACTCTGTCCTCCTAATTAGCAAGAACTTCCCAAATCAATTCTGGATCAAAAGATGGCATCTGAATATAAAGAACAATCATCAAAACAAAAATCATCTGCCATCATAGGATAGATTGTCATTGAATCAGAAGAGGGTGAAGTTCCATTCCCATTGCTCCACCAAACTTCTTCAGATATAGTTGGTGAAACTATCCCACTGTCATTAACCATTGTTGAACAAAATGATGAAGATGATGAAGAATATGAATCCTTCATAAAACTATCATTCTCATTCAAGTTGCTACCACCACTATGTGTATTATTACTAGTCCCATCACCACTTCCACCATTGTGACCACCACCACTGTCACTAGTATTTGCTTCTTTCTGTTTCTTTTTAGCTATTCTGTTAGCTCTTTCTCTCTTCAAAACAGAACAACAACAGCATCTCTTACAAGCAACCAAACCGCCACCAACCACAACCGAATTCACTGCCAATCACCACCAAATTACAAACCCAAAAATTGCCCCTATTCGCCACCAATTCCCAGCCAAACACCACCAATTCTAATACTTCTTGTTCAATACTCATCAACCAAATACAAAAAAATTAAAGGATTTTGTTCTCATTCTTCAACTAGTTAAATAAATGGAAAAACTAAGCTCAACACTACAACATTAACGTCACACAACTCTTTACCCTATCTAAAGCCCAAAAAATCAATTAGTTAACTAAAGTCAACAATTTAGGGTTCTCAATATAACCAATAAACTACTCTTTCACAATATCACCAAATTTAATTACTATCTCTATGCAAATGTAGAAATTTCGAAAGTTTTATCATTACAATTAGGGTTGGGAGGTGAACGAAAAATAGGCGAAAAACATACAAAAACGAAAATTTTTACCTTTTAGATGACTATCGAGGTTTCTAACAAATCACATCAAGATTTGATGCTTCAACGTGATTCCTTCAACCGCAATTTGCCCAAAAAATTCGATTTTTCAGGGGGGTTTTTTAGCAACAAAGAGCAGAGCAAGAGAGAGAGAGAGACTTCAGTTGGAATGAAGAAGAAATTTTGATGACGTCTGCGCGTTCATAGGCTTTTGGTCTGGCTTTTTAATTTTGGCATGAAATGTCTTCTTTGCCCTTCATTTTACGAAAAATTACATAAATGGCATGTGGTGGAGTCTTTTGGGACTCCACCATATAGACGCCAATAATTCCTCTTCTAAATGGAAGCTAAATAGTACGAGGAATGGGGGGCGTATACTATACTAGTTACTGCACGTCCCCAGAGAATTTCCTACTTCTATACTGAGCAAGACGTTTTCTTTTTCCTCAAGCATATACTGGTTTAATCCCTTGTATAAACAATATTCTATTTTATTGTGAGTTAAGCACTTATTTTTAATTTAATTCAGTTCAGCTTAGTTCAGTTCAGCTTGGTTCAATTCAGTTCAGTTCGGTTCAGCTCAGCTCTGGACAATACTTTTACTCTCACATATTCGACAGGTGGGAGAAAAGATAAAACTAAAACTGATTCTTAATTAAATCAAAATGAATGAAGTACGAGAGAATTTCTTTTTTATTTATATAGATATATAGAATATTTTTCAAATACAAATACTACCTCCGTTTTTATTTAGTTGCAATGTTTCTAAAAACGGAAACTAATGCAAAAATTTTAATGTGGTATTAGGCAAATAGTATATAATTAAGGGAGTGGAGACCATTGTTATGTAATTAAGTATGAAGAACACCATCACCCACCACCTTCACTGCCACCAGAACACCACCTCACCATCACCCACCACCTTCATTGCCACCTTCATCGCCACCAAAACACCAGAACAAAAAATTTATAATTCATCCCCACCACCTAATCGAAAAAACTACTTGTTAAAAAAAGATGAATTCATCAATTATACCTCTCTAATTTTTCCTGTTTCTTCAACTCCCTAATCTTCCTAATCTTTATCATTCACCCTCTCTCATTAATGTTCATCTTCATCACCCAGCATTCTTTGTGAGATTGCTGAGACCCTTGCTCGTCATTGACAACACTACCAACATCACCGCCGACAAACCAACCCATAAAAACCACCTCAGACCACCTAAAACCACAAAACCCAACCCGTAAACCACTTTCCTAACTAGCTTTCGCCGCCTGTTACAACCTGCTGTGTAGCCGCCGCCTATCCTCATCGACCGCCACAAAATCCCCAAATTTTTGCATCACCCCATCCCATAAACAAGCTTCTAATCACCACCACATTCAATTTTTGTCACATGATGTTGCCTCCTATCGAATCTGCTGAACCACCACATCCAGAACCACCACAATTTCGAAAACCCACCTCGAGCTAATTTATGGGTTTTAAGGTTCGAATTTTTGAGATTTCATGGATTTGGGCTTTGATATTTTGGGTTTGGACTTCATTTTCACGAGTTTTTCTTTCAAACTCAGATTTCACCGGGCCGGAAACGGATGTCTCTCAATCTTCAACTCAGATCTAAAAATGTTTTCGACCAAGTGTAGGCTTGGTGATGGTTTTTTCGACCGTTTTCGGCCTTGGTGGTGGTGTTTTCGGCCGTTTCCGGCCTTGGTGGTGGTGTTTTTGGGCCATTATGGCCTTGGTGGTGTTGATGTCGGCAGATCTCAAAATGGAAGAGGTTGAAGATGAAGATGTTGATGGTGAATGGTGACGGTGGTGGTTTTATAGAAGAAGAAGAAGGCGGTGGTTGGTGGTGGCGGCGGTGGTTTTACAGAGGAAGGATGAGAGAAGGGGAGGAGAGGTTGAAGATGAAGATGGCAGAGAAATGAAGGGGGTAGGGGTGGGGTGATGGATAGGTTAATTGTGGTGGGGGTGATTAGGTTGATTGAGTTAAGATTAATTGTTAGTAGTAAGTGATGTTAATTATACTTAGTAAGGGTAAATAGTAATTTCATAGGGTGTTTTTTACTAAATAAGGAAATAAAAAGAAACATTGCAACATTTGGGAAAATTCCGTTTTAGGAAACCATTGCAACTAAAAAAGAACGGAGGTAGTAGTATTTATAAGTAAGTATAGATCACTATTCATTTCAGTTCAGTTTACTTGTTTTATGTGAAATAGAATAGACCCTAAGGGTTTGTTTTGCTCCACCGAAAACATCTAAACTAAATTGAATTGAACGGAAAGAAGTTAACTAAATGGAGTTAAACTGAGCTGAGCTGAACTTAAAGTGAGCTAAACTGAACACGCCCTTAGTGACTATTGAGCTATAAACCTATTCCAAAGGTCTTGAAATTATATGGGATCGCCATGTGCGTTATTCTTATTTTATGTATCCCTAAGTTGTATGGCAACATTAAATTTTACGGAATCGTCAACACTATTAACCTTTTGATTTTAGCTTCATTTCTTTGTCATGTCTGTCCTCTTCTTCCTTGTGTTCTTCATCTTTGTGTCATGATTTTTCATATCTCTATCTTTTTGAATTTCTTTTCTATATCATCTTGTCCCTCATTACTCGTTTTAAATATATAAATCTCTTTCACTCTCTTCAAACAAAACTATAAAAATTATACTTATAAGAATTTAATTATCATTTATTTAGCTTTTATTAGGAAATCTATTATATAGTTAGAATAATATCTTTAGGTTATTGTTGAGTAGTATATATACTCTGTAAATTGTATCAATGAAACTAAGTCATTTACTCCTAGTTATTCACAACTTAACAACTTTGTCTCTCTAAATATGATATTTCTTTTTCACTTTTGTTGTTCGTCAAATTAATAAATTTTTGTCATGTTATACAGATTGATTTCTTGCCCGAATTTCTAATCTGAACTATGAAGTCTACTGTTTTCTTGACTTGTATGCATTATCAATAGGATTGTATCCAATCCCTTCTCTTTTGCTCTTTCTGTATCTATCTCTCCATCTTGTAGAGGTGTTGATTCTTATGAAGAGAGATTTATGGGATTTCAAGGGTTGAGTTTGAGAAGATATATGTCGGCAATGTCTTCTTTAACCGTGTTTGGGGCTCCTTCTCGAAGCTCGTGCATTTATGTTACTCTTCTTTAAGGGTCGGGAAAGTTTAGGAAAAATTGATAGAAAAAGTCCAATATTTTCCCAGTCTTCCACCAATAATACCACCTACCAATAATTATAGAAAAATTCCACCTTTGCATCTCATTTGCTCATACCGGTATGCTTTCACCTACTACTTGTTTTACCGGTAAACCCGCTCCTCTAAATACTTAAACTTTAAAAAAAATAACATAATCCCTCCTTTTCTCCCACCCCAACAACCACCATTGTCCACCTCCTCCCCCACCCAGCGCCCACCCCCTCCCCTCCTCCCCACCGCTCCCTTCTCCCAATCGTGAATCCCCCACCATGAAATTCCCTCCGTCATCCTCTTCTCCCTCCCTTATTCTCGAAACCCTGTCCCCTCATCCCTCCCGTGTTCTCAAACACCACCACACCAATCCACAACCATTGATTTGTTTGATTTGGTGGTTTGGCGGGGTCGATTTGGGGTGGGTGGCTTGATTTGGCTGTGACGGGGTCGATTTTGGGGTTTATAGTTAGTTTTAGGGGTGGTGGTTCATTTTAGGGATGGTGGAGTTGTAGTTAGCGATGGTGAAGTAGTGCTAAGGAAGGGGCTGGAGTGGCTGGCAGGGAGAGGGTGGGGGAGGTTTTCTTTTAAGTTAATTGAATTTTTTAATTATAATTAAGACTTTAATTAAAAATTTAGATTTAAATTATACTTAATTAGCTATTAATTACATAATTAGGATAGTTTACCTATAATTATAAGTCACCAACAGGTTTCGTACCAATATGAGCAGATAAGGTGCAAAGGTGAAATTTTTCCTGAATTATCAATAGGTGGTACCATTAGTGGAATATCGAATAAAGGTCGGATTTTTCCTATTAATTTTTCCCAAAGTTTATTTTTTTTTAATTGCAGGACTTGTTTTGAAGTAGGGTGTTTTGGAGTTTTCATGTGCATGTGAAGCCATATAGATATGTTTTCTCATCTTCATGGAGACTCTCACTTTTTAAAAATATATAATCTCATTTATACATATGAGATTTTCTTATGGTAAGAAGAATAATCCTCTATGATGCGCTCGCAATGGGCCCCCAACTAAAGAGGCCCATTACATGCCATACATAATACACCCCCCAACAATATTGAAATTTTTGCTTCCACCAAGATTTGAACCTTGGTCTCCCATGTGAGAAAAAGAAAGTTATACCATTGGACCTAGGGGTCTTTGGTATGGAGACTCTCACTTGATACAACGATATTTATACTTTTTTGAGAATATTTCCAACCTTCATCCTTTTTCGTTCATCTTTTTTTTCTTTGCTAATCCTTTTTGAAATTTAAACCCTTCAATTTTCTCGGTTTTTCTTTAGAGTTTTAACTTTATCATTGGTTGAGATTTTTAAGTAATCCTTTTTGAAATTTAAACCCTTCAATTTCCTGGGTTTTTTTTAGAGTTTTAACAAAGTGTTAATTTTTATCATTGGTTCATATTTTAAGTTGAATAAACAACAAAAGAAGCCCCTGCTTTGTTCACAACACTTTACATATTTTTTTATTGAGACTTTAGGTTGAATTATTGGTTTGAGTTATAAGGAAATGAACAACATGAACGACATGAGAGAGGGATATAAAGAGCATGAAAAAAAATGAAAATACATAAAACACTTAACACCGTCAACAATTTCGTTAAGTTTAATGATGAAACACCAAGTTCGGGGTTAATGAATAAAGGGTGCAAACTAGAGGATAAAATGCCTAAAGCACAGGATTACCTTGTGCGATTTACAAACTTCATATTAATCATTTATTGTTAATATGTATATGACTTCCAGTTAGATTCGTATAGTTAAATAATTTAAGGTTCATCTTTTATATAACAGTTACCTATAAAATTACTACATACGTCATTGGAAAAAAAATTATGCGTAAAAACTGTGTTATAGTTTATGCGGAGGAGAGGAAGTATAAAAATATGTCTTATTTGGTGTAAATCATGACTTAGTTTTCTTTGTGTTGTAACAATAATCATTGACGGATTAGTACCGATAACATTTATGACTCTTATAAAAGTGGCGGAGACAGGAAGGGCTGAGTGGGGCGCCCCCCCCCAAGGTTAATTTTTTTGTAATGTATATATAGTATTTAATGTAGTGTAATATCACCAAATAGGTTTGGCTTAGTTGGTTTATAATCAAAATATAGTAAACAACTCGTGAAACCCGGGTTCAAATTTCTATACCACCAATTTTTTCCCTTTTATACAATTTAATTTTTTATATTGTTAACTCTACCCCTCATCCAAGAATTCCTGACTCCGCCATTGCTTATAATAAAAACTATTTTTTTATACATAAGTAGATATATATTAAAAATAATTACTTCTTAGGGTTGATTAATTACTTATAAACTTGTGTTTATATGTACAATAGTAAAGTTTCGGGACATATAAAATGTTAAGAGTTGTATCATTGATCTAATGTTAAAAATTATTCAATCATCAAACTCAATTTTTTATTCGTTTAAAAAAATATATGACAATGGTATCTAATTAGAGTAATAAATAATAAAAAACCAGTAATATGAGATAACACATATGTTCTTTACTAATGAATATTGTTGGTTTTCTAAGAAGATATTTCATAATTGATTACACACTTACGGCCTACGGGCCATAGTTTAGAAATTGAGCACATGTATCCCATATTAGTGTATAGGCCACCAATCCATCATGTATTTTTTTTTGACACCGGCTAAATGTTCGAAACTAAGAAAGCAATAAAACTAACTGATCAGCTACATCATGCGAACTACCAGTACTACTACGAGCCTTTTTGGCTCTTACAATAACAAACGGAGGATGAAATAGGCGAGATGATAACTTTCGTTTTCCTTTGACATCACCAAGAAAAGGATACTGAAATATTTGATGATTCTTCTTCCGCCTAGTTGCATAGCCGGAGTTAGTGTGGTTGGTTGCGTGAGGGTAGTTGGGTTACGTCTCCAGGGTCGAGAGTTGAGAGGTTTTGCACGTGCACTGTAATCGACTTCCATTTCCTCTTTGTCCTCTTCTTTAGAGGGGGATAAGACATTGATGTCCTTAGTGATGGGCATTGGTTCTTCGCTAATGTTTCTGATGCTACCATCCGGAGGGCGAAAGGGTTTTTTCATGGCTTGGGGTTAAAGGTTTCTCTGGGTGACTTATTCGGGGAGCTGTGCGCACAGAAATCCAAGTGTTGCTATAAGATTGATAAACCTGGCATTCTTGTCCTTTAAGCAACCTAGCATAAGTCTCACGGGGGAGGTGTAAAGTAGAGGTAGGCGTGTTTTTGCAGGAGAACGAGATCTTCTTCGTTGCTTGAGATGTAGAAGCACTTTTAAGATTTGTTTTTTCCCAATCCTTTGGGGAACTTCCCAAGGCTTCAGAGGCTGGCTAAGTTGCATTGACGGAGGAGGGGTTACTGCTAGACTGGTGCCTGTCTTCCTTCCCCTTGATGGTATAGGAGGACAGTGATGGGGCCGGTGAACAGACCTTCTTACTATTCCGGCCGTAGCTATCGAGTAATCGTTATCACTAGATCGTTTCCCATTCAAAGGAAGGACCTTGGGTGAGCACATAGGGGGATGAAGATTCCCTGTTGGATGACTCTCGGAAGTCAAAGATACATGAGTTGTGGACGCATCATTGAGAGCGTCATAGGTGGAGACCTTCTTTTCATGAAGGTTTCCTAGGTTTTGTTGAAGGTTTTGAAGTTCTAAATTTATCAGCTTTATCTAGCGGTGCCAATACAATAGCTCTTTCAAGGTCAGGAATAGCCGCCTCGAGATTGCCTAAGCGGGCATAAGCAGTTCCTCTTCTGAATAAGCCTTTGACATTATTCAGATCCAGATCAAGTACAACAGTACACCAATTAATGACATTAGCGAAATTCCCGAGCTTCAGCTCACAGGCTGAAAGATTAGCAAAATACGACTGCAGAATAGGGGTGAGACCAATATTGCTAGTTTCTGGTATGGATGAGTCAGAAAATAGAAAGTCAATTGCAGTTCTATAGACCATAGTTGCCGATTTAAAGTCTTTGTTTTTAAAGAAACCATTACCCATCTCCTTTAGTTCCGTAGCCCAGTTAGCAAACTCCACAACCGAGTCGGTATTAAGGTCACCCCATTTCAGAATATGGTCCTCAAACTTGGGTCCAAGTCGTTTAAGGAGGATGTCGCAATAATCAGAAGAATTTTGGTTAGACTCCATTGGTTAAGCAAAGGGAAGAAGGTGTTAGACAAAGGAGCGTAAACAATGATATAGGGTTGCCCTAAAAAGTAAACTAAAACAGAAACAGATACCCTATTGAAAATTTTAAAAACGGAAGAAACTAAAAGGTACGCCCAGACCAGCACCTGCCGGAATGGAGTCCCGGAGAGACTGCAGAATTGTGCAGATTAAGTGAATTAATCGAGTCCGTTGGCAGCGAAACCTGCGGACTGTCGTTCCCCCTTGACAGAGCACCGTGGACAGAGTCAAGTCGTGTCGTCGCCGGCGAGGAGGACTTGACAAGCCTTAAGGATCGAAGGAAGGCGAAAAGGCGGGAATCTTTCGCTAACTCGCTGGCTGGGGCGAATTGTTCAGACGGGAAGCTAAAAGGGGGAGGGCCGGAGACTCGCCGGAGTACCCGTCGGAGACTTGGCGGCGCCGGGACTCCGGCGAGTTCCTAGGGTTAAAGAAGGGGTGGGGTTTTCTTTTTACTGTGTTTCTCTCTATATCCTACCTAATGCGTAAAGTTCCTTTCACGCAAAGCTTTCCAATCCATCATGTAGCCGATTGAAAATTGTTACCTCATTATTTTCTTTACTTTTCCTTGAAATTTTCTGTTGCTTGGTGGGGGTCTTTGATGTAGCAAATTAGTAATCGTTTGGAGGGGTACTTATTCTTTTTCTATCTTAAAGATTTCAACTATTATCTATTGGCTAATTTGATGTATTTTACATGCTTGCTAATGTATATCTTTGACCGCAAAATTTAAATGCACATAATCAAAAAGTCTAAAAGATATTATGAATATACACATTAAGACGAACCACAAAATCTCACATGCATGATCATGCATTTCCCTACGTATCAATAAGACAAGATTGTCCAAGTTTTGAATGCAAATAATATCAAAAGTCAAAACGTCTCTATTACCAATGGAGGGGGTCAATTTTTGTCAATGGTTGTCTAAAGATATATTAAAAGTCAAAGTTGTGCATTAACAAGCGTGAAATCTCATATGAATCAATAAAAAAATAGAGAAGAAATAATATAATATTTTTTAATCAATTTCTTGTATATATATATATATATTAGTTTAAATTATGTTAATCAATTTTTCATTGTTCCGTTATGAAACCTGTGTATGACAAAGGTGACGCTACTGGTTAGGATGGTTAGGATACGCTTCAGTAGCATAGATGGATGGACAAAGTTGGCAGAGCGGGAAAGTGTGTCTGCATAAGAGAGCACGTAAGTTAATCTCGGGGTGATCTGAGGAGCCTCCTCTAATGCCCAAGCGTAATGGGATGACAAGTAAAAGGGAGACAAGTAAAAAATAGGATGAATTTATGGGGTTCAGACATACTTGATTAGTGTTTGGGGCTATTTATAGGTTTACGAGAAAGTGAGGCTGTTGAATCTAATTCTATTTGTCCGTACATGTGTCACTCCCCGATTTAATCTATGGTTGGCAACGTGGAAGTTTTATATACTTGTATTGAGCTCCTTAGCACATAGCGTTAGCTAGCTAGGATACTGAAGCAGTTGTTGGTACTCCCACACATTTAGATTTATCGGAAAATCCATAATTAGTAAAGTGTAACCAAGAAAAACGCTCCAATTCACACTTAACATACACAAATATTGAATTCTTAGAAGGATTGAATTAATGGAACTAGAACTCTATTCCTTTGAAAGTACAAAGTACAAAGCACATTGCATGGCAAGAATACAAGCAAAGGTACAAAATTTTGTGATAATGTATTTCTAATGACTCATTGTACCTTTACTACTAGTTCTTAACATTGTTTTTATTCTCATCACTAAGTATTGTTTTCTAACAATATCCTAAAATGACATGTTGATCAATATCATTAAGCAACTTTTTTTTTATTATTGCAAAGTCGTTTCACAATATTTTTCAAACGTCCGAACCATCGACATCTAAACACTTTTTGCACTATATTTGTGCTTCTTATTACATCGCGTTCTCTTTACTATTTTGATGCATGTATCATATTTATCACAGAGAGAAAGAGGAATAGAAGAGGGGGAAAGAAGATGAAAGGTAATGGAAGTGGACGGATATGAAATCAAAATTTTAGTGGATGAGTTATTGGTACATTAATAATTTTTAAATCCTTTTACAAAATTATGGTAACAGTAGCAGATATCTTCTTATTGTATACTGTCTGATATCCTTTTTTTGAACAAATTATCTTTGATGAACGTTTAGTAGACCCTATTTTCGAATTGCTTTCTTTACATGAGCACAAATCAGCGCCACCGACAAGCTCCAACAGCCAACTTTTCTCACCATGACACGCAACCCACAAGTGCACCATCCACGAAGACCAAACACCACAACCTCTATAGTTGGTGGAGTTGTGTGCTAATGGTAAATAAGATGCCTGTCTCTTCCCTCTATAAATTGATTATATTTTTCTCGTAGATCGATAAATCTATTCTATTACCTGATAAGGTAAGTTTGTGAACTGATAACTTATCTTTATAAACTGATAAGTCTATTTCAAAAGTTTTCAAACGGATAGCTTATGCTCATATAAACTGATATATACCTTTATAATATAAGGGAAGAAAAAGGGGACACCAAAAATAGTTAGAAAAGAAAATAAAATCTAAGAAGTCTTCATTAAGTTTTATTCCAAAAGTAACCATCAGATTTTAACAAGGAATGTTTAAAAATTCAAATTAAAATATCTGAAAATCTACAAAAGAAAACAATATCAAAGGCTATATTTTCTCGAGATTTATAAATAGACACCCATTTTCCTTTATTTTTATATACTCCCTCCGTCCCATATTAGTTGCAACACTTTCCATATATAGTTGTCCACCCGTATTATGGCAACACTTATATTTTAGTCATGGACCCTCCAATTTATTATATATCACCTAACTAATATACCCCCACCCATTCATTGATTTTTATGTGAAAAACATTAAAATATTACTCTCCTACTCTATTAACTTCCTAAAAGTACCACATCACTTTCTATCACATCAACTTTTACAATAAATTAATATAACCTACACCCTACTCTATTAACTTCCTAAAACTTTGCGCACAAGCTATTGTTGCAACTAATATGGGACGGAGGTAGGACTCTTTTATTTTCAAATACATGAGTAATTGGTTGCCTACGAGTGATGTGCATTTGATCAAATTGGATGATGAAACATGATAAAGTATTTTAGGATGAGATGAAAGTGGTAGAGAGAGGGGTGATGTAGTTTTTTACTCATGAGTGATAATACTCTAAATGTCATCTTCGATTAATTTTTGGTAAGATTTATTTGTCTATTTTGGCATTTTGTTTTTAAATTACTATTGTTAACTGCCTCAATTTTTTTTTTTTGTATTCATATTGTTTCACTATTAAATTTTTTTAAAATTATAATTACACCCTAAAAAAATCTAAAACTTAACAATTACTACTTTTAAAAGTATGAAAAAAATGTATACACTTCACTTGAGAAATTATCATGTAGTTTCTCACAAAACCTTACATATTATTGTTTCAACAAGGGGGGTGGACACCAAAAAATAAGAAAATAAAAAAACAAATAAAATAAATCAACAAATTAATTATTTCCAAGATTAGACATAGCAAAATATGTTAAAACTTCAAACTAAAATATCTGAAAATCTACAAAGTAAAAACAATTTTAAAAAATACCAATGGTTTTATTTTCTTGAGAGCTATGACCAGACACCCACTTTGGTTATATTTTTATATACTTTTAAATTTTTTTATATTTCAAATACATAAGTAATTGATTGCCTTGAATGAATGCATTTTAATCAAATTGATCATGAAATATGATAAAGTATTAGGGATGAGTGAACAAGTGGTGGAGAGAGGTGGGATGATGTATTTTTTTTACCCATGAGTCATGATGCTCTAAATGACATTTTCCATTAATCTTTGGTGAGATTTTTTTGTCATTTTTGATGTTTTGTTTTTAAATCACGACCAGTGATAATCTACTCTTTAATACTCGTTGCTATTTTTTAATGCATTTATAGTGTTTCGCTATTTAAACTTTTTTACAATTACACCCTCTAAAAACAAAAATAACTAAAATTTAACGATTATTTTTTTAAAGTATGAAAAATATGTATACAATTCAGCGTCCCAAATCCTTACATATCATTTTTCGGATGAATGTATGAAAAATAGGATACAGTTCATTTCTCTCAAACTTTACATATTACGGTTTCGCACGAGCAAGATGGCGCGCATAAAAGACTAGCGTCTTATAGGCGAACGAATAACTTTTTTTCGTAGACTATATATCAATTTTATTTTATAAGTTAATAATGTAAGTTTTCAATAACAAATTATCAAAACTAAAACTTATATCTAATAAAATAAGCTATCAATTTATATATGAACATAGGACATGTTCTTTTCGGCTAATCTTAGCTGAACTAAACTGAATTGAACTGAAATTAATGGAGGTGAACTAAACTGAACTGAACTTATTGGAGCTAAACTAAACTGAACTGAACTGAATTTATTGGAGATGAACTGAACTGAACTTTATTGGAGCTGAACTGAGCTGAACTGAACTGAACTTATTAGAGCTGAACTGAATTAAAATAAATATATAAATAATAATTAAATAATAATTATTATTATGAATATTAAATAAATAATTATACTTCTAAGTAATAATTGATAATTGATAATTGATAATTTAGAATAATAATTAATGAATTATGGTAATCTTATTTTTGATGTTATTATAAAATGATAGTTATATATAAATAAATAATAGTAGTAATAATGATAAATTAATTTTAAAAATAATAATTACTATTAATAATAATTACTATTAATAATAATTACTATTAATAATAATTACTAATAAGTAATTAATATTATTAGTATTTATATATTAATACTTGATGATGATAGTATAATAATTATATAACGAAGGTTAAATTAATATTACTATTAGAATAATAATTAGTTAAAATATAGGTTAATTTGTGCTTCTAACCAAACCACAAATTTGCGGCGGGATGGTTTATGGGCTATTTATAAACCAAACTCCACCACAAACCGCGAAAGTAAATTTAATATTCAACGGTTGACGACGATGACCTCTAATAGTACTCCAATATTATTAGCAAATTTATTTTAATATCTTCTAGCTTTTTTTTAAGCTATTTGTATGATGATAGTGAATATGATGGGGTAAAATAAAGTAACGATTGCACATTAGAATACTTGTATTAAAATTAAACATGTGGTTAAACCGCACACCAACCCAAATTATGATCAGCCATAAGAATAATAGTAATAATAATAATAAGTAGAGGTATAATGATAAAATAATATATATAAAAAAATAAAAACAAGTAAAATAAATACACAAATAACAATATTAAAAAGAAACAAATAAACAAGGAATTAGCTGAACTGAACTGAACTTAGTGGAGCTGAGCTGAACTGAACTGAACTGAACTGAACTTATTAGAGCTGAACTGAACTGAATTGAACTGAACTGGACTTATTTGAGCTGAACTAAACTGAACTTATTAGAGCTGAACTGAACTGAACTGAACATAGAGCTGAACTAAACTGGACTGAACTGAACTGAAACTGAACAGAACAGGCCTATACGGTCAGTTTTAAACTTATAAAATAGACATATCAATTTATAGAGATAAGTTATCAATTTACAAACTTACCTAATCAATTAATAGAATATATTTGTCCATCTACGAGAAACATGACTAATATAGAGGGAAGAGATTACATTTATCCCATTTTACTGTTAGCACACAGCTCCAAAATTGCACCCATTTCCGTCATCCTCATACTACTTTAGCAAATTGTTTTCCACAATTTATTAAATAAGGGAGAAGAATTTAGCAGTTTGAAATTGGACTTGGAGTTTTTTTTTTTTTTAAAAAAAAGAGATATAACTTGATAGAATTACGAAATTTCAAATAAGTAGTCAGGGGTTAAGAAATTTTATCACAGACTTTTGGATCACTAAAAAGGGAATTGGTACATTAGTACTGCAATGGCATCATGTCGGTATATAAGATGGGATGTCATCTAAACAGTGATGGCCGGCAACAAAATGGATTTGGACACGGTCCTTTAGGACCAAATTCCATTTTTCAGACAAGGATTCAATTCATACCCGGATCGGTCCGGTAACAAACATGAGGATCTGGATCCATGCGGGTATTACAGATCTTGTTTCTAAACGCATCCTTGCCTTTTCATCAAATAACCTTAATTTTTGCAATAATTAAAGATTTTAAACAATGAAACAAAGTCATTACACATCTTCATTTGTTGACGTTCAAACAATTAAGCATTCAAGTTTGATAAAAATTAAATAAATCCGAGCATAACATTAAAAGTACAAGACTAAAGAGTGAAGACTGGAGACCTTAAAAGCATAAATGACATTAGAGTTAGCCTTTAGACGGGCAGCAGACTCTTATTGTAAAAGGTTTTAACTTTTTTTTATTATAAAATAACTATTTAAAAAGTGGTAAACAGATCTGGGTCCAAGCAATAAATTAAGACCGTCCATATCCA